>CM042860.1:11373806-11611298 GCA_023658055.1 Thaleichthys pacificus
TCTGCTGCAGACGCCCGCGAGCAACCCGGTAAACACACACACAGACCAGACACACTCACACAAACATATACACACACACACACTCACACACACTCACAGACCACACACACTCACACAAACATATACACACACACACATGCTCACACACTCTGGTTTTCCTCTTTCCCCCCTCCCAGACCACAGCTGTGGACGTGTTCTCTGCAGGCTGTGTGTTCCACTACGTGCTCAGCAGGGGGCAGCACCCGTTTGGAGACGCGCTGCGTCGCCAGGGCAACATCCTGGCAGGAGACTATTGCCTCACACACTTCCTGGAGGACACACACGGTGAGGGAGGGAGGGAGGGGGGGAGGGAGGGAGGGGGGGAGGGAGGGTTTGAATGCGTGTCCCCTCATTGGTTGTTCCTAACTGCTCGTTCCGTCTGTCAATCAGATGATGTCATCGCGCGGGACCTGATTGAGCGAATGATCAGCGGCGAGCCGGAGTCCCGCCCCTCCACTTCCTCCGTCCTCAAACACCCGTTCTTCTGGAGCCCCGAGAAACAGCTGCAGTTCTTCCAGGTAGAGAGAAGGAGGGAGGGAGGAGAGAGGGGTGAGGGAGGTGGAGGGAGGGGAGGTGGAGGGAGGGGAGGAGGGAGGAAGAGAAGGTGGTGAAAAGCAAACCGACGGACGTATGAAGACAAAGTGACAGAGAATGATGTGTTTAATGTGTGTGTGTGTGTGTGCAGGACGTCAGTGACCGTATAGAGAAGGAGCCGGTGGACAGTCCCATGGTGGTCAGGCTGGAGACGGCAGGCAGGGCCGTGGTCAGAACCAACTGGAGGATGCACATCTCTGTCCCCCTGCAGACAGGTAACACACACACACCCTGCAGAAGGGTAACACACACACACCCTGCAGACAGGTAACACATACACACCCTGCAGAAGGGTAACACACACACACACACCCTGCAGAAGGGTAACACACACACACTCTGCAGACAGGTAACACACACACCCTGCAGACAGGTAACACACACACACCCTGCAGACAGGTAACACACACACCCTGCAGACAGGTAACACACACACACCCTGCAGACAGGTAACACACGTAGAACGTACTGCTCTAAAGTGTGTGTGTGTTTCAGACCTGAGGAAGTTCAGGACCTACAAAGGAAACTCAGTCAGAGACTTGCTGAGAGCGATGAGGAACAAGGTCAGTGTGTGTGTGTGAAGGTGTGTGTATGTGTGTAATGTGTGTGTGTAATGTGTGTGTAAAAGCACCACTACCACGAGTGTGTGTGTTAAGGTGTGTGTAATGTGTGTGTGTAATGTGTATGTGTGTGTGTGTAGAAGCACCACTACCACGAGCTCCCGGCGGAGGTGCAGGAGACGCTGGGGGAGGTTCCTGACGGCTTCGTCTCCTACTTCACCTCCCGGTTCCCACGGTTACTGCTGCACACGCACACCGCCCTCGCCGCCTGCTCCAGCGAGAGACTGTTCCACCCCTACTACCTGCCACCCGCCCCCGAGTAACACACACACACACGGTGGTTAAAAGCCCCCGTGTCTCAGTCCTAAGAAAAAAAACATTCAAAATGGCCACCACTGCCTTCAGGCCAGGAGCCAGAATGGCTGCCAGACTCTTTAGAGGGATGCAGGAAACTGCTGCACCAGCAGATCCAAGATGGCTGCATCTCGAATCGTGTTACTTTCTCTACTTAGTACGTACTGCAGGTGCCCTTACGAAGCACGTACTGTTGCATGCAGTACTCGTACAGCTGGGAGACACTACTTAGTCACAACGTTGCACCTTGAACTTTGACCTTCTTGCTTGTACATCCGTCACAGATCGTAGCGCATTATGTTGAAAATGCTGATGAAATGGTTGATGACAAAAATCTTTTTTGGCTTCTCTGGAAGAGAAGAAGAGGCGAACAGAACCGAGCGTACGGGAGAACAGCCAGATCTGTTGTTACTGTGTAACTAAAACTGTTTTAGTTGCTGTGACGTTTCTTGCACTGCGCTGAGGATTGTGGGTCAGGACAGAATAGCATGCTGGGATGCAGACAGGACTCATGTGACCAGATGCAGTACCAACATCCTGGTATTTTTGGCATGCTGCATTTGACATACTGAACCGGCTTACTACAGTAGTATGGGGATTTCAACTTTTATATTGTTTTTATCTTGTATTTTATTTCAGTTATACAACAGATTTTACTGAGCGCTGCTTGTGTGAATGACTGCTTCAGAGTGAAAGAGACCAAGCGTGTGTATTAGAGAGCTTAATGAGCTAGTATGAGTGTGATATAAACACGATGCACTGCAGTGAGCCTGACTTGCCTGGCTTTGTGTCTCCATGGCAACAAAATTGCTTCCTGGTGGTGGGTCACGTATCTCGTTGTCGTGGATACGCCGGTTTGGGACTGGAGTGAATGTATATGCGTTTCTGAATTGAGTTAACCGACAGTGCACACACACACACAACAGTAATATGACTTTTGTATCTTTGTTTTGGAATAAAAATGTAATACTGTTCATGTCTATGCTTTTAGAGAGAAACGCAGCAGCTGTAAGTTCATAAAACACAAGTGAGGTCTCGTTACTACAATCTTTATTTAAATTTTAACAGTGAAAAGAAATCTCTTTAAAAAACATCTTTGTACAAAAAAAATCCTGTTTCATTCAGATGTTGCAAAGGGGGGAGCGTGTAACGCGTGTAGAAGAGTAGAACACGTATAAAGACAACAGGTGAGAACAGGAGGAACACGCATGTCACATGATAAAGGTGCGGCCAGCTCCTCCACCCTCCCACACACGGAAACCCCCAGAAGTATTTACAAAACCCACAAAGATGGTGAACAGCAGGCCACACACCGTAATAAAAAACTTCAATTCTAAACAGACTGTAAATTCATCATCATTTACACCCCCACTTCCGGACTATAAGACATCGTTTTGAAATTGGCGTAATTTACAGGCTTGTGACATCACAACCCCCCCCACACCCAGTCGTCCGATAGGCCTGCGGACAGCAGGAAGTGAGGTAGTGATTGGTTGAGGGGCGTGCCCATTCCCCCCTCCCCTCACCACGATAGGCCCGGCTGGGGGCTGCGAGTGCTGTGATTGGCTCTAGCGTGCGGAGGAGGAGGAAGTGGACTTCCCGGCCAGCAGTTTCTCCAGCATCAGTTTGGCGTAGCGCATGCGGCTGGCCAGCTCCTTGCAGCAACCAAACTCCTCCAGCAGAGACATCCTGTATGTGTGGAACTCCCTCTTCTCATCGATGTAGGTCACCGCCCCCATCAGAGGACACATGATCAGCTTGGTGTGGTCCTGGAGGGAGGAGGGACACAACATGGAGTTTGGAATCAGGAACTACAGAGCTAAAAAGGCTGATGAGTGTTTGTGTGTGTTAGATCGAAGTGTGTGCGTGTGGTACATCAGTGTTTTTGGGTCCACACGTTCAAAAGAAGGTGGTCGAGAAAGAGAGAGGGGGGAAGTGTGTGTGTGATGATACAAATAAAACTGTGAGAGGGAGCGAGAGAGAGAGAGAGGGAGCGAGGGAGAGAGAGGGAGCGAGCGAGGCACCTGGAAGAAGTTGATCTGCACGGTGCCGTTGGTGAGGTGCAGCACGATGGCGCTCTTGGTCCTGAACCAGTGGCTGAGGTAGGGCAGGCGTGCCAGCTCGTCCCCGTCACGGCGCACCACGTTGGCCCCCGCCTTCACCAGGTGCTCGCTCATGTAGTTACGGAAGTACTTCAGCAGCGTGATCTGGGGGGGGGATTTAGTAGTTACAGAAAAGGATGAGCTCCACAATTAAAAAAAAAATAGAAAATGCATACTAAAATATATTTTTGATCTTTTATTTCAATAATATATATTATAAAAAATTGCCAGGCGCTAGCAGCAGCCTTAGGCTTCCTCTAGCAATGCTAATGCTAACCTTCTTGGTGAGTGTGGGTGGGTAGGACCGCACGCTAACGTAGCTCTCAGCAGCCGTCTTGTCGATGTACTGCAGGCTGTCCCCGTCCGCGTACATGATCAGACGCGTGCAGTCGTTAAACAACACGCCCACGCTGTTGTCGCACAGCTGGTAGCCTAAAAACACAGGTAAGAACACAGCTCAAACACAGGCACACAACTCCCACCTTATTCATTCTTCTAATAACTTCCAATCTCAGCATCGTTTACTAGGACGAGGGAGGGTGGAGAGGGAGGGTGGAGAGGGAGGGTGGAGAGGGAGGGTGGAGAGGGAGGGTGGAGAGGGAGGAAAAAGCAGAAGCGGATGTCCTCTCCTACCCAGGCCGTATTTGTCAGAGTAGTCGACCCACTTGCTGATCCAGAATATGGGGATGCAGGCTGGGTCCTCGGCCTCCTCTGAACACAAACACCCAGAGTCAGACGGGAGCGCACAAGAGCAACAACTATCTCCTCAACCACAATATATAATATTTACAATAACATGTAAATATGTACAGATTCTCTCAGAAGTGTGTGTGCAGCAGGTGCGTTTATTGCGTGTCAGTGGGCGTGCCGTCCTCACCCTGGCGGACGAGCACCCTGTCGGACGGCTTGGAGGCGTTGACGCTGGTGAGCTGCTGTAGCATGTCGCTCAGGTGACAGCTGGTGGGCTCTGGGACCTCTCTGGAACACACACGCATTAACTTCAGTAAAGCTTGTTTGTTTAGAAGTAAAAGTGTTGTGCCACTGCTGTAACTGGAGATGAATGTGGTATCCAAGCATTCATACAGTTCTTATTCAGTCAGATTACACTTGAAGACCATGTGGGTTGTTCTATGTGTGTGTGTCTCACCTTTGCAGAGGCTCTTCCTTCTGCTCCACCTTCTCAGTTCCTCCTGGAGAGAGAGAGAGAGAGAGAGAACGTGATTGGTCAGATGTGACCAATGGGACAGGAAAAATCTCGCCCATCTCCATCCCTCCCCTCAGACCACTCTGTCACGCCCCCTCCTCCCCACCTTTGCTGTTGACGGCTGTGAGCGGCCTGCGCAGGCCGGCGTCCAGGGAGGACGGGGCGATGGAGAAGCGTGGGGGCACGGTGAGGCAGGTGGTGGGCAGCCGCAGGGGCACGTAGCCCCCCGTGAAGAACTCGTCCGCCTGGAGCTCTGCCACGGTGGGCCGCTGGGTGGGCTCAGCGTGCAGCATGCGCTTGATCAGGGAGGATGCCACCGGGTTGATGTGCTGGAGGGGGGGAACAGAAGAAGGCGGGGGGAGGAAGGAAGGAAGGAAAGGGTAAGAGGGAGAGGAAAAGGGAGCAAGGAAAGTGGGGATGGAAGGGTGAGTAAGGGGATGAAGGAAGAGACATTAATGATGGAACAGAGGATCACTAAAGAGGCTGGAGTGTCGAGTCTGGAGCGTGTTCTCACCCAGGGAATAGTGTAGTTGTTCTTCTTGATGCGGTTGTAGGTCTCCTTCAGGCAGGATGTCTCAAACGGAGGCTTCCCCACCAGCAGAGTGTAGCTGGGGGAGGAGGGGAGAGGTTACTGAATGTATGAGAGCCTTCCGCTCTTCACTACCATGTGTAGCAGAACCTGTGATGTTCGGTCTGGACGTGCATAGTGTGCATTAGGTAGGTGTGTGAGTGAAAGTGTGTGTGTTTGAGAGAGTGAAAGTCAGAGTGTGTGTGTGTGTGTGTGTGTCTCCACTTACAGGATGCACCCCAGGGACCAGACATCGACCTCAAAGCTGTGGCCCGTCTTACACAGCACCTCTGGAGCGATGTAGTTAGGAGTCCCACACAGAGTCTTCTTACGCTCTCCGTCAAACTCTATCTTAGTGGCCAGGCCGAAGTCCCCTGGAGGAGGGAGGGAGGAGAGATGGAGGGAGAAGTTCATTAAAACACAGCAGGTGTTAGTTTTGCAGGTGTGTGTTCCATTTATCCTGTTAGGCATGTGTGTGTTCTGGCTGGCAGTGTGTGTGTCATACCTATCTTGACTACCATGTCGTCGTTGAGGAAGATGTTGCCCAGTTTCAGGTCACGGTGGATGACCCTGTTGTTGTGCAGGTACTGGCAGCCCTTCAGCAGCTGCAACATGTAATACCGGGCCTCCGGTTCCGTCACCGCCTTCCTTCGTTTGTGCAGTTCCAACAGGGACTGCGACAAAAAATACATGTATTGTTTTTTTTTAAAGGGGATTCAAAACAGTTATTACCCCGTCACATCCAACACGCAAGTTGAGATGAATACACATGCTAGAGGTCGCTAGTGGGGCCCAGAAGTTGTCGCCATGACGCTTGACTAGGCTGAACCTGAAGATTTCAACTTAATATGGGAGGATACAACATGAAGTTCCATATTTTTGACATTTCAGCGATGGCAATCATAATGACTAGGGAAATATATTTATCAAAATTCAGTTAGACAGACGATCATGGTTTTCAGATTGCTGGAACAAGTTCGCTTACAATATGAATCTTCGCTCGACTCGACCGTTGGCCTCCCACAACTATCAATCACCACGATAGGAAGTTTAGCGACGTTACTAGCTAGATAACGTTAGCATAGCTTGCATGTTTGCTAGCTACGTCGAAGTACCGTACTCAACAGATGAACTTACCCTCCGTCTGCAGATTTCCAACACAACGAAAACGAAGTCGTCGTCCTCAAAGAAGCCGTGGAAGCCCACGATATGCGGGTCATCGAGGCTCTTGTGAATAGCGATTTCTGAGCTCATCTTTTCTCTCTGGTGTGGCTTGAGAATCATAGATTTCGGAACGACTTTCCCAGCGAAAACTTCTTTTGTGTCCAGATCTGTTATTTCGTAGCATTTCGCAAACCCTCCCTTTCCTAAAAATCTTCCCCTCATGTACCTTTTCATAGTCCGCGGATCCACTAGAATATCTGGAATTTCTTTGAGAGGTGCAGATTTGGGGTCGACGTGTGTCGACGGATTCGTCGGTTTTGCTATTCCTGCACTCATTTTGAAGTAGTAGAGTGCTTCTCAACGTCAATGAATACTAATCTACCACGTATAAAACACTATGATGGAAAGTGAAATTACTTAACAGGTTAGAGAGATTCGCTGTACTAAGTAGCTAACTAGCTTTAGCCTAATCGTCCACATTCACGGAATTCAAATAAAAACTAAATATCCACAGGTGCAAAAGCTGTCAATCTGAATGCTAAAAAAAGATTCAAGTTTTAAGGTTCAAGATTCAGATGTTTTGACAAAAATACAGTCAAAAACAGCACTAAAAAATACACCGAATCACTTCCCCGCTGCTATTTGCTCGTACTTCGACAACAGTGACTGGTACAAGTTTAAATGCTGCTCTGTTCGTTAGGAGCGCTTCTGATTGGTGCTCGCGATTTGAATTCGCAGCCAGAGAAGCAAAGCACCCTGGGAGGATATGCCAAAATGCAGCCAATCCCAAAACGGGAAGGCCAGATATGCGTAGGTGATTGGTGTATAATCCTCCTACAATTTCCCCAAACAAATGCATTTTGGGAATTTGAGTTTTTCAATTACATGCTGCGCACCGGTGACAAACATGGTGGTAATTAAAAAAAATTGGTCAGCACTTTCCCTGAACTTTCATCAGCAACACTTAAGCCATGTTTAACAATGTTACGTGTGACGTAGCGTTTTAGCTCTTATTTGTATATTATATTTTGTTTCTTATATGTTTTATTATTAGTTTTTGAATATCCTACAAATGCGGAGAGGGGTGGGCTAGCAAAGATAGAAATTGAGAAAATAATAAAGTGTAGATGATGAAGAAGAGAGAGGGTTAGGGAGAGAAGAGAAGAGAGAAAGGGAACTATAAGCACTCATAAGCACACATTAGATATCTGGGTCTTTATCCTCTGGCTGCCCTTCAGTCTGTTATCAGCTTCCAGTCTGCCCTACACACACACACACGCACACACACACACACAAACACACACTCAGGTGTGGGAAAGAAACAACTAAACAGCAGAGGTTGTTTTTCTGCAGAACGTGTTGCTTGCGGAGGTCAACCCTTGTTTGCGTCTGACGCTGAATACCCACAAGTCCAGTGACAGTTTTCCTCAGTTGGTTTGGTACGTTTCTCAGATCACAGGAACGTTCCTGTGATCTGGTCTACGTGTGTCTCAGTGAGTCATGAAGTTTTGTTGACAAAAATAATCTTGGCAATCTACATGCACAGCATCTGACAACATAGTGAAATACTATAAGGATAAAATAACAATAAACTGCAGTTTCATTTGTGTGTGTGTGTGCAGTGTGTGAGCACGTGCACTGAAACACACGTGAGAGCACACACCTTAGTTTATCAGTGAGTCAAGATTTCAGCTTTATGTTTGTGTGTGTTTGTGTGTGTGCCTATATGGCCATCGTTACTGGATCGTTGGTTTTTCGATCCCTTGCCCATTCACCATCTCACGACCGCCACCCCCCATGTCCTCCTCCTCCCATCTCCTCCCCTCCCCCCCTCCACTCCAACCCCCCATCTCCTCCCCCCCTCCACTCCTCCTTAGATTTTTTCTCTGTCAGCTCTGAATTACCAATTCATAAACTACCAATGAACCCCATTCATGTTGTCTCTTTGCTCTCTCTCTCCCCCCTCTCTCTTTCTCTCTCTCCCTCCCTGTGGTGTATTTTTAAGCATCTTTTGGTAGTTCCAGGTTAATTATAGAGCAGAAAGTGGGATGAGAGTACCAGATGAGAGGAAGAGGTGGAGGACTGGAGGTTTTGTCTGTTGGTGTTTTCCTGGATATTTATATCCTTTTTATGTCATTAGCACATTCATTGCCATGAGATTATCATAATAATCCTGTTTCATAATAACAGAAGAGCCTGGTGCTCGCTAACATGCTCACGACTGACAGAAGGGTGTGTGTGTGCAGGTGTGTGGATGTGTGTGTGTGGATGTGTGTGTGTGGATATGTGTGTGTGCAGGTGTGTGGATATGTGTGTGTGCAGGTGTGTGGATATGTGTGTGTATGTGGTTGTGTGGATATGTGTGTGTGTGTATGTGGTTGTGTGGATATGTGTGTGTGGATGTGTGTGTGTGGATGTGTGGATATGTGTGTGTGGATGTGGTTGTGTGGATGTGTGTGTGTGGATGTGTGTGTGTGGATGTGTGTGTGTGGATGTGTGGATATGTGTGTGTGGATGTGGTTGTGTGGCTATGTGTGTGTGTGTATGTGGTTGTGTGGATATGTGTGTGTGGATGTGTGTGTGTGGATGTGTGGATATGTGTGTGTGGATGTGGTTGTGTGGATGTGGTTGTGTGGATGTGTGTGTGTGGATGTGTGTGAGTGGATGTGTGTGCATATGTATATGGGGGCAGATATTCATGTACTTATCAGTCTGCGATGTGTAAGCCAGCTGGGCAGTGCTGTCTCTCCTCTCCTCTGTGTCAACATACAAAGGTCATGGTCTTCATATAACATTCTCTAATATCCGGCAATCCAGCCCATCAGTCAACACTGCTATCTGGGACCACAACTTTGTCTGACTGGCCTAACTAGTACCTTGACGTCTAACTAGGCCCTACTTTGGTGAGGTTTAAAACCCTAAATAGTTCTCCCCGAAAATTATTGTATGTGGAACTGTACTGACCTGAAAGGTATCAAGTCCTTATTTTCTAGAAGGTTCTACTGTTCTAGAAGCTGAGCTGTCTCCCAACTCCACGTTGCAGGGACCGGTGCAATGACAAGAACCAAACAACCTTATGATCAACTTGATCTATTCTTGATTTATTCATAATTAAAACACATAAACCAACACTGTTCGACTGATACCATGAGAGAGAACCAGAGGAATAGTTCAAATTCCCCCCCCCCCCCCCCCCCCCCCCCATTTTATTTTACTACACTACCCAGAATTCCCTGCGTGTCAAGCAGACACCTGAGACAGTTTGGCTGCTCCTCTCTTTACATACATAAAAAAAAAAAAAAAAAAAAAAGAATTCTGACACAGAGTTTGAATAGAGGGAAGAAGAACCTGTACATGAGCAAACCAGCTGCTCTGAGAGAGGGAGACAGAGAGAGGGAGACAGAGAGAGAGGGAGAGAGAGAGAGGGAGAGACAGAGGGAGACAGAGAGAGGGAGACAGAGAGAGGGAGAGAGAGAGACAGAGGGAGAGAGAGAGAGGGAGAGACAGAGGGAGACAGAGAGAGGGAGACAGAGAGAGGGAGACAGAGAGAGGGAGAGACAGAGGGAGACAGAGAGAGGGAGACAGAGAGAGGGAGACAGAGAGAGGGAGACAGAGAGAGGGAGAGAGAGAGACAGAGAGACATTAGGAGAGGATACAGCTGTTGTTCTTTTTCAGAGGAGGTCTTTTTTTAGGGCTCTGGCGGGGTACAGTCTCTCGTCGCCTGCGCAACGCGGGGCTCAGTTGTGACGGTAGGTTCACCTGCTGCAACAGAGCCTGGAACACCCCGACCGCATTCTCCCCGGTGCGCGCGGACGCCTCTACGAAGCTCGCGTTCCACTCCAGCTCAACCATAGCCATGATTTCCGCTGTTGGTAGCGCGCGCCCCTCGCAATCCATCAGATCCGCCTTGTTGCCAACCACGGTGATGGGCGTGCTGCACTTGCCGCCTTTCAGTTCCAAGATCTCCTCGCGGAGCCTCCGCACCTCCTCAAGCGACCCGGGATCGTCCACTGCGTAAACTAACACAAAAGCGTCACTGTGGCGGATACAAAGCTCGCGCATAGCAGGGAAGGAGTAGCTGCCGCTAGTGTCCAGAATCTCGAGGCGCACTTTCCCAGCCCCGGTGTCGTACTCCAGCGCGTGCAGTTCCTCTACCGTGCGGGTGTATTTGTGCTCGAAGCGGTCGTGCAGGAACCGAAGGATGAGCGAGGTCTTTCCGACCCCTGCAGCCCCGAGGAACACCAACCGGACAGTGCTGCTCCCGCACACCGCCAGAGACATCACCGTGACGTGAAGAAAATACTGAAGAAAATAAAACGGCTCTGTCTGTTATAGATGTTTAAAGTTAGCAAAGTTGTTTAACCAGCCGGTTAAATATCACTTGGACTGCTCTCTCTCGAGGACGCAAGACGGTGACGTCTCCGGTCCTCTCGTGCAACAGGTGGATGATATCGTTGGTGTTCGGGCTTCCTGAATTTATAGCTGCCCAGGTCGACTCCTCCCACCCCAGTACAGTAGCAGAAAGAGAGAGAGAGTAAACCACAGGAACCAAACGCACGTGTCTCCAAAACTGGAGGTGTGGCAATTTGCGAGTAACCCCCACTCTCCTAGTTTATGATGGAAATGTAGTATTTAGACGGCCATTGTGTAAGTAGAATTGAATGCAATATATCAGATGAGAATTCATTTGAGATCATTCCATTGCAAAGAACAGGAACAGGTTAGTGAGAGGAGAGACAGGTTAGTGAGAGGAGAGACAGGTTAGTGAGAGGAGAGACAGGTTAGTGAGAGGAGAGACAGGTTAGTCAGAGGAGAGACAGGTTAGTGAGAGGAGACTGTTTAATAAGAGGGCTGAATGTGTACCAGACCTGTCAGAGAAAGGTCAACAAGGGATGTACCCTCTATGATGAGTGTGTTCTCTAGGATGTACAGGACACACTCACACACACTCACACACACATACACACACGAGTGAAGGACGTTCCATGGTAATTAGGCTTCTGGTTTCTTGGGAAGACCGGAAACACAAAACTAGGTGTGGGAGGACACACACATGCAGACACGCACACACACACATGCAGACACGCACACACACACATGCAGACACGCACACACATGCAGACACGCACACACACACATGCAGACACGCACACACACTCATGCAGACACACACACATGCAGACACGCACACACACACATGCAGACACGCACACACACACATGCAGACACGCACACACATGCAGACACGCACAGACACACATGCAGACACACACACATGCAGACACGCACACACACACATGCAGACACGCACACACACACATGCAGACACGCACACACACATGCAGACACGCACACACACACACACACATGCAGACACGCACACATGCAGACACACACACACATGCAGACACGCACACACACACATGCAGACACGCACCCACACACATGCAGACACACACACACACAATGTGATAACATATCCATGTTGACCTGATTGAGTCAACATGGATATGACACTCCAGCTTGTCAGAGGCCCACACCCATGTTGGATGAGGAGGAACCATGACACACATGCACACGCACACAGGCACACACACACGCACACAGGCACATGCATGTGCACACACACACACACACTCGTTATCTCTCTGTCCTTCTCATTGCTGTGCTCTTTGCATATCAGCACGGGTCATCTCCTCAATAGCCATGTGGGTCAGGGGAGCAGCGGCTTGGACGGTCCCCAGACAGGGAGGCTGATCTTGGGGCAGCTGGATACTCCAGCTGGGGGTCTGTGGAGGCCGGGCCTGGAACTCTGGAGGGGACGGTAATCTGTCTCTGTCTCTCTTTGTCTCTTGAGTATGTGTGTGTGATGGTGTGTGCATAAGTACGTGTGTGTGTGTGTGTGTTTGGCCATTCTCTCTTTCTCTCCCTTCATTGCTTTTACTTGAAGGTCAAGAGCTCTCCTGTTTGTCAAAGAAAGGGAAAGAGGGAGGGAGGAGAGAGAGATAGAGAGAGGGAGGGGAGGGATAAGGCAGGAGTCAGTGAAGGAGAAAAAGAGAGGCACAGACAGAGAAAGAGACACAACGTTTCACACCTCAATCATGATTCAGATGGGAGACAATAACAGCAGCAACAATAACAGCAGCAAATAAAAAACATCCACAACATTCTTCCTCTCCTGTCCTCCCTTCTCCTGATGGTAAACTGCACCTGGTGGTGAAGGTCATACTGGCCACCAGGGGGCAGCAGAGGAGCACAAAGCTCCTAGCAACACTATCTTTCACTTTATCCCCCCCCCTCCTCTTTCTCTCTCTTTCCCTTTCCTCCCCTCCCTTTCTCTCTCGTTCTCCACCGCCCAACCCTGTTCTCTCACTGATGATGTCATATCCAGTTGGCCTCTGAGGTGAACATTCCACAACATTTTCAGCCACATTTTGTCTGTTCCTCTTTTTCTTTACTCTCTTCATCTCTCCGTCCTCCCTCACCCTCTCCCCTTTCCATCTCTCCCACCCCCTCACCCTCCCCCTCACCCTCCCTCCACCCTCCTCTGGTGCCGTGTTAGTGGGCAGGGTTACATAACCTGGCCTACTTCCTCACCCTCCCTTTCTCTCATCCTCTTTTTCTCTCATCCTTCTTTCTCCTTTCTTCCCCCTCACTTCTTTCTGTCTCTGTTCCATTCTCTCTCTCTCTCTCTCTCTCTCTCTCTCTCTCTCTCTCTCTCTCTCTCTCTCTCTCTCACTCTCTCTCTCTCTCTCTCTCTCAGTCTCTCTCTCTCTTTCATGTTCTCTTTCTTTCTGTTAGTCAGTCAAACTCTTTGGAGAGCACCCACACACACTTGCATGCATGCACACACGCACACACACACTCTCTCTCAAACACGCACAGCCTCCTGCCAAAATAAATCTGCTGCCCCACTTTCCCAGGGTCACATACACACAGATCACTGTTTTCCTCACACACCCTCTACACTGCCTCTACATCTCTCTCTCTCTCTTTCTCTCTCTCTCTATGTCTCTCTCTCTCTCTCTTCTCTCTCTCTCTCTCTCTCTCTCTCTCTCTATGTCTCTCTCTCCAGCTTCTTCTGTGTTCTAACTGCTTTTCGGCATGACAGTTATAAGCCTGCCTCAGTCATCTGGCACACATTAACACACACACACACCACACACACACTCACTAACACCACACACACACTCACTAACACCACACACACACTCAAACACACATCTTCTTTTGTTTCTGTCAGGAGTCCTGTTTGACTTGATCCTTTCTTATCTGCTTATCTTTGATTAATACTGTCTAGGTCTTAATGTCTGTGTATGTGTGTGTGTGACCACATTTGAAGACACTTTAATCATTTCACATCACATGTTCCTCCCATCACAAGGGTCCCGATTCACAAGCGTCTAATTCATGTGTGTGCGTGTGTTTGATTGTGTGTCTATTTGACTGTTAGAGTTTGAATGTGTGTGCATGCAGCTGTGTTTATGTGTGTGTAATGTTTCTGTGTGTCTATGTAGGTGTGTGTGTCTGCATGTCTGTGTGTGTATTCCTTTCAACCCCACCCCACCCACCACCACAAACCCAAACCCCGGTATTATCCAGCTGTTGTTCCCATGGCAACCCTGTTGCCAGCGGAGACCATGCCGCAGACCATGAATAGACGACTGTTAGACAGACCAACCCCGGGAGTGTGTGTGTGTGTATGAGAGTGTGTCTGAGAGAGTGTGTGTGTTCATATCATGTGCTTTCTAAGACTTTCTTCCAGCCCCAGTATATTGGGTTATGTTGACCTGATGCTGTTCTGTACCGTCGACTCAGAGATCTTCCCCTCTATACTGAGTCCCCTCCCCTCCTCTCCCCTCCCCTCGTTTCTGTCTGTTTGTATTGTCTATGCCTTTCAAAACCTTTTTCGAAATCATTTTTTCAACCTTTCACATGAAGTGAAAGGAGGAGAACCAAGGAGCCTAGAGCAGAGTATAAGAGTACAGTAGAGTTAGCATCAAGTCTTCAAAAAATCCAAACCTTTTTTATAAAACTTTCTTAGATTTTGTTTTCTCTAACCTTTTAAAACTTATTTTTGAATTTATTTTGTAAAACCTTTTTTTCAATAAGAGAAAAAGATTTAAGATAAGATTTCGTTGAGAGAGAGTTGTGCGTTTGTGTGACTGTGTGAGTCAGCGATGTACAGCTGGCTAGTGGTGAACTAACGGTTGGCACGGCAACATCAAGAAGCAGAAGGACTGGTCAGCTGCTGCCGTCAATCAAGATCTAGCTATAGCAGGACAAATAAAACTGAAAATCTTTTAATTTTCCACTGTCAACAGACAAAACTTTATTTGGAGTTTTGGACTGAATGGATGCAGTTCCAAATCCTCTTTTTAACTGTAACATAGTTTGCTTTTATTTGTTTGCCCCTCAAAAGATGTTCAGACACATACACAGAAACTGGATCTCAATGCTTTATCTCCCAGACTACAATTCTCTCATAGTTGAACTATCTGCTGATTGGCTAAAGAAATCCGTTGACTTCTTAAAGTTGAAGTGTAACAAAACAATCTTTTAAATATGCATGGAATCATTAAAACACATAATTCATTCTATTCCAAACAAGGCACAGCCTGAACCAATAACATTTCCCCTTAGTGCACATGGAGGACCAATAGGAGCACTCGGTCTTGGACTACACCTAAACGTTTCATCTCTACAAAAATGTGCTTGTCATCATGGACAGGATCACACAGGCACACCAATCCTACATTCTAGAACTCCAGTCTGTCCCCAAACAACTGCACTGTGACCTCAGAATGACAGAGAGAGGGGGGGGGACGACAGAGAAAGAGAGAGAGGGGGGGGAAATAGTTGATTTGGTAACATTTACAATTGTATTTCATGTCAATAAAGCCTTTTCTGAAGTGAGAAAGAGAGATGAAGTGCATGACAAGACAGTTTCAGAGTGTGTTATCATGTATACGTGTGTGCAAGTATGATGGCTCTGACACACTCGTAACCTAACTGGGCCAGATGCAGACACACTCTCAACCTAATTGGATCACGTCCATGTTTTTCAATCCTCCCTTCCTCCCTTCCTTCCTCCCTCACACCCTCCCTCCCTCCCTCTTCCCTCCCCTCCTCCTATTCTTCTGTCCATGCTTCCTCCACCCCCCAAACACACACATGCATAGGAGACAAGTGAAGGGAGCTAGGAAAGAGAGCTAGGAGAGGGAACAGAGAACAGACTGGAACTGGGTCAAACTTGCTCCTCTGTCTCTGTGGAGACCTGGTCCCATTTCTACCACTCAGCACCTTGACTGACCTGGTCCCATTTCCACCACTCAGCACCTTGACTGACCTGGTCCCATTTCCACCACTCAGCACCTTGACTGACCTGGTCCCATTTCCACCACTCAGCACCTTGACTGACCTGGTCCCATTTCCACCACTCAGCACCTTGACTGACCTGGTCCCATTTCCACCAATACACACAAGTGAGGCTTCTCTCAATCTCCTGGCTGTCAGACCCAGAGTCTCTCTGCTCATATGATCTGTCGTCTAATCCTAAAGCTTAATCTGTAATCTCAGCAAACACCATGAAAGGCCTCCATCTTTGAGGGCCAGATTATCCAGTTCTAACTCCCATTGAGAGGAGATGATGAACGACAGTTAGCCAGAAAAAAACAACTCTAATCCTGTCTGGCCTAACCCAGACCCTAACCTAGTCCTGTCCTAGTCCCTAACCCAGACCCTAAACTAACCCCCAAGTCCTAGACAGACGTCTCCAGTTCAGATGATTTCCAGTTTTCAACACTGAGATGACACAGTAACAAAGCAAGGGGACTCGGGACACATTATCACGTTGCACCAGTATGATAAGGGGGAGCCATTTAGGCGTTACTCCAGTATTACAAAAGGTAGGAATCCAGTTTCCCAATTAAAGGATTCCAATAACAATTCCAGACACCCAAAAGACACATCCAGTTTCTGGAACACATTTAGAATCATTCTCTTTCGCTTTACAACACACACACACAGTCACACACACACACACACACAGACACCCTGTGTCTGTCTCCTGGCTGCAGTAGCTTAGTACTCCCACAGGGTGGCGCTCTCCAGTGTGTCGGCATTGGCCTTCAGGACGCCGGCATGGTCGCCCCTCAGGTAGCGCCCCCCAGCCACGCGCACCGCCATCTTGTTGTAGTCGCAGAACTCAAACAGGAAGTGGATGGGCGTGGCACTGCTGGACACCACGGCAGCTTCCTCTCCAACACACCAGTACTTCCCCTGGGAGTCTGGAACCAACCAATGAGAGGTGATTACTGGGAATGGACCAATGAGAGGTGACATACACACCCACACACCCAGAGGTGACACACACACACCCACACACCCAGAGGTGACATACACACACACACTCACACACCTTTCAGGGCGTAGGCTCCGTTGTGGAACTCCAGCTGGAAGACGTCGTAGGAGGCGCGGTTAGAATCCAGCGTTGCCATGCCAACCTTGCGGCACCCGATGAAGCCGTGCTCTCCACGGAGAACGATGATTGGACGGTTTATCAGCTTCATCAGGAACTGTTCTGCGTCTCCTGGAGAGGACACACACACAAAGGGATTGTCTTTTGCCTTACATCCCTTCCAAAAGGATCTGTTGACATCCGACAAAAGCAACAATAACAATAAAAAAATTACAATAAAAACAAAACAAAAAAAGATTTTCGGGCCGGTATCCGTTGCAACCGCGCTGACCTGCATTATCCACAGTAGCGGCCAGCTGACCGTTCTTCTTGGCGCTGACGAACTTCCCATTGGCTGCCCTCAGAGAGACACGCCCCTCTCTCCACTCCAGATCAAAATGACTGTTAGCAGACCTGAAGGAAAGGGAGAGAGAAAGAGAGAATGTATCGGTATGTGTGTGTATGTGTGTGTGTGTGTATCTCTGTGTGTGTGTGTGTGTGTGTGTCTGTCTGTGTGTGTGTATCTCTGTGTGTGTGTGTGTGTGTGTGTCTTACTTGGTGGAGGCAGTGCACTGCAGTCCTCCAGTAGCTGTCAGGGTCCAGTACTTCCCTGCAGCCGTCCGGAACGCACACTTCCTGTTTTCACGACTCATCTCCAGCTGGAACACTTCCTGGTCTCCTTCCTCATCCTGATTGGCAGAGAGGTCCATGCCTGAGGAGTGGGATGGGCTTGTTAGTATACTAATCTACAAACATCCTGCTATAAATTCTGTTATGAAGACATTAAAGCTATTG
This sequence comes from Thaleichthys pacificus, assembly GCA_023658055.1. Lineage (NCBI taxonomy): Eukaryota > Metazoa > Chordata > Actinopteri > Osmeriformes > Osmeridae > Thaleichthys > Thaleichthys pacificus. The sequence continues at coordinate 11,391,646 of CM042860.1, forward strand.
AATTTGACGTGAACTGATTTAGACTAAAGTTACCATAAAACAGAGGAGAATATCGGATCAAAGGATGTGATAATCGAACGTAATCAGTAAGAAACACACACAAGATGGAGAAATCATCCTCTAGTCTACACCAAGTGAAGGGTTAACTAGTGTGTGTGTGTGTGCCCTGTGCATCACTAATGTCTTTGATGTTTAGGGGAAAAGTGGCAGATAATGCACTCAGTTAATGACAAGAGATATGGTCCTCAGAGGAGCTACACACACACACAGATCAGTCCTGGTCTAAAAGCAACACTTCCTCTAAAGTGGGTCCCCCCCCCCTCACCCCCCCCCCTCACCCTTTGTCCTCTATCTCTCCTCTTCTCCAGTTTCCTCAGTCTGTCTCCGTCTATCTGTTCCTGCATCTCTGTCTCTCTGCTCCTCTCATCCCCTCTTCCCTCTGCTCTCTTCAGGGTTCTAGAACAGTGCAGTGTTCCAGAACATTGCAGAGTTTTAGAACATTGAAATGTTCCAGACCGACCCCTCTATCTACCCCTCTTGTATCTTTCCCTCTCTCATTTTGTCTCTCTATCTCTCTATCTACCTCCTATAGCTTTCTTTGCCCTCTCGCTCTCTCTTTTTCTCTCTCTACCCTGTCTGGTGTCTCATTTGAACAGCATTCTCTGAAATTAGCTGCAGTATGTTATTTTTACCCTCTCCTTCACACACACACACACACACACACTCACTCACTGAAAAGTAGACGCATACCCACACAGACATTTAACAGGGACTGGCCACAAAAGACAGATAGAATTTCTGCTGAGAAATGTTCAGCACATGGGGGGGCACAAACAGAGTGAGAGGGAGAGAGGGAGAGAGAGAGAGGGAGAGAAAGAAAGAAAGAAGAGAGGGAACTAGAGAAGGGGAGAAAGAGATACAACAGAGTGAGAAAGAGAGAAGGGGACATAGTGAGACTGAGGGGAAACAAAGAATGAGGAGGAGGGAGGGAGGAGAGAGAGAGAGGAGGGAGGGAGGGAGCTGATGAGAACCACATGCTGCAGAGAGGGAGGAGGGGGGAAGGAGGGGGGGAGAAGGGAGAGACAAGTCATCAATCTGTGGAAGAAGAAAAGAGAGAGGGAGTCTCTAATCTGACCCAGTCTGAGCAGCTAATACACAAACTCACACACACACACACACACGCACACTCTCTCTCATACACACACACACACACACACACACACACACACACACACACACACACACACACACACACACACACACACACACACACACACACACACACACACACACACACACTAATCCCCTGTGCAGCCGACTGCTCTGCTTCAGCTGTGATAACGTCACCAGTTTAACCAACTTTTCAGAAGACCGTGACAAGACATTCATTTTGTTTAACTCTGAGAGCCTTACCCTGTCTCGTGGAGACATTCTTCTCGTTCCCCGCGGTGAGCACGACCTGCGCGTGGCTGCGCTCCAGGGCGAACAGCTCGTCCTTTCCAACCCGTGCGCTCTTACCGGACTTCATGGTACCAGTGGGCCCGGAAGGCGCAAGGTACCTGCCGTTACAGTCCCGAAAAGCCACTTTCCCGAGCGAAACTCCAACATGTAACCGGTGTCTTTGTCCGGTTTACCGACCAGGCTGCCGTCGTTACGGAGGAACCGGTTATCAGAGGTCTCCAGGTGGTAGCGCTGGTCCCGGTACACGAGGGTTACCAAGGAATCCACCCCCCACGGGACGTCGCGGTCTATGGCCATTTCCTCGCGCTCGCCCGCCACACTAAGATGGGCGTACCGTTTGCGCGCAAGGCTGTACAGGTTGACCTGGGGGTGCATGGCCAGGTGCTACGCTCCATATCTCTGCAGATGTTACCGTCTGAGCAAAGCAGGTGATCCGGTCCTCGCTGCCGCCCAGGTAGCGCCCGTGCGGCTCGGACTGCAGGGACCACCGCCCGTCGTCGTGCGCGATGATGACAAACCGACAGTCTGGGCCGCGCGCCTCACATTCGCCGGTTACGTTCCCGTCTTTGTCTGTTGCTAGGTACCGACCCAGGTGGGACCGGAGGAAGACAGCGTTGCCGTCCTCTCCAGTCTGCTCGAGAGTCCAAATCTGCTTCTTCTTGAGGCTCGTGGCAGAGGCGTTGATTTTAAAACCAAACGTCTCCGCTGTTAGATATTTCCCTCCGCCGTTAATGAGCCCAAGCTGGATTTGCAGCAGATCACCGGCCCCGTTAGCAGACATCTTCACCGTCCGTCCGTGTCCTGTCCAAAGAGAGTGAGAAAATTGTTGTGTGTGAGCGAGCGGTCCGTCGGTTTGAGATAAGGCTACCCCAGCGTATGTGCACGCGCGCGCGAATCTATGTAAGCGAGCGTATCAGAATGTTTCTGGTGTGCAGTGATGCTCGCAACTTGGCACGCGGTAACAAACTGTCCCTGCTGCGGATTCCGGACAGCCTCGCGCTGCAGCCTCACCGGGGAGGGATTTATGCCGGGGGCGGGAGTGATGTCATGAAGGGGCACGAGGACACGCCTAGCGATTTGGGAAAGAAAACTGCAGTACTGTACACACACACACAGAACACCACCCGCATGCATTATGACCCAAACAGTATCACAAGTCATCAGACATGCTTTGGACAAAGTCTGTTGACACAACTACGACCTCAGTACAATAGATAGATATGTAAATAGATACACAGTAAATAGTGCTAGATAGATAAATGGATAGACTAATTGATTGGCATTGACTGCACACATATAGACAGGCAGAGAGAGAGAGAGAGAGAGAGAGAGAGAGAGAGAGAGAGAGAGAGAGAGAGAGAGAGAGAGAGAGAAAGAGAGAGAGAGAGAGAAAGAGAGAGAGTGTATCTAATTGAGGTATGGTCATCTCCTATTCTGCATGGTTAGAGTCATTCAGCAGCTGACACACAAGTCATTGTCCTCAGAGAGAGATAGAGAGAGAGAGGGAGAGAGGGAGTGAAAGAAAGAGAGAGATAGATAGAAAGAAAGAAGTACAGTAAAAGTGTGTGATCCAGAATGATGGGGAGAAAGAGAGAGAAGAAGGAGGGAGGGAGGGAGAGATGGAGAGAAAGAAAGGGTGGGGGAGGGAGAGAGAGAGAGAGGGGGAGGGAAGCATTGTGGGTAGAGAGGCAGCCAACCAATGGCGAGACAGAGTTTTTTGATGAAGACAGGCACGTGGCAACAGATGTTGCCATGGAGACAGACTCATCTTGTCATCTGCAAAAAGATGCACACGACGCTGAAGGGGATCACAGCCCTCTGTCACCTCCGTCCTGACAACACCTAACCATGAGACCAAGGAGACCAGCACCACCTGGGGCCTTGGACCCTGTTCATCTCTCTCTCTCTCTCTCTCTCTCTCTCTCTCTCTCTCTCTCTCTCTCTCTCTCTCTCTCTCTCTCTCTGTCTCTTCTCTCTCTCTCTCTCTCTCTCTCTCTCTCTCTCTCTCTCTCTCTCTTATATGTCTTCTCTCTCTCTCTCTCTCTCTCTCTCTCCTCTCTCTCTCTCTTCTCTCTCTCTCGCTCTCTCTCTCTCTCTCTCTCTCTCGCTCTCTCTCTCTCTCTCTCTCTCTCCTCTCTCCCTCTCTCTCTCTCTCTCTCTCTCTCTCAGAACGGGCTGGAACCACACTGACGACCCCCTTCTCTGGGCCCCTGTCCGCACACACACACACACGCAAAAACAAACACACACACACACACACACACACAACCCAGGAGTGCCCTTGTTGTAGTAGCTGCCCGTCTGCTGTAAGGTCAGAGGTCAGGGCTGTAAAACAGCTCCCCACCCTGAGTCACACACACACAGCCCTGGGAGAGAGAGGGAGTGTTTTCTCAGTCATTATTAATGGAGCTCTTGACTGTCTGATCTCTGATAGAAAGAAAAAGAGGTGGAAAGAAGAAGAGGGGGAAGGAGAGAGAGAGGAAGAGAGAGAAGGAGAGAGAGAGGAAGAGAGAGAGGAAGAGAGGGAGGAAGAGAGGGAAGGGGATCAAAAGAAGGAGAGCGGTGAGAGACAGAGTGAGGGGGAGAGAGGGAGGGAGACAGACAGACAGGGAGAGAAGGAGAGCGGTGAGAGACAGAGTGAGGGGGAGAGAGGGAGGGAGACAGACAGACAGGGAGAGAAGGAGAGCGGTGAGAGAGAGAGTGAGGGGGAGAGAGGGAGGGAGACAGACAGACAGGGAGAAAGGAGAGGGGGAGAGAGAGAGTGAGGGGGAGAGAGGGAGGGAGACAGACAGACAGGGAGAAAAGGAGAGGGGGAGAGACAGAGTGAGGGGGAGAGAGGGAGGGAGACAGACAGACAGGGAGAGAAGGAGAGGGGGAGAGAGAGAACGTGTGAGCTTGTTTAGAGAACCTTGTATGTGTAATGTATGTTACCTTGGAAGTGTGTACATGTTTAGAACAAATCTAAACAAACATTTTAAGGGATTGGAAAAATCCCCCTCTCTTCAATCTTACAATGTTTTGTCTGTGTGTGTATATGTGTGTGTGCATATGTATGTATGCATGTGTGTGTATGTGTGTGTATATGTTAATATGTGTGTATACGTAGGTGTTTATACATGTGTGTGTGTGCGTATACGTGTGTGTATATGTGTGTGTGTATATGCGTGTGTGTATATGTGTGTGTGTATATGCGTGTGTGTATATGTGTGTGTGAGGCAGGAGGGATGTCCTGTTCAGCCAGGTGCTTCTGGCCTTCATTAAAGGGACATTACGCTCTAAAATCACTCCCCCCCCTCTCCCTTCCTCTTCCTGTCTCCCCCATTTCTCCTCCCCTCCGGATACAGGTGTGTGCTTATGCATGCGAGTGGCATGTTTGTGTCTTACTGAGTCTCTGGTCTTTTCTCCTCTCCAACACAGGAGCGCCCTCTGCTGGTCAGAACATGGAACAACACCCTCCCAGTCAGACAGAGACACTAGCTCCTCCTAGTGGATCCAGACCTCACCAGCCTGCTGGGAGCCACTTCTGGCCTTCTGTCAGAGTTCTGTCTGAGAGAGAGAGAGAGAGAGAGAGAGAGAGAGAGGGGGAGAGAGCGAGAGAGCGAGAGAGAGGGAGTGAGGGAGTGAGGGAGTGAGAGAGGGAGTGAGAGGTAGAGAGAGAGGGGGAGAGAGGTAGAGAGAGAGGGGGAGAGAGAGGGGGAGAGAGAGAAGGAGGAAGTGGAGTAATGCTGGAATGCCCTGGGGAAGAGGTCCAGTATTGTGACACGTCTCTTCCTCTCTCTCTCCTTCTCTCTCTCTCTCTCTCTCTCTCTCTCTCTCTCTCTCTCTCTCTCTCTCTCACTCACACACACACACGCCCTGATCTGACCTTATTTAGCTAACACAAGCCAGGGAACATACCTGCAGTGTGTGTGTGCGTGTGTGTGTCTGTGTGTGTATTTGTTTAATACAGACATTCTCAGTTCTCCAAGTAGGCTTGTAGACTGCAGTCAAAACAGATTTTACACACAGACACACACAGACATACAAATGTGATTCATTGGTCATGCCCTCTGTGTTTCTAGAGGAATGTGATGCCATAAAAGACTGTGAAAAGAATGTTTCTGTTTCTGCTGTTCTAGAAACACAGAGAGAGAGAAGGAGGGCGGGGGGGTACATAAAGACAGACAGACAGAGAGAGAGACAGACAGACAGGAGTACATGCTGAGTTATTCCATATAAGGACACAGAGAGCTATGAGCCAGAGCAGCTCGTTTTTCTGGAAGTTTCTAAAGAGTGCTGTGTGTAAAGAGTGCTGTGTGTAAAGAGTGGTGTGTGTAAAGAGTGGTGTGTGTGTATGAGCAGTATAGTAGTAGTGAATGTGTGTGTGTGTGATCAGGCAAAAGTCTCAAGAGTCTGTCACCACCTTCTCCTTACAACCTTCCAGTCTCTCTCACTCTCTCTCTATACCTCCATCTCTCTCTCTCTCTCTCTCTCTATACCTCCATCTCTCTCTCTCTCTCTCTCTCTCTCTCTCTCTCTCTCTCTCTCTCTCTCTATACCTCCATCTCTGTCTCTCTCTCTCTCTATACCTCCATCTCTCTATACCTCCATCTCTCTCTCTCTCCTCCCTCTCCTGTCTTTCCTGACTCTGTAGATTCCAACCACTGCTGATGCTGTCGACTGCAGCGTAACCCTTACAGGAATTCAACACGCAACTCTGGTAACTTTGGCAACCTTGCTTAAAGGCTGGGCTGTCAAAGGTTTACCAACAGGGCTGTCCCAGAGGATGATCAAGCCTGACAGGATGTGTCACTCACACACTCACACACACACACTCATACACACACACTCACACACACTCATTCATTCAGTCTGAGTCTTATTTCCTCTGAAGTAGTCACATGACCAGACCTGCACATTCTTCCTCCCATGTGACTTCGTCCAACTTCTCCTTATATGGATGTCAGCCAGGGATTCCCTTAAAGGGACGGCGCTCACCAGGGCTGCACCCAAACCAGGCATCAACAGTATGTGTGTGTGTGAATTTGTGGTGTGTGTGTGTGTTTCCATATGTGTGTGCTTGTGAGTGTGTCTTTATACACGTGTGTGTCTGTGGCTCTGTGTGTGTGTGTACTGTAACGTGAGTGTGTAACTGTAGGGCCAGGTTGTTAGCTATGTTGATGACAGGGTGAACTGTTACTTAACGAACACAGCGCAACAGTGTACTGGGCTGCACGATGTTTGTGTAGTCACTTCCTGTGTGCAGTCACTGCAGAGAGGCCGTGAGAAATGAACTTCCTGTCTCTCCTGCCGGTGTCTGTCCTGTTCCTCTGACATGCCCGTATTAGGACCTCCTAAGTGTGTGGGTGTGTGTGTGCGAGAGAGTGTGTGTGTGTGTGAGAGAGAGAGAGTGTGTGTGTGTGAGAGAGAGAGAGTGTGTGTGTGTGAGAGAGAGTGTGTGTGTGAGAGAAAGAGAGTGTGTAAGAGAGTGCATGTGTGTGAGTTCCAAGGCTATTCAGTCTCTGATAGGTCATTCCACTCTAACAACATTCCTGGAATTAATGAATGACGATAGATACTCCTCACCCCCCCCCCCACCCCCCCATCCTCCCTGTGTGATAGCATAGCATAGCAGAAACCAGTCAGTTTACATTCACTGTATACCACCACTGCTAGCATGTGATAGCATAGCATAGCAGAAACCGGTCAGTTACCAATCACTGTATACCAAGCACTGCTAGCATGTGATAGCATAGCATAGCAGGCACCAACTAACACTTTGTACAGCTAACTAAAACGCCAGAGCTGGCTTGTTTACAGTCTGTGCAGTGAGTGTCTGGGCCTCTGGGATAATGAAGGCCTTGTCGGAGACTGTGACAGCTTGCTCCGTGTTGTCATGGTTACTGCGAGGTGTGTTTCAGTCCCATCCCGTACGAGTGTCTGACTCCTCTCTGGCCATCTGTGTCACGGATGCAGAAGTCTAAAAAAGGTCAACTGTCACGATCGTGTAGACCAATCAGAGGACAGACATTTCCAAGCTCCAGCGCCCTGTCCACTCAGAGACTTCTAATGAGTTTGGTACAGATCACTATAATATATATAAAACTAAACATAATACATCTTTATTCATTTTTTTTTCTTGTTAATCACTTTTTAATGAATATGTAATGAAGGAGCACATTGTTTGAAAAGTTAGTCTCTCTGCTGTCACTTGGTGGACAGACATGTTTACTGCAGCATCCTCCCCTGCTCTCCTCTCCACCTGCTCTCCACCTCCTCTGCTCTCCACCTCCTCTGCTCTCCACCTCCTCTGCTCTCCACCTCCTCTGCTCTCCACCTCCTCTGCTCTCCACCTCCTCTGCTCTCCACCTCCCCTGCTCTCCACCTCCTCTGCTCTCCACCTCCTCTGCTCTCCACCTCCTCTGCTCTCCACCTCCTCTGCTCTCCACCTCCTCTGCTCTCCACCTCCTCTGCTCCCCACCTCCTCTGCTCCCCACCTCCTCTGCTCCCCACCTCCTCTGCTCTCCACCTCCTCTGCTCTCCACCTCCTCTGCTCTCCACCTCCTCTGCTCTCCACCTCCTCTGCTCCCCACCTCCTCTGCTCCCCACCTCCTCTGCTCCCCACCTCCTCTGCTCTCCACCTCCTCTGCTCTCCACCTCCTCTGCTCTCCACCTCCTCTGCTCTCCACCTCCTCTGCTCCCCACCTCCTCTGCTCCCCACCTCCTCTGCTCTCCCACCTCCTCTGCTCTCCACCTCCTCTGCTCTCCACCTCCTCTGCTCTCCACCTCCTCTGCTCTCCACCTCCTCTGCTCTCCACCTCCTCTGCTCCCCACCTTCTCTGCTCTCCACCTCCTCTGCTCTCCACCTCCTCTGCTCTCCACCTCCTCTGCTCTCCACCTCCTCTGCTCCCCACCTCCTCTGCTCTCCACCTCCTTGCCTCCTCTCATCCTCCTCTCCACCTCCTCTCCTCCTCCTCTCCTTTCTCCCTCCTCTCCTCTCCTCCTTTTCTCCCTCCTCTTTCTCACCTGTTCATCACAACGTCATCATACCATCCCAATAGAACACATGGTGAAGTGCTTCACACATTGTGACGAGGAAGTACTCAGGTGTGGCGATGACTCACATGGGTGTGGTGATGTAGTACACGGGTGTGATGATGTAGTACACGGGTGTGGAGTGTCGGCAGTTTCAGTGAGGACACAGGTAGACCTCCAGGAAGGTATCAGTTTAATCACAACAACAATGGACAGGATGTGGTGGCTCCACAGGAACTCCAAATATAGACTCACTGGGAAACACACACCTGCCATCTACAGCTGTGTGTGTGTGTATTTGGGGGGGGGGGTTGTGTGTGTTTGGGTGCGTGTGTGTGCACATGCATATCTGTGACCTGTGTGTGTGTGTGTCACAGTCTTCCTCAGATTGTGTGTGTATGCGTGTAGGTGAGTGTGTGGGTGTGTGTGTGTGTGTGTCACAGTCTTCCTCAGATTGTGTGTGTATGCGTGTAGGTGAGTGTGTGGGTGCGTGTGTGTGTGTGTGTTACGGTCTTCCTCAGATTGTGTGTGTATGCGTGTAGGTGAGTGTGTGGGTGCGTGTGTGTGTGTGATTCAGCTTGTGTGACATAGTTCCAACTAATCCATGAAGTGTTACCTCACAGCAAAACCTTGAAGCCTGTCCTGTCAGTCACTAAGACTATGCTCCCTGGTTTCAGAGACTCTGACTCTGGAACTGGTCCTGTGCTGGTCCTTTTCCTGTTCCTGGTCCTGTACTGGTACTGGTAATAATACTGGTGCTGGTCTCTGGTATCTGGTCCTGGTATCTGGTGCTGGTATCTGGTACTGGTCATATATTGATAGTTTGGAAAGTGTGGATAGTATACAAGAGCCAGAGGCAACATGGTCTCTTTCGCCTCGACACAAAGAGACATTCGATGCCTACACACACACAAACACACACACACACTTGGTGATTGCTGTGATAGATTTACAGGCTGCAAAGAGCTGTCACCATGTAGCCTGTAAGTTCTGCCAAGGATATCGCCGTCACAGTTTGGTTTAGTGTGTGCGTGTGTGTGTCGTGTTAATGGTGTTAGCTGTGCTCTCCTGACCTGTCACCCTTCTACTCATCCAGCTGTCATCGGTGATGCGCAATCTGGCTCTGCAAGTGTGTGTGTGTATTCATTGTAAGGAATGTTACAAGTGTGTCGCTTTAGATAAAAGCGTCTGCTAAATTAATACATTATATAACTTTATCATTATGTAGGCAACTTCTATTGCATATATATTCATTATTCTCTTCTTTTTCCACTCTTCTCTTCTCTTTTCTACAGCTATATATGGTTCTTATTGAAGGGCTGGGGGGTCGTTAAGTATTGTGTTTGCTACAGAGATAAGCTCTTTAGCCTAAGAGGCTGTTGCGGGGCAGGAGGGAGACCCAGGAATGTGTGTATGTTCATTGTAAGGAATGACTGATATACATACAACTCGAATATTATTACAAATTCTTAAATAAACAAATCACTTTAAGCCTGCATTTGACGGAAACGCCACTCTCTCGGTTAAGAGTCGTAAAACACCTTGATTTATCGTTTTCAAGGTAGCCGTGAATGAAACTCTGGCTAATTTGCATTCATACAAAAGCACTGATCTCAACGACAAATCGATAATCTTTTAAAGTTTATGATTTTAGTGTAGGCCGCTTTGCCAGTCTTGCCCCGTCCCTCAGCCGGCTGAATGCGCCACTCCAAATGGACGCGCTCGAGCCAATCAGAGCGCGCCGTGCAGAAAGTTTGCCTTTTATGGATAGGGGCTGCAGCGCGGGCGCAAATAAAACCCAGCACCTTGGCAACGCTTCATCATTCTACCACAGTCGATCTAGCAGAGCGGACTACCTCCCGTATACATTCTCCTTTTGCAGTTAACACTTCCCTAAAACACAGGTAAGACCGAAAATGCGTACCGCCTTGAGTATGAATCTTAAGATCGTTTGAAAAGCTGTAGTGTTGGCGATGTGACTAGATATTGTTGATAGAGCTGCTGTTATCCATTCATTGCTTCGACACGCGTTAAAATCTTTACTGGAGCTAGAAACTACAATAGGCTACTGTAGCTAACGTAATGTACAGTAATGACAACTTGTAATGACATTTTGCTAGTTAATTCATTCCGAGGTCTCCCTTTAAAGTCGCTACAGTAACGAATTGTATGGTTAGCTTGGGAGCTAGCTAATTTATCCTGGTTATCGAGCAGTAAGATGACGACTTGGTGGTCCGTGTTACCGGTCTTTGATTTCAATGTTATAAAGGACCAGAAAGAGCTTGGTATGACTGCAGCGTTTGAGGAATTTGAATTTCAACGGATTGTTCTTTTTCATGGCGTCTGGTTGCCATGGGTGTGTCCCGCTCGAGCTAGCATACTGGACCGGCTTGGCATAGCTGCCTGTCAGCGGCCACAAGTCTTAATGAACCGAGGTTACATCACGACCCTCTCTACCGTACATGATCCTGCCGTTAACGTGGACCGCCGCCCTTGAATGCCTGCTAGCTAAGGGTTTAACGGCTAAAGTTTGCTGCGCACTGAGCCGTTTGAGAAAATTGGTAATTATACAAGGGTTAATGCTTTACTTTTCATTAACTAGGACATTTGGGTCAGCCCGTTACCGAGAAGAGCTACACGACCGGTTAGCTAGCTAACTATACTAGTGTGTGGTGTTGGCGCTTTTGTGTAACTTGCCCTGCGAACTGTCTCGACCCTTTTTGTGACATTTGTGGTACCGGGACATTACAGTTTATACATTTTTGTATAGACATCAACCGCATAGTAGGCGTTGATCTGGGACGTGGGGACGGTTATCCTTGTTTCGGATTAGGGAGTGGCCCCTCGCTGTCACAGGCGGCTGTAGAACAGCACGCGGGGTGGCAGTCACGGGCCGAGCAGCAGTTTTTACTAAGCTGGTCGAACTATTCCCATATATGGCCATGACTAGACCAAGAGAAGCTGGCTTTTGTCTTCCCGCACTGGGCATGGCCCTGGAGCTGGGCGCTACGGCGCCATCTTGCGGACGCTCGGTGGTACAACAGCTCACTGAATAGCTTGTTCGCAATTTTAACGGTTCCGCATTTTTTGTTCCTGTTTGTACAGAAATGGAAGACGAGATCGCCGCCCTGGTCGTTGATAACGGCTCCGGTATGTGCAAAGCCGGTTTCGCTGGAGATGACGCTCCTCGCGCAGTGTTCCCCTCCATCGTCGGTCGCCCCAGGCATCAGGTAATCTACACATGTCAATCAAGTGTTTACTTACAATTTAGTTAACCAACAATTTTCACTCGCTCATTTCCTTTTGCCTTATTTCACTTGGCAAAATACTATGCCCATCTAAGTTTGGTTTTCCTAAATTGAATTAAGTTTAAGCCTATTTTTTTTAAACTTTTTTTTACACAAACATGCATACTGTACTTTTGCAGCAATAAATGTCTTCCTGTGAAGACATGGTAACCTTGGATCTGTTGAGTCCACTAAGCTCCCTCTCTCCTCCCCCAGGGTGTGATGGTGGGTATGGGCCAGAAGGACAGCTATGTGGGAGACGAGGCCCAGAGCAAGAGGGGTATCCTGACCCTGAAGTACCCCATCGAGCACGGCATCGTGACCAACTGGGACGACATGGAGAAGATCTGGCATCACACCTTCTACAACGAGCTCCGTGTGGCCCCCGAGGAGCACCCCGTCCTGCTTACAGAGGCCCCCCTCAACCCCAAGGCCAACAGGGAGAAGATGACCCAGGTGTGGATTCAGTCTGTCTCTGTCTCTCTTTCTCTCTCACCCTCCCATCCATTTGGGGCAGGAAGTGAACAGGGCAAAAGGCTTATTCAGAACTGCAGCCCCCCCTGAACATGCCTCCTACTTTACTGTTCTTGAGTTCCTTTTTTGTTCTCGTTCGCCCTCCTTCAGGCCCTCTCTCCTCAGCCCTGCTGATCTGTCAGTCTCTCTGCAAGCTCCAGGTTTCTCTCCTCCTGTGTGCTGCCTGTCTGCATGCCGGCCCCTCGGGCCTCATCACTAGGATGATCCAGTCTAGCTTCATGTTCACTCTACTAATGACAGGACCGTTTGATGGAAACATAACACGTGTCTCGGTGCTCCTGTTGACTGAGCGACTTGTCTCTAGTCTAGTGCATGGCGCTCTGCTGTGTGCTGTGTAGTGACCTGCTGGTGTTGCGTCACTCTTCCTCACCCCTCCTCCTCTCCTCTCCAGATCATGTTCGAGACCTTCAACACCCCCGCCATGTACGTGGCCATCCAGGCTGTGCTCTCCCTCTACGCCTCTGGTCGTACCACCGGTATCGTCATGGACTCCGGTGATGGTGTGACCCACACAGTGCCCATCTACGAGGGCTACGCCCTGCCCCACGCCATCCTGCGTCTGGATCTGGCTGGCCGTGACCTCACCGACTACCTGATGAAGATCCTGACGGAGCGTGGCTACTCCTTCACCACCACGGCCGAGCGTGAGATCGTGCGTGACATCAAGGAGAAGCTGTGCTACGTGGCGCTGGACTTCGAGCAGGAGATGAGCACCGCTGCCTCCTCCTCCTCCCTGGAGAAGAGCTACGAGCTTCCTGACGGACAGGTCATCACCATCGGCAACGAGAGGTTCCGCTGCCCTGAGGCCCTGTTCCAGCCCTCCTTCCTCGGTGAGTCTCACAGCACATCCCATGATGCACTGGGTGGTCGCTGGTCTTGGTTTGAAGGCCTCGGTTTATGTTCTGGTGGAGAATCTGTCCTGCTGGTGACAGTCTAGATGTTTATCTCTAACTCCCTCCCTCCCTCAGGTATGGAGTCCTGCGGCATCCATGAGACCACCTTCAACAGCATCATGAAGTGTGACGTCGACATCCGTAAGGACCTGTACGCCAACACCGTGCTGTCTGGAGGTACCACCATGTACCCCGGCATCGCTGACCGCATGCAGAAGGAGATCACAGCCCTGGCCCCCTCCACCATGAAGATCAAGGTGAGGACTGGAGACGCACCATCTCTAAAAGCTTCTTTAGAACTCACCAGCCAGCTTAATGTTCCAAGAGTTTCCATTTGTATAATTGCAATTTGTTCAGTGAAGCGGAAGTTTTTACCAGCCAAGTGCAAGATGCTGGAACAGCTAGAGCCGTAATAACTTTGTAATGGGGTTCGTCTGAGTCCGCTTCAGGTCTAACGGCTGCTCTTTCTCCTGTCTCCAGATCATCGCCCCCCCAGAGAGGAAGTACTCTGTCTGGATCGGAGGCTCCATCCTGGCCTCCCTGTCCACCTTCCAGCAGATGTGGATCAGCAAGCAGGAGTATGATGAGTCCGGCCCCTCCATCGTCCACAGGAAGTGCTTCTAAACAGACTGTCTCCTCCCCCCTCCCCCTCATCCTCTTACTACACGCACCGCTAGTGACCGCTTGAGCTCTGCACACACATGCACTCTCTCACACACACACACACTCACTCTCTCACACACACACATGCACTCTCACACACACACTCACTCATACTCACACACAATGGTGTGTGCAGAGTTCCGACCCCCCCCCCACGCTCCGCCCCTCCCACTCTTCCATCCAAGAGGCCCGTCGTCCGGGCAACCACGGCCTGCCTGCCTCGTGTGTGTGCAGGGACGAGGGCTCGGCCCGCCCAGCAGGGGGCCTGTGGGAGGGCGGATCATCCCTGTATATTTGTTGTGTAGGTCGTCCCAGTTGTCTGTTCACCCACCTTATTTACCTCTGTGAAGGTTTCCTGGGCTGGGGGGGCGGGGATAACGCCCAGTCTCTCCTGGTTCCTAGTATTGCTTAATATGTAAATTATGTAATCGAGTCAAGTCGTTCGGTTTGTTTTTTTGTACTTTCAGCCTTAAGAGAAAAAAAAAACTTGGTCCAGTTTTTTTGTGTTTTGTTATGCAAAAAATAATCTTTACCTTTTGTATGAAAGTGTAAAGGTTGTCATCACCCCTCACCCCCCCGTCTGGGGAGGTGAGAGGGCTGCTGGGATACTGTCAACACCGACCAATAAGAATTCAATAAAGTGCACATGTCTATGAACTCCTGTTTCTCTCGTCACTCCTGTGGTTCAGACTTCAACCTCTGACCAAACAGAACCATCAGAGTAGCACAAGTTGCCATCTCTCAGAAATGACACAAATTAAATGATCAATGTGGACGGTAGGATGGTGTAAAATGTTTAATGCATTTAAAGCTCTTGGGCTGATGTACAGTTGATTCCATCAAAACAATCAGCAAATGCAACCAATATGCTACTCTGATCACTTGTCCTGACCAGTGTGGTGTGAATAACATTTCTGGAATAAATAGATTTGTACAAAACGAGACTTGACCGTACGCTAATAGAACGCACCTCCAGCCAGACGTACTGTAAATACGGTATTTAAAGGGTTGGCCTAAGTAACTTAATGCCCCATTACCCCCAAAACAACTTTTAGGTCTAAAGTGATTTTATCAATATAAACAATATTAACGTGATAATGGAGCTAAAATAATTGGGACTGTTACTTTGGATAAAGTGAACATTTATTTTGAAAGTGGTCGTTTATCAAACATGTATGAATTGCAAAACACATTTTTGAATCAAATTTATCTCTAGAATGTTCAAAGGTAATATAGCTGGAATATAGGCAGGAAGTTTGATCAATGTTTTTAATGATTATAACGTTACAGAAAAAAATTGTTGTACTGACCCAGTCAATGTATTTTGCAGTTTACTATATCATGTATGACTTCACATCGTGAAGTTCTTTAAAATACAGATCACATTCAACATAGGATTGCAGGTTTCCAACATCAAAACGGCCATCGATCTCATAAGTGTACACAGGTTTTCTTGGAATGAGCCAAGACAAGAAATTTCCAGGTGCGTCCTTTTCTTCAATGGCAGATTCCTTAAATGCATCCAGAAAGTCATCTAAAAGAGGAAGGCTTGTTTGGGACAGAATATAGAAACAGGGACATGCCCTCCTCGATTTTGTCTCAGAGAACAGTGGTTTCTCCTTCATGCACAGCACCCGGAAGTCTTCATCCACCTCCAATATGCCATACTTAGAGGTGTCCTCATCTTTGCACTGGTAAGAAAGTACTAGATTGCTGTCCTCACTCTTTGCTTGAAGTTCACAAAACTTCTCCTTTACTTTGTTGAGGCTGAAATCTTCCTTAAAGAGAGTGTCACCTCCAATAACGACCACATGATCCTTTATCATGAAGTTCTTCACAGCCAGTTGAAGGCAGGATACTGCACCAAGACGCTCTTCGTTGCTTCTTGTTCCATCACTGAGGATTTTAACGTTGTGGAAATCTTTGGCCCACTCCTGAAATTTCTCTTGGTGCAGGGCATTTGTAATCACGTAAATCGTATCCACACATTCAGTGGCAGTCAACGCATTAACCCAGTATGATATCAAGGAAGAGTTGCCCACAGGAAGCAATGGTTTGGAAATGCCAGACAGATGGCTAAATCTTCCGCAGGTGCTGTTTTCAACATCTCTTTGCAACCTCGTTCCATATCCCGCGGCAAGAATGACAGCTTTCATCGTCTTAATATGATCACACATAGGGCTATATATAATATGGTCACAGACACAGTACTACAAATAATTTGTTGACAGTCTATGTAAACTATTACAGCGGATCAATGTGAAGCCAGCCTCAATAAAGAAGTTTACTTCCTCTAAAGTGAGCAACTTAACTTGAAGAAATCGTTAACGGATTTCTTAGGTGTTTACGTGTTTCACTGAAAAGAGCGGAAGTGAGTCCGTCACTTCTGATCTTCCGGTGTTCCGCTACAGCTAGCGTGCTTTATGTTCCACGTCTCAACCAAGTAATGTCGCTGGCGAGATAGCCCCTGGAAACCATCGCCGATAGAATATTACACACATGAAACGCCCTTAAAAACGAGCATGTCTTTCAGTGGAACTTTACATGAAAACATGGACAATCAAATTGTGCAGGTTAGTTTACTGATATTTTCCAGAAACCGTACCGAATACCAAACAATAGCCTACTAGCTACAGATTAGCTTTAGCTAGCACCGGCTCGCTACCCAGACTGCAGTGAGTTTTAATGAGTTGACCGTTCAATCCTAACTGATTTAAATAATTTATTGTTTCCATTGGGTATCTCAAAGTGGCTAGATTGCAGTGAGTTAGCCGGGGGGGGCGTTCTGTTGATGCACTGAAGTCTGCTACCAGTGTAGTTCAGTGTCATCTGTCGCTATCTGGATAGAACGCTATGGTTCGTTTCTGTGTAGAGCTGTACAAACATAACGTTTACTGTTTTAGCTGCTGTCTCTGATTCTGTCTGTACTTTTCTGTCCTGCCTGTCTGTCTAACTGCTTGTCTATCTCTCTGCCTGTCTGTCTCCCTGCCTGTCTGTCTCCCTGCCTGTCTGTCTGTCTGTCTGCCTGTCTGTCTCTCTGCCTGTCTGTCTCCCTGCCTGTCTGTCTCCCTGCCTGTCTGTCTCCAGGAGGTGTGTGGAGAGGAGGGCGTTCCTGCCGTCTCCGTGGGGATGTCGGACTTCTCTGATGAGATCCTGCTGGGCGTGCTGCGCTACGTGCCCCTGCCCGACCTGCTACTGAGCGTGGCGCGCGTCTGCCGCAAGATGCACTCGCTCTGCCACGACAAGACCCTGCTCAGCCACGTCTGCCTGACTGAGGACTACACGGTAACACCCACACACACACAGACACATAGACACATACTGTAGACACACATGGACTCACACACAGACAGGCATACACAGACACACACACACACACAGAGACATACTGTTGACATACACAGACACACACAGACACACAGACAGGCATACACAGACACACACACTCACTCATAGGCACACTTGGTTCTTTCGTAAATCCTGTGACCAATCACTAGTGTTCCCTGCTTCCTCTTTTCTGTCCCCGGGCCCCTCCCCTTCCTCCAGGCCAGCGACTCCACCGTTTGCCAGGTGCTGAAGCAGCTGTCCAATCAGGTGCAGTCCCTCAGCCTGAACGGCTGCTATTGGCTGTCCGGATCCACCATCGACCAGGTCCATCGTTGCCGGGCGGTGACTCAACTCGACCTGTCCGGTTGCCGCATCACTACGCTCCGCCTCTCCCGCCTCCTCTCTTCCCTCCCTCTCCTCCAATCACTGGCCTTCGACGTGGCTCCCGGCTTCGACTCCGCCCAGCTGAGCGCGGAGGCGCGTGATTCACTGGGGCGCGTGCGTGCTCTGAGGCAGACGCTGCTGACTCCCAGCTACGGCGTGGTGCCCTGTTGCTGCGGCCTGCAGCGGCTGCAGCTGCGGCTGGAGATCCCCGAGGTGACCAGGGAGGGCACCAGCATGTGCTGCCAGCTCATGGTGGGGCAGAGCAGCGTCCCACACTACCAGCAGCTGCAGTGGTTCACCGCCCGGCTCGCTCCCGGGGAGGTAGGGAGGGGAGAGGGGGGGGGAGGGGAGAGGGGGGGGGGGGAAGGGGGAGGGGTGGGGTGTGAGTGTGGTTGTGAGTGCTTCTGTGGCAGGATCTTGTATTCAACAGTTTTTATCTGGGCAATGTTTGTGTGTTGCATAAACATTGTGTGTGTACCTGTGTGTGTGTGTGTGTGTGTACCTGTGTGTGTTGCAGGTGAACCAGACCCTCCTCCTGCTCTACCTGGCTGTGTTCAGCGTCCGTGTTCCAGAACACCTCCGAGTCTTCCTGGTTTCAGTTCCTGGTCTCAACCCTGCCCACTGGCCAGCCGCCGCCTCATTGGCCCAGACCTTGGGTCGCCACGGTGACCTGGAGGCCTTGCAGCTTCCTCGCTCCTGGTTGGACGCCGAGTCACTACGGAAGGCTCTCAACGGCAACGCCCCTAAGCACCTGAGTTTCAGCCGTTGCCCCGCGTTACGGCCGCAGATCGTCCGGTCGTTGCTGGAGGACGGAATCAGAGATGCGACACGATTGGTCAGCCTGAACCTCAGTGGAATAAGCCACAATCCTTACCCAGAGGGCAACGGGGCGCGTGGGGAGGACGAGCTTGTTGCCGAGACGATGAACCGGCTGGTTACGGGCTGCCCCAACCTCGCACACCTCAACCTGACGCACACACACTATCACCACGACAACCCTGCGGGGCTGGGCGGAGACACGCACCTGTGCGCCAGCCTGGCCAGGCTCACACACCTCCGCTCGCTCTCCCTGCCCGTGTGCGCGCTGGCCGACGGCCCCCACACACACACACACGCCCCTACACACACCCTCTCCCCCTCCGCCCTGCTGTTGGGCCTCAGGAAGCCCCCTCGCGTGGGGCTCCAGAGCTACAGGTCAGACTCGGCCCCCTCCTTCCCCAGGGACGGCACCTCAGGGCTGGGCGCCCTCCTGGCCGGCTGCCCCTCCCTGGAGGTCCTGGAGGTGACGGGACCGGGATTTGTGTCGGCGCTCCCCCGCCTGGAGGCGTGCGTGCGCGTGTGGGCGGAGCCTCGAGCGTGCGCCTGGGCGAGGGTCGTTGGCGACGCCCATATCGCCGCCCTGCAGGAGTTGCCGCGGCTACGGAAGCTGACGCTGGCGGGTGTGCCGGGCGTGGCCAGGGGGGCGGGGCTGGTGCGGGTGGCCCAGCGGTGCCGGGAGCTGCAGGTGTTGTCTCTGGCCAACCTGGGTTCCTTAAAGACCATGAGCTACAGCGCCGCCCTGCTGGAAGCTCTGCAGCACTGCAGCCAGCTCCGGGAGCTCAGGTTAGCATGCACACACACAACCACACACACACACACACAACCATACACACACAAACACACAAGGAGTGAGCAAACTTTGATGTGACTTATTAGTGTGTGTGTCTGGTTGTGTGTGTGTGGTTGTGTGTGTGTGTGGTTGTGTGTGTGTGGTTGTGTGTGTGTGGTTGTGTGTGTGTGGTTGTGTGTGTGTGTGGTTGTGTGTGTGTGGTTGTGTGTGTGTGGTTGTGTGTGTGTGTGGTTGTGTGTGTCTGGTTCTGTGTGTGTGGTTGTGTGTGTCTGGTTGTGTGTGTGTGTGGTTGTGTGTGTCTGGTTGTGTGTGTGTGTGTGCAGGCTGGAGCAGCCCTACCTCAGTGCTAACTCGGCGTTCTTCGAGGCTCTGTCCTGCTGCTCCCGGCTGCAGCGGCTCTGCCTCGTCTCACGCAACGGAACATTCCAGCCCGACGCCGTGGCGACCTTCATGGAGCGTTGCCGTGACGTTGTCATGTGTCACATGTTCATGGGCGGAACCCTGGTGTCCTGTCGCACGCTTCAGAAGACTCTACTGGACAGGTCTGACTACCTGTCTGTCTGACTACCTGCCTGTTTGACTACCTGACTACCTGTCTGTCTGGC
The DNA here is from genome assembly GCA_023658055.1 of Thaleichthys pacificus. Taxonomy (NCBI): domain Eukaryota; kingdom Metazoa; phylum Chordata; class Actinopteri; order Osmeriformes; family Osmeridae; genus Thaleichthys; species Thaleichthys pacificus. Next base: position 11,411,423 of record CM042860.1, read on the forward strand.
TACCTGTTTGTCTGACTGTCTGGCTACCTGTCTGTCTGACTACCTGTCTGTCTGGCTCCCTGTCTGTCTGTCTGTCTGTCTGACAGACAGTCAGACAGACAGACTGTTTATCTGTGTATATTTCTGTCTAACATGGTTACCAGTTTGCACTCTCACACTCTCACTCTCTGTATGTCTCTCTTTCACTCTCCCCCCGCTTTCTACTTCTCATTCCTCTGACTTTCCCTCCCTGCCTCCCTCCCTGCCTCCCTCCCTGCCTCCTCCCTCCCTCCCTGCCTCCCTCCCTGCCTCCCTCCCTGCCTCCAGGTTCTCTTCAGAGCGCCCTGCTCTCAGTGTGGTCATCTACCCTCTGCTCCATGAAGACCTGCCATTGGTCATCAGAGAAACGCCCCTCCCCCTCTTGGATCAGGTGACCTTGTTCCAGAGTCGGGTGGCACAGACCCTGCCCCGGTCACCATGGTGATGCCACCCCAAGACACCCTGGGAAGGAGCGTGATCACGCTAAGAGGGCGGGACTTCCGTGCCTGCGCTGTCCAATCACAATCAAAAGGGAAGGACAGGTGGGATCTCCATATAAGGAGTTTCCTGTGGTTGCTGTTTTGTGCCATAAAAGGACTGTTTTGTTCATGATGTGGGAGTTATATCACAGTATATTATTTATTATAATAAAGATGTACTTGTGATGACTCTCTGTCTGTATGGAGTATCTGACACACAGACAAGTTTATCTCTTCGTCTTTCAGAAATTATCAAATTTGTTTAAAAAAGAGCTGCTTGTAGTCAGGAACATGGGCAGGGTTTTGGGGGCCCTAAACAAATAATATTTTTTCAACCTTTCAAAACGTTTTTTCCACATACACAGTGAAAGGAGAGGAGAGGTGAGAAGTGGGGAGATGAGAACAGCAAAGCCTATAACAGAGTAAAGCAGAGCACAATAGAGTACAGTAGAGTAGAGTCCTCATCAAGTACTCATCAATGATGCAAACTTGTTGTGCACTGTAGTTCCCAGTCTGACCAAACGAGGGCAGTATTGCTTGGTTCAGATCTCGACGAGTGACCTCTAAACCTGACAGGAAAACTAATCAATATCTTTCGGCGATCTTCTGTTGAAATCATCCTGGGACTGTTTATTGATTTCAAGGGTTATGGACAAATTGTAGTCTATAATAGAATAGGCTTGATTATATTTGACCATACGGAATTTTATATAGAACAGCAATGAGAAATGCGTTTAATTTCTTTAATTGTATTCTGGCTTCTCGGTTATGTACTCGTCATGCCTGCTTAGCATTCATCACTGGACAACAAGCTGAACATGCTTGCTGCTGGCTGATCTGGTGTTTACGAAGAATAAAATGACAGGATTGCCAAGAGTGGATTATCAATTTCATTTGTCATTTTTTGCCACATAAGCCTAAATGGTTTGTTATCTTCCGGAAACTATTTTTGTTTGATATTGACTTAAGTTGAATTTACAGCTACCTTCTAGCTAAACGTCTCCTGTTCGTCTAGCTAACGTTACAAAATAATGTTCCCCTGTGTCTCTCGTTCGTGCTTGAAAAACGGAAGATGTATCGTTGATTACGGTGTCAGGTACGTTTCAGTTCCAACGACACGGGATCTTTCGACGGTATTCACCGGTAAGGGTCTGTGCCCGTTTCAACGGGCGTCAGTTACTGACACCCGATGGAAAGGATTTGCCGTTTCGGTGTCAATGGCGAGTGATCGGAAACCGAGGAAGAATTTTGTCAACCCGGGACATCTGGACCTACCAAGATCTGCCTCCGTCCAGCCTAGCCAGGATGAAAACGAGTTACCCGAGGAATGCTTCGGCACGTTGTCCGGCGCCTTCGCCTCGAAGCGGTCATTCCGAAAGACCTCCCCGCAGCTACGGGACATGAGGTTCCGGGATGGCAGTGAGGAGGACGGAGAGAACGAAGACACGGACCCGGTGCCTTTCAGGTCTCGAACTGGAAGGAGGAACACTCCCTACTGGTACTTTCTACAGTGCAAGAAACTAATCAAGGAGAACAAGGTTAGAGAACTTCTCTCTCTCCCTCCCTCCGTCTCTATCATGTTGAGAACTGCCCGGACAGATCCAAGCCCGTCCCAGTTCCCGCGTGCCTCTGATCTCTGTCCCCTCTCCTTCATCCTATTGGTCACCTGGTGTTTCCTACCCCGCCTAGGCCTACTTCTTGTCAATCACCTCTCCTTCTTTCATTTCTATGTCGCCCCCCCCATCTCCAACCTTATGTTTCCTTGGTAACATTGCCTCCCCTCATGTGTCCCCATGGTAATGTCACCTCCCCCCACGTGTCTCCGTGGTAACAGCTGAGCGAGGCCCTGGAGCTGTTCCAGGAGGACATGCTGCGGGGAGAGAGGCTGCAGCCAGAGGAGTTCAACTACACGCTGCTCATAGGGGGCTGCGGACGCTCAGGCAACCTCAAACTGGCCTTCAGACTCTACAACCATGTACGCACATCCACCTTGTGTGTGTGTGTGTCTGTGTGTGTCTGTGTGTGCGTGTCCCTGTGTGTGCGTGTCTGTGTGTGCGTGTCCCTGTGTGTGCGTGTGTGTGTCCCTGTGTTTGTGTGTTCCAGTGTGTGTGTGTGTGTTCCTGTGTGTGTGTGTTCCTGTGTGTGTGTCCTAACTCCCTCTCCCCCCCCAGATGAAGAAGCGAGGCCTGGTTCCCACGGACGCCACCTACACCGCCTTGTTCAATGCCTGTGCCGAGTCGCCGTGGAAACAGGCAGGGTTGCAACAGGCGCTGCGATTGGAGCAGGAGCTGCGCCGGAAGAACCACACCCTGAATGACATCACCTTCCACGCCCTCCTGAAGACCCACGCCCTGACCAATCACCTCCGCGCCTGCCTGCACACACTCAGGGTACACGTGTGTGTGTTGATGTAGTTTATCTGGCTGTCCTGCCTGTTGTGTTGAAGATATTCACAGTGAGACTGATCCTAGCCTTTTTTAATAAAATTTATTTTATAAAAAATTGTGTGTAGGAGATCCTCCAGAGTGGCCATGCCGTCACCCAGGAGACGTTCCACTACCTGCTGATGGGGTGTGTGAGAGACAGGGAGGCAGGATTCAGACTGGCTCTGCAGGTACAACACAACTGGGTGGTCTGGCCTTCACTTCACCCACCATTTGACTGACTGGGATACATTTAATGTGTGTGTGTGTGTGTGTGTGTGTGTGTGTGTGTGTGTGTGTGTGTGTGTGTGTGTGTGTCAGGTGTGGCGTCAGATGTTGAGGATGGGGCTCCGCCCTGACCTTAAGAACTACAACCTGCTGCTCCGGGCCGCAAGGGATTGTGGGATAGGTGACACTGCGCTGGCCTCAGCCTTGCTGCTGACCCCAGAGAAGGAGGGGGGCCAGAGGGGGTCGAAGGTCAAGCGGGGTTCTGGGGGCAGAGCTCCGCTGGACGTTGACTTGCTGGAGGCCCAGCTGTTTACACCGTCCGGTGGCCATGACGACGACCCCGGTTGCCACAGCAACCCAGGCATCCATGCCGCGATCCCCGCAGTAACAGTGAGAGGGGAAGACGCCGGGGGCTCCGCCCTCCTCGTACCAGGAAGAGACGACCAAGAGGCCCCCATTGACTCACTCGCCTGTCAGTCAGTGGACAGTGCCCGCCCTCCCAACCTGCTGGACCTATGGGTAACCAACACGGGTGTGGTTTCCTTGGGAACGGTTACAGGAGCTTCTGATAGACTAGCTCTTGTGGGCGGGGCTGAAGGTGTCCTTGAAAAGATGGCCGCAGATGGGTGCCGACCCGACGTCAAAACCCTCTCTCTATTGGCTGACACCATGGAGCCGGGGAGCCAATCACTGCTGAGCCTGTTGCAGGTTGCCAAGCAACACAAGGTGAAGCTGGATGTGGCGTTCTTCAACAGCCTCATACGGAGGGCTGCCAGAGCAGGAGATCTGGACGGAGCCAAGGTACACACACATATACACACACATATACACCCACACACACACACATATACACATATACATACACACACACAGACCTGAAAACACACAAGTCCATTATGTGAGCCTAATGTGTGTGTGTGTGTGCTGGCAGGAGATGGTGTGTGTGATGACCCAGAAAGGTATATGTGCTGACATGCAGACCTACGGTGGTCTCGCTCTGGGCTGTGTGCAGAAGAAGGATGGACTGCAGCTTCTGAAAGACATGGAGGTGAGACATACACACTCACACACACACACATACACATATATACACACTCACACACACACACTAGGTAGACCCAATCAGGTTGTCTTTCCTTAATCGGTGACTGTGCTTCCTGTAGGAGGCGGGGCTGAAGCCGAGTGTGCATGTGTTCTCCGCCCTGATTGGCCGCGCTGCTCGGAAGCTTAACTTCCTGTACCTGAAGGAAGTGATTAAGAGCATGAAACACCTGGACGTCCCACCCAACGATGTCATCATCAAGCAGCTGGAGCTCGCTGCTCAATACCCACCTGGTTACGACCAGGTGTGTGTGTGTGTGTGTGTGTTTAGAGTCAAAGTTGAAGTGTGTGTATGTGTGTTGTTTCCTCATTATCTTTCTAAATGTTCTCTCTCTCTCCACCTCCCTCTCTCTCTCTATCTCTCCCTCCCCCTATCTCTCCCCCTCCCTCTGTCTCTCTCTCCCCCTCTCTCTTCCCTCCCTCTCTCTCTACCCTCCCTCTCTCTCTCTTCCTCTCTACCTCGTTCTCAGTATAAATCCAGGAACAACTATTTGAACCAGATCGACGGTTTCCGTGGTTACTACCAGCAGTGGCTGAGTTCCATGCCGGCTCAGGAAACTCCGTCCAGACCCTGGGATCGAGAACAGCAGCCCTCATAGACCACTGAACATACCCCAGCCATCTTCTCAGCGCAGCACACAGACTGCTCTGGTATGGAGTGAGAAATCGGAAGTTAAAAAAATGATCTCTTAACTAGTTTGAAAAACTGGTGGCAATTATTATTATTTTTTGTAACTCAGTTTCTCAAATCAGTTTACTACAATCAGTTTCTCAAATTTAAGATACATCTACAATATCACTCCATACTCTGGCTGCACTGCAGGGGCAATGTTGTGCTTTGGCTCGGATTCCTTCAGTTAAATCGAATAATTTCGTACGTGTGTATGTATAGCCTACTGTGCATTGGAATAATAATAAAAAGTTTTTGAAATATTGAGTACTCGATTGCTTGACAACAAAAATTGTTTAGCCTCTAAACATCGAAGACCCTTCTTGAAGGCGCACTTTTAAATAGCTAGGAGATGTCACAACCAATCAGTGAACAGGGAAGGCGTTGCTCGGTGTCCATATCAAAAAACTAGCTAGCGTGCCACGGTAGTCCCGGTGTGATCCTTTTTCAGATTGCGTTGTTATAGCTAGCTCGCACCCAATCTCTAACCGACACAAACATCCTCATCCGAAATATGGACGGCCGTGGCTACGGTTCAGGTATGTACTATACGAACATGCATTCATGTAGCTAACCTCAGCGACTATGATTTAGACCAGGAGAGCTTACACCTAACCAGACCGTCTTGTTAAAATGGAGTCGTCTGCTAGCAAACCATCTCTATTGGTATGTAGAATTAGCAAGCTCATTTTGGCCATCGAGTTAACTAATAAAATGGCTGCCTTGTCGTTTGCACTAATGACCTATATCATCAGCTATCGCAGTAGCATAGTTAAATCCATCACGTTATTCACTGGGTGTAAGTCACGAACAATGTCTGTTAACGTTATTAGCACGTCTTCGCTACCTAGCTAAGTAGCCAGTAGTAGCAAAAGTAGCTAGCTAGCCTTACTGGGTATCCTTTGTTAGCCTACTAGCATAGCCTAGATCGCTAGCTCTAGCTAGCTGACTGTTCATTACTAAGAGTTGTCTTATTTCATCGCATCAGTATGCATCTGGCACCTTTCTTTAAACGGCCTTTCTTACAGGAGGATACGCCAGCTGGGGTGGAGGCAGCGGCGGAGGAGGTGCACAGTCAGGAAACAGAGGTAATTAAGTTTGAACACAGCTAAGATCTAGCCACTAGCCACACCGCTAATCGCGGTACATGGCTGGTGAGCTAGCTAGCCGTGACCCACCCAGGACATTGTGTACATAATGTGTTATATGTACGCGGCTCCATCAACTTGAAACAAATCAGTTTGAAACGGGAGAAAAGCTTGTTCAGTTCAGTGTTTTTAAATCATTGCTGACGGATTTTGTGGCCGACTCCCAGACCTGTAAATGTTTTTAAAGTTTTATGATTTTATTTTGCTCCACCGACTTATACTGTTATTAAATTATTTGTAGTTGTTGCGACGATGTATTGACTTAGTGCTGTAGTGATTTTACATCTCTGAGCCTTTCCTGGCTTAATAAAGGTGAAATACAATAAATTGTTAATTGTTGGAAAATACAACAATTTAGCCTTAGTTTAGACATGTTATCCCGGTGTAAGATTGATTAGATTTCCCCCCATCTTTCCTTGCAGGCTCAGGCAGTTTTGACCTATATGGAGGTGGTGGTGGAGGAGGAGGAGGTGGAGGAGGTGGTGGTGGTGGTGGTGGAGGCTACAAGGAGCCCATGTCGGGGCTGGGGGGCTACGGAGGGGGCTACGGCGGTGGTGGGGGTGGTGGGGGTGGTGGAGGTGGGGGGCACATGAAGCGAGGGCTCTCTGGGAGCTCCCTGCTGTCGTCTACAGGGACCAGCGCGGACGCGGTCATCGCCAAGATCAACCAGCGCCTGGACATGCTGACCCAGCTGGAGGGGGGCATGAAGGGAGGGGGGCGCAGCGACAGGTAAAACACACACAGAGCCTACAGCCCTGTCTGGTTAACCCCTCCAGATCAGTACCTCACTTCACCCCTAGGGACAACTCTCCCCCTTTCCCTCCTTTATCTCCTTTCTCTCTTCACCTGAAGTCTCAGCCCACTGACCCTCCTCCCCCCCTCTCCCCCCCCCCTCCCTCCATCTAAACTTCCCTCTATCCATCCACCCCTCCCTTATTCCCCCTCCTTATACCTCACTCCCTCTCATATCCCTCCCTCCTTTATCCATCCGACCAGTCAGTATTGATACGCACTAGAGAGAATATAGTGGTGTGGTTAGAATATTCTGAAGGGGCGCTCGGGATTTCCGACCAGCTGGGTGCTTAGAGGAAGCAGCAGGAAGAGGCATCATAACGGACAGAGAAGATATCCTGGCTAGCGCTAGCCGATATCCTGGCTAGCGCTAGCCGATATCCTGGCTAGCGCTAGCCGATATCCTGGCTAGCGCTAGCCGATATCCTGGCTAGCGCTAGCCGATATCCTGGCTAGCGCTAGCCGATATCCTGGCTAGCGCTAGCTTTTGGTGTCGGTGGTGTCTGACTGTATACAGAAACGGGGGGGGGGGGGGTGTAATCATTGATTAGTTGATACCATGGCAACAAGGGTGTGGTTGGGATACCATGGCAACAAGGGTGGGGCTGAGTGGGGTCTTTGTTTTGGCTCTGGAGCTGAACCTTTAGTTTGTCACACATACACAGCCCCCCCAACCAGAGTCAGGGTTCTCTAGGTAGTTGAAGCCAGGGTGGGTGGGTGTAGCTCAGTGGTGGAGCAGAATGCAGATCAACTGCTACGTGAAAACCATTCCATCCCATCTGCTGAACAGTTCCCTTTGTGGATACCTGGAGGCGTGAACTGCTGACCTGCCCCTACAGTAGATCTCTCTCTTTCCTGCAGTAGATCTCTCTCTCCTCCCCTGCAGTAGATCTCTATGTGAAGGGTCTCTCTCCACATCTCTTTTCCTCTTTTTTATTTTTATTTTATTTTTTTAAATTTTATTTACCCACTGTCTATTTCTCTCATCCTCCACACGGTAACTCTCTCTCTCTGGGCGGTCGATTTGATTGGCTGGGAGGGATTACTGTGTCAACTCTACCCCCCCCCCCCACACACACACACACACCTTTTACTTTAATTAGATCGACAGGGTGCCCCGCCCCCTGCCCTCCCCCCCAGTATGATGCAATGGTAACCACCCTCCTCAGAGAGGAGAGGATTTCTATTGGACAAAGCTCTTGTCTCTCTGTGACCAACTGTTCTCCACCAGATCTGTCTGTCCCACCCCTCTGTAAAGGCCCAGTCCCTGTTGGGGGGAGGGGGGAGGGAGAGTAACTATCGAGGGTAAATAATTTCATTTCCCATCATCCCTCACCAGGGTTGGATCCCAAGTAGGGGAGGGGCACAAGTGTTAAGCACTGTGATTGGTCGATGACACCAGGACTGTCACGCACGTATTGGTCCAAGTTAACAACCTCATCGTGATACGCATGAGAGAAACTAGGCTTGAAGAGAGGGAGGGGGGAGGAGGAGGTGGAGGTAGTTCCCTCCCTCCCTCCCTCACCCTCTTTCCTCTGCTCCCTCCATCCATCCGCAGGTTTGACCAGTTCGAGTCCTTCGACTCGCGCCCGTCCTCCCTCGCCTCCCGCGATCTCTACGCCCGCTCCGGTAACTACGGTTACGGCGACGGGAGGGGCGGCGACATGCTGAGCCCGCGAGGGGGGTCCGGCTTTGGAGGAGGAGGAGGAGTCGGGGGCGGGGGCGGAGTCGGTCTGGGGGGAGGTGGCTTCGACAGCCCCTCCCCTTCCTCTTACGGGGTCGCTAAAATGCGACAGGCCATGAGAGACTCCCCCTTCTCCAGCAGTCTGGGAGGAGGAGGAGGAGGAGGAGGAGGAGCGGGGGGGTGGGCAGGAGCAGGCCGACGCTCCCCCAGGAGGGGAGGAGGTCCTGGGGGCCCTGGAGGCCGAGGAGGAGGAGGAGGAGGAGGGGGAGGGTTTGGAGGCCGCAGGTCCGACCCGACTCCCATGGGAGGTGGAGGCCGGGGAGGAGGTCACTCCCACCCTCACGGCCTCTCCCCGGGGGGCCGAGGGAAGCTCCCGTCACTCCTGTCCCACCGGATGTACTCCGAGGGCGGGGCGGCCCACCACCAGGGGCCCCCCGGCCCGCAACATGACTTCCCAGGGAGGCACTTTGGAGGGGGGCCCAGGGCCGGGCGCCAGCGCGGCCGGAAGAGACCCCTCAACCGAGTAAGTACCCCCACCCCCCCACCCCCGGTGGTGCGTGGTCACAGCCCTGGACAAGACCTATGGCCTGTCTGCCGATAATGACCCCTGACCTATGGCCTGTCTGCCGATAATGACCCCTGACCTATGGCCTGTCTGCCGATAATGACCCCTGACCTACGGCCTGTCTGACCATTACGTCACCATAATGCAACGCCCCCTCCTCCTCTCGGCCAGCTGAGTTCACATGCAGCTGAGTTCACATGCTTCAGGGCCACATCCTGGATGAGCCCCAAGCCCCCCTTCACCAACACAGTGTTCTGCCTATTGTAGTCGACTTTTTATCCGTTTAATTTGGGTTCTTGTTGATTTTGTGTTCCACCCACCTGCCGGCCCACCCCTTACCAGCCCCACACAGTCAAAGCTAACACTAATGCTACACGGGCTGATGGTAATTTTACAAGGTCTAATGCTAACGCTACGAGGGCCGATGCCGACAAAGGCTAATGCTAATTTTACACGGTCTAATGCTAACGCTACGATGGCTAATGGTTACAGCGCTACAAAGGGGAAGTCCTTAAGGGAGATATTTCTGCTAAATGGGCCTTCTGTGTTTTAGCTCAGTGGGTGGTCTGATGTCTGCAGTGATGCTGGGAGGCGACAGCAGAGGTCCAGTGATGGTTACATGGTTTAAGCATCTTCAGGACTTGTGTCAATCAATCCCAAACCTCTAAAGGAGCAGAACAAAACAGCACTGCCATGATCGCATCCAGTGTGTGTTGAGTGGAGATACGGTGTGTGTGTGTGTGTGTGTTGAGATGGTGTGTCTGGAGTGGAGAAATGGTTTGTGTGTTTAGTGGGGATGGTGTGTGTGGAGCGGAGGGGTAATGGTGTGTGTGTGAGTGGAGATGGTGTGTGTAGAGTTGTCTGTTGAACTGTCTATTGCACCTGTGTGTGCGTCAGTAAGATTGTGGAGTCTTCTGTCTGTAGTGCATGTGTTTAATGTGTGTGTGTGTGTGTGTGTATGCTCCCTAGGTGTTTGCCTATGTTAGAAAGGGGTGGTGCAGGTACATTACTAGGAGTGTGTGTTGATGGTGTGTGTAAATAGTGTGTGTGTGTAGATGCTAGGTGTGTGTGTGGGGTGAGTGATGATGATGGCCTGTGTGAGGGAGTGTGTGTAGATGCTTGGTGAGTGTGTGTGTGTGTGTACGTTGGAGTGTGTGTTGATGGTGTGTCCATCCCCCAGCAACAACAACAACAACAACAACATCCACCACCACCACCACCACCACAGCAGCAGCCTCGGCCACAGCGCGACGGGCAGAAGAAACGCAAGCAGACTCTGACGGCTGCAGACGAACCAGAGTCCAAGATGAACAAGACCGAGGCTGCAGGGCCTGACCCCAGCCATGGTACATGCACACACATGCATGCATACACACACACATGCATGTCCACCCTGAGCGTGGGTCTAAACTGCTCGTCTGATCTGCAGAAGCTGCCTCGAACAACGGAGACGCCAAGGAGATCAAAACCCCAGCTGCTGTGAGTACAGAGCCAGCTACTGCTGGGGGGAGGGTCCTGGGGGGGTGTGAGTGGTGACTAACACTGCTGTGTGTGTTTCTACAGGAAGCCAGAGCCCCTGCAGATGGAGACAAAGGTACTGATCTACACTCCCTCCATCGTTCCTCTCTCTCTCTCTCTCTCTCGCCTCTCTCTCTCTGTCTCTTACTCTGGGTGTCTCTCTCCCCTCTCTCTCTGTCTCTTACTCTGGGTCTCTCCCCTCCAGCCCTCAGCATGCAGGAGGAGATCTCCCAGATGAAGAAGAAGCTGCAGTCCACACCCCCTGCCCAGGCCATGCCCCCTGCCCAGGCCACGCCCCCCGCCCAGGACAAGACCCCCAAGCTCAGGAAGAGGAGGGGCTTCCTGGAAAGGTCAGGGGTCAAGCTTAACACTCAGAGGTCAGGATCACCCCGCCCCACCTCCTCCTGCTCTCTTCCTCTCCTGCTCTGTCCTCGTACCACTCCAACTTCCCTCTACCCACCTCACCTCCCAACTTGCCAGGCTCTGATTGGCCGTGCTCCCAGTGACACTGTGTGTGATTGGTTGCAGGGTGATGTTCGCGTGTTCGGTGTGTAAGTTCCGCTCCTTCTACAAGGAGGACATGGCTGCCCATCTAGAGAGCCGCTTCCACAAGGAGCACTTCAAGTTCCTGTCCAACCAGCTGACCAAGCCCACCACAGACTTCCTACAGGTACACACAGAGACACACACACACGCACAGGTACCACGCCGACCTGCTCGCTCTCTGTAACATGTGTGTGTGTGTGTGACAGGAGTACCTCATGAACAAGTACCAGAAGACTGAGCAGAGGACCAGTCAGATGGAGAACCACAGTGCTGCAGTGTGTCAGGTGTACCGGGAGCAGGACCTCACCAGGGGTACGTACAGGGAACCCTCCTCCTGCTAGGCATGGAGGCACACACACACACACACACGTTGACATCATTGATGTGTGTGTGTGTGTGTGTGAATAACCCTTCTCTCCTGCAGAGCTAGGCATGGAGGAATGTGTGTGAATAACCCTTCTCTCCTGCAGAGCTAGGCATGGAGGAATGTGTGTGAATAACCCTTCTCTCCTGCAGAGCTAGGCATGGAGCACTTCATGAGGAAGGTGGAGGCGGCCCACTGTGCAGCCTGTGATCTGTTCATCCCTATGCAGCACCACCTCATCCAAAAACACCTCAAGTCCCCCGACCACAACTACAACCGCAAGGTACACGCTCACACGCTCACACACTCACCATCGCACACGCCACACGTTGAGTGCGTTTGGTTGGAGTGTGTGTGGTGACCCCCCTTGTGGTGTGACCTCTGACCCCAGGGCATGATGGAGCAGTCCAAGAGAGCCAGTCTGTCTGTGGCCCGCAGCATCCTCAACCACAAGGTCATCGGCAAGAAGCTGGAGAGCTACCTCAAGGTACATACACACACACGCACACACACCATACACACTACATGCACACACACCATACACACACACACACGTCTTTAACAAGCTGGAGAGCTGCCTACCTCAAGGTACACACTTGCTCAATCCTCTCTCTTCTCCTGCAGGGTGAGAACCCTTTCACCGGTAACCACGACGACCAGGACCCCGAGGACTCCATGGCGATGGAGGTGGCCGAGGCGGAGCTGGCCAATGAGATGCAGTCGGAGAACGAGACAGGAGTGGAAGGGGCGGGGCCAGAGGGGGCGGGTTTGGAGGGAGAGGGGCCATGTTCGGAGGGGGTGGGGCCAGATACGGAGGAGGTGGGGCCAGATTTGGAAGGGGCAGGGCCAGAGGCGGAGGAGGGACAGACTGCCGCTGAAGCTGATGGGAACAAGGAAGAGAAGATGGAGGAAGAAGAGGGAGTGGAGGTGGCAGAAGGAGGAGAGGAGGTGGAGGAGGAGAAGACACCTGAGGAGCAGCGAGGAGAGGGGAAAGAGGAGGAGAAGACACCTGAGGAGCAGCGAGGAGAGGGGAAGGAGGAGGAGAAGACACCTGAGGAGCAGCGAGGAGAGGGGAAGGAGGAGGAGAAGACACCTGAGGAGAAGCGAGGAGAGGGGAAGGAGGAGGAGAAGACACCTGAGGAGCAGCGAGGAGAGGGGAAGGAGGAGGAGAAGACACCTGAGGAGAAGCGAGCAGGGGTAGAGGGGGAGGAGGAGGAGGAGAAGAGACCTGAGGAGCAGCGAGGAGGAGGAGAGGGGGAGGCAGGACTGGAAGAGGAGGAGGAGGAAGGGTTCGAAGTTGGGGATGAGGAGGCGTTCTTGGTGGATGAGGAGATAGATGAAGGAGTAGAAGGAGAGGTAGAGGGAGGAAGAGATGATGGAGAGGAGGAAGGGATTGAGGCAGTTCTGGGGGATGAGGAGGAGGAGGAGGAGTTGTTGCAGGAGGAAGATTCCAACGGAGTTGTAGTCATAGAGTAGTCCTCTCCTCCCAACCTCACTCTGGACCAATCACAGCCCCCCTGGCCAACCCCAGTTCACACATCAGCCAATCAGATTAATTCATAAACATCGCACCTCCCCACCCCTTCTCTCCAAAACTCTCTCAAACACAACCCTCTAACAGTAAACGGTTATACATGCCTAGTTTTTTCTGTGTTTCTGAGTTCATGTTGTGCCTTTGTGGTAGTCTTGGCCAGGGGGGAGGTCTGTGGCCAGGGGAGGGCTGCTTGGCCGTGTACATTATAATGACACAGCAGCAACACTCAGTTGACGGGACTGAATTATGATGTTGTTTTGTGTTTTCTGTTTTGGGGGTTTATTGACTTTGTCTTTTTTTTTAAAAGTGCTTGTGTTATTGTTTTCCTTTTTTGGGTTGATTGAAATAAACATTTATAACTCCTTTATAACAGTTTATTGTTGGCTTGGTTTGTTTGCTTCAAGTTTTCGTCATGGAACATGTCTTATTCAGAGGTGGTTCTAGAGCAGGCCAAGCTGGGGCCACTTGTATTGCTAGCTTGCTGTCTCCTGTCGGATTCAAACATGCCTCTCCAAAGAGAGGGTGGTGAATGTCGCCCTCTCGCGGACTAATGCTTCAGTATCTAGTATACTAGGTCTAGTAAATCAATCTTTACCCAGAGCCCGTTCAAAACTTTTTTTTTAATGTTTATACCTGCAAAGTCCAGAACCAGTCCTGAGTAGTTTTCCATCAATTAATAAAACATTTGGATTTTATTGGTTATTCAAAAAGGTATCGACAACTTTGTTTCTTACATTAAAACCACCTAAATATAAACGCTGAATGAAACTTCCAGATCGAATATTAATTTGGTTTTAATAACAAAACATACGAAAATAAATACCAAAGTGTTACATTTGATACAGAAATTGCCTAATTGAACTCAATGTATCCTAATACAAAGGAAAATAATAGTAGAAAATAATGGTTGATGAAAAGCAAAAAGTTGCAGTGTGAATGTATACATTTCTTTTTGTTTAGTTTTTTATATAACGTGGAAGGTTTTCTTAGCGAGAGGTGACATTCGACGAACCGACGTTCAACTGCCCTGCGTCTTACGTCATCGACGTCAAACGGGGCTGTTTGTTCTGGATTCAGGGTGAGGAAGATCTGCGCGCGCTGACATCTGACGAGGAAGGTAATCAAAGGCGTTTTGGGGTCACTTTGTGGCGATATTGGTACGGCAGGCGAAAACATACAAACCCGGGAGTCTAGTAAAACTATTGGAACCGGTCTCGGTGACGTATTTCACCTGCTGTCAGCGCGCTGTGGCATCGAGGCACGAGCTGTCTCTTCGCAGGCCTGTCACCGGTGCGAACGCACGGGAAGATTCTCTACGTTGTCTTTACGTTGTCTAGCTTTGAGTCCACTGCACACGGTGTACGTTTTTTTTGTATGTGCCTTTATGATGAAGTAAGGGGCATTTTAAGGAGCAGCAGGCACTCCCTGTTGTCACTGCGCATGCTAGTCGCGGGACGGCAGCAGGCTAGACGCTAACTAGCTAGGCTGTTTGTTTGTAGCCTCGTAGGCCGTATTCGTGACAGACTTAACGCATTTTCTGGTACGTAGCTTACGCAGTACGGCGCTCAAAGCACGTGTGAAATACGACGTAGGTCTCAGAATAACGGCATTGTCCAAGTTAGTATTCCTAAAGAGCGTTTACGTACGTAGCTGTCAGTGTTTTTGCTGACACAGCTAACCTAGATAGCGGTTGTGTCGCTGCCATGGTGCCATTCAATAAACATTCCCCCAACCATAATAAAATGCACACTGCTTTTTCTAAAACATTGCGTTCTGTGTGGTTGTCTTAAAGCTTGTGTCTGGGAACGAATAGCGCATTTTGACTGTTAACTCGGCATATTGGGTCAAAATCCAGGACACTGGTATACCTTCTCGTTTCTAAGCCGTATTAACTCCATGGGGTTTCTTTTAATTAGCTTAGAAAACACTTTGAAGTTAGAATGACAGTTTTGGAGATAGCGACGCGCTTTCCAGTCTTGTGACTCGTTTTGTTGACACAGTGCCTTGCATGTTTTTGTTCATTTTTGGCAACGCAGTCATCTATAGTTTTGTGTTTCTCTGGCGAGTGTGTGTTAGACTCCTGAGTGTGTACGATCAGTTCTTTGAGCGTTTTAATCAGAACGTCTCTTTCTCCTCCCTCTCTCTCCCACCCCTCAACTCTCTCTCCCTCCTCTGAAATATCTCCCAGCTTTCTCAAGAGAATTTCTACAGTGTCAGGTAACATCCATTCCCCTATCTCTCAATCCAAGACCAAGCCCAGCTTGCCCATCATCAGCCCTGACTACCTCCAGCAGAGATGCCCCTTCCCCATGACTAGACGCAGGTTAACTAACTGCAGGCAGAGATGTAAGTCCCCTTTAACAGATGTCACACACACACATGCAGCCTATACACACAAACACATGCAGCCTCACAGATGGAGATAGAGAGAGGGGGAGAGGAAGGGGGAGACAAGAATGTGTTTATAAACGACGTAAGGACTAATACAACATCTCAACATACTCTAGTCATGAGGAGGAGGAGGAAGATGATGATGATGCTGATCTTCCTCCCCAGAGAGCCCAGTGAGAGGTATGATGGCCTGAAGGTGACCCCCCCCCCCCCCCCCCCAGGGTCGTACCGTCTGACTGGGACTCCCCCCTCCCCTTCCTCCTGCTCCTGCTGTTGCTATGGGAGACGGCCTGGAGGCGGGCAGCAGCCAGGGTCCGCCCCTGGCCCCGCCCCCCCTCTACTTCAACCACCCCCCTCCCGAGACATGGAACCCTTCGAGACCCAAACGGCAGACCAATCAGCTACAGGTATGGGGGTGGTTTGGGGGACCAATCGGCTTCTGGTGGTGTGTGGTCCAGTGTTGCCAGGTGGGATGTGATCCAGTGCTGCTAGGTGGGACAAGATCCAGTGCTACTAGGCGGGACATGATCCAGTGTTGCTAGGTGATTCTGTGTCTGTGTTGCAGTACCTCCTGAAGGTGCTGTTGAAGACCCTGTGGAAGCACCAGTTTGCTTGGCCCTTCCAGGCTCCCGTAGACGCCATCAGACTCAACCTGCCTGTACGTACTGTGTGTGTGCGTGTGTGCGTGTGTGTACGTACTATGTGTGTGTGCGTTTCTCAAGCCTCCTTCCTTGTCTCCATCCCCCCCCCCCCCTCCCTCCCCATGTCCCACGACCTTCCCCCTCCCAGGACTACTATAAGATCATCAAGCAGCCCATGGACCTGGGCACCATCAAGAAGCGTCTGGAGAACAGCTACTACTGGAACGCCCAGGAGTGCATCCAGGACTTCAACACCATGTTCACCAACTGCTACATCTACAACAAGGTACACACACACACACACACATACACATACGTACACACCATTTCCAGAGTGTTTTCGGGCTTTCAACCCGCTGTGTGTGTGTGTGTGTGTGTGTGTGTGTGTGTGCAGCCCGGGGATGACATTGTGCTGATGGCGGAGGCTCTGGAGAAGATGTTCCTGCAGAAGATCACAGAGATGCCCCAGGAGGAGACGGAGATCGCCGTGGTTACCAAGGGTCACCGTGGCAGCCGGCGAGACTCAGGTGTGGGTTTATAGGATGGAGACCTCACCATACACGCTGTCTCAGAGCCACCAACACGGTTCCTAACTCTCTCTACTCTCCTTCTCTCTGTTTCTTCTCTATCTCCTTACCTATCTCTATCTCTCCCCCCTTTACCTATCCCTCTCTCTATCTCTCCCCCTTTACCTATCCCTCTCTCCTCCTCCCCTTACCTATCCCTCTCTCCTCCTCCCCTTACCTATCCCTCTCTCCTCCTCCTCCCCTTACCTATCCCTCTCTCCTCCTCCTCCCCTTACCTATCCCTCTCTCCTCCTCCTCCCCTTACCTATCCCTCTCTCCTCCTCCCCTTACCTATCCCTCTCTCCTCCTCCTCCCCTTACCTATCCCTCTCTCCTCCTCCCCTTACCTATCCCTCTCTCCTCCTCCTCCCCTTACCTATCCCTCTCTCCTCCTCCTCCCCTTACCTATCCCTCTCTCTCTCCTCCCCCCCCTTACCTATCCCTCTCTCTATCTCTCCCCCCATTACCTATCCCTCTCTCCTCCTCCCCCCCTCCCAGGTCTCATCTCCAAATCAGACTCAGGCCAAGACTCCTCCTCCCCCTCCACCACCCCACACTCCCGTCCTCCCCCCCTCTCCCTCCCCTCCCAGGGCCCCCCCACTCTTCCCCTGGCCATGCCACCCCAGTCCACCCTCCTCCCCCGTGTTCCCCCCACCCCGCCCTCCCACGCCCCCCAGCTCGGCCCCCCCTTCCCCCTCAGCTCTCTGGACCCCCTGGGCCATGGCCTGACCGCCGTGCCCCCCCACCCTGGCCTCCACCCTGGGGCACCCCCCTCACAGTACCGCACCCCTGCCAAGGTGAGTCCACCTGGGAGGAGTGGTGGGGGGAGGGGGGCAGAAGGGTGGATAATGGAGGGATGAGATGGGCAGAGAAGGGAGAAGGGGTTAGTAAAGGATGGGGAGGAGGAGGAGAAGGAGGGCAGACTGCCTGAGGAGGAGGATGAAGGAGGGCAGACTGCCTGAGGAGGAGTAGGAGGAGGGCAGACTGCCTGAGGAGGGAGGAGAAGGAGGGCAGACTGCCTGAGGAGGAGGAGGAGGGCAGACTGCCTGAGGAGGAGGAGGAGGAGGGCAGACTGCCTCGAGGAGGAGGAGGAGGGCAGACTGCTGAGGAGGAGGAGTTGGGTCTACCGCTGTAGTAGCAGTAGTTTTCTTCCCGTGACCCCCTGGACCCTCTGACCTCTGACCCCTGCAGCAGAGAAAGAGCCAGAAGAGGAAGGCGGACACGACCACGCCCACCGCCAATGACCAGCTCAGCGAGTCGTCTCCCCTGGCGACGGAGCCCCGCCCCCGGCGAGAGAGCAGCCGTGCGTCCAAGCAGCCCAGACAGGACTCCGCCCAGCCGGACTCCCAGCACGGAGGTAGGGGGGGGAGGGGTGATGTGTGTGTGTGTGTCAGAGGGGAATGAGGTGAGGAGTGATGGGGTGTGTGTGTGAGAGCGAGGTGCATGTACTGAGGAAAGCGTGTGCTGTAACCCTCCCTCCAGTGGGGGACTGTGCGCCCCCGCTGACCCCCAGCAAGGAGCAGGGCCTGCGGGGCTGCGCAGGGCTGGTGACCCCCAGCAGGGAGCAGGGCCTGCGGGGCATGCGTGGGGCTGGTGACCCCCAGCAGGGAGCAGGGCCTGCGGGGCTGCGCGGGGCTGGTGAGGGAGATGCTGTCTCAGAAGCACACAGCCTACGCCTGGCCCTTCTACAAGCCCGTGGACGCGGAGGCCCTGGGTCTCCATGACTACCACGACATCATCAAACACCCCATGGACCTCAGCACCATCAAGGTGAGGGGGACAGGGGGTGGTGATGTCATCAATGGTTGACGGGGGCGGGTGAGGTCATTTAGGGGTGAGATGTGGTCCTCAGGCAAGTAGGAAGTAGTGATGAGGTCATCAGTGCTGGACAGTGTTCATAATAGGAATACCATTCACCTGGTGTGTGTGTTTCCAGGTTAAGATAGACAGCAGGGCGTACAGGGATGCTCATGAGTTTGCGTCAGACGTCAGGATGATGTTCTCCAACTGCTACAAGTACAACCCTCCTGACCACGATGTGGTCGCCATGGCACGCAAGCTGCAGGTACACACACACATACACACACACACACACATACACACACACACACACACACACACACACACATACAGACACACAGGTACATAACACACACACCCACTACTCTGACCCCTAACCCTGACAGGATGTGTTCGAGATGCGATTCGCCAAGATGCCAGACGATCCGGAGGAGCCCGCCCCTATGCCCGCCTCCTCGCCCAGCCTCCACCAACCAGCACCCTCCACCAGACAGGCCCCTCCCACCAGACAGGCCCCTCCCACCATAGGGCCCTCCTCCTCTTGCTCCTCCCCCTCGGAATCGGAATCGTCGGCCGGCGACTCGGAACACGAGCGGACTCAGCGATTGGCCGAGCTGCAGGAACAGGTGAGAGGGGGAGCACTTTGGTACCTGTGTTTGTTAGCTAGCTATTGTGTGTTGGTGCCCATACTTACTTGTTTTGTTTATGGATGTGTGTGGTTATGTACGTGTGTGTGTGTGTGTGTGTGTGTGTGTGTTGCAGCTGAAGGCGGTGCATGAGCAGCTGGCTGCCCTGTCGCAGCCTCCGGCCCTCAAGAGGAGAGACCGAGACAAGAAGGAGAAGAAGAAAGACAAGAAGAAGAAGCCAGGAGGGGAGGAGCCTCTGGAGGTGGCCCCGCCCCCTGCCCTGCTCCAGCCAACCAGGAAGAGCAGAATCACCAAGGACCCGGTCACGCCCAAGAAGGTCAAGAAACCGAGGTGAGGTCACTCATGTGTGTGTGTGTGTTTGTAGGCGTGAGAGTGTTTGCTGCAAACTCTGAGTATCTTACAATTCAGCTCTTGCAATCTCTCCTCCCTCACAGTAAGAAGGAAGGAGTGGTGAAGAACAGTCGCCCTGGCAACACCCTTCAGTCTGGCCCAACCCCCCTCGACCCTCCGGGTCCGAGGACCACCCAGGTGTGTGTGTGTGTTAGGACCCAAGTGTGTGTGTGTGTGTGTTAGGACCCAAGTGTGTGTGTGTGTGTGTTAGGACCCAGTGTGTGTGTGTGTGTGTTAGGACCCAAGTGTGTGTGTGTGTGTGTTAGGACCCAAGTGTGTGTGTGTGTGTGTTAGGACCCAAGTGTGTGTGTGTGTGTGTTAGGACCCAAGTGTGTGTGTGTGTGTGTGTGGTGTGTGTGTGTGTGTGTGTTAGGACCCAAGTGTGTGTGTGTGTATGTTAGAACCCAAGTGTGTGTGTGTTAGGACCCAGGTATGTGTGTGTGTTCTCATTTCCTCCTCATCTCCTCTTTCCAATCTCGTCCAATCTCCTCCCTCCAGGTGTGTTTGTGGGTGGGGCCGACCGTTCTAAGCCAATGTCGTACGAGGAGAAGCGTCAGCTGAGCCTGGACATCAATAAGCTGCCCGGCGACAAGCTGGGCCGCGTCGTCCACATCATCCAATCACGCGAGCCGTCGCTGAAAAACTCGAACCCGGACGAGATTGAGATCGACTTTGAGACGCTCAAGCCGTCCACGCTGAGAGAGCTGGAGAGATACGTGTTCACCAGCCTCCGCAGGAAGAAGAGACCTGGTGAGGGTGTGTGTGTGAGAGTGTGTGTGTGTGAGAGAGGGAGAGAGAGAGAGAGAGAGAGAGAGAGTGTGTGTGTAGGGGGAGGGGGTGTGAGTGAAATGCATTTCTTTCATAAGATGCAAGTCAGCACTGGGTGTGTAAAGGTGTGTGTGTGTGTGTGTGTTGCAGCAGAGAAGGCTCTGGAGGTGACCAGTGTGATGAAGATGAAGACTGAATCTTCATCAGGCAGCAGCGAATCTTCATCTGACAGCGAGGATGAGCCCGACACAGGTACACACACACGCACACACACCTGACACACACACACTCTCTCCTCCCTCTCCTAACCCTTCTCCCCCCCTTCTCTCTCCAGGGTTGGTTCCCAAACAGAAGAAGCAGGCTCCTCCCCCTCGGAGGCCCCTCCCCCAGCACCCCCCCAGCGCCCCTGCCCCCCCCAACCCCCCTCCCAGCCCCTGGCTCCCCCTGCCCCAGGCCCCCACCCACCCTCCCTGGACAACACATTTGATCCACTGGGTCACTTCCTGCCCCCCCCACTGCCCCAGGCCGGGCCCATCTCTGAACCCTCCCATAATAATGCAGGGGCGGTCGCCGTCGGCAACAACCCCCCCCACCTCAACTCTGGAAGCGAGACACACCCCTTCCTGAACCCCTCGCCAGGTATGGACACACCTACTTATTTCATGTGAGCTCTCTGATAGCTTAAAAGTTACTTTTTGTAATCCAAAACCTTTTTCCTCCCCTGTTTCTTCTCCTCTCCCCCTCCCTGTTTCTCCTCCTCTCCCCCTCCCTGTTTCTCCTCCTCTCCCCCTCCCTGTTTCTCCTCCTCTCCCCCTCCCTGTTTCTCCTCCTCTCCCCCTCCCTGTTTCTCCTCCTCTCCCCCTCCCTGTTTCTCCTCCTCTCCCCCTCCCTGTTTCTCCTCCTCTCCCCCTCCCTGTTTCTCCTCCTCTCCCCCTCCCTGTTTCTCCTCCTCTCCCCCTCCCTGTTTCTCCTCCTCTCCCCCTCCCTGTTTCTCCTCCTCTCCCCCTCCCTGTTTCTCCTCCTCTCCCCCTCCCTGTTTCTCCTCCTCTCCCCCTCCCTGTTTCTCCTCCTCTCCCCCTCCCTGTTTCTCCTCCTCTCCCCCTCCCTGTTTCTCCTCCTCTCCCCCTCCCTGTTTCTCCTCCTCTCCCCCTCCCTGTTTCTCCTCCTCTCCCCCTCCCTGTTTCTCCTCCTCTCCCCCTCCCTGTTTCTCCTCCTCTCCCCCTCCCTGTTTCTCCTCCTCTCCCCCTCCCTGTTTCTCCTCCTCTCCCCCTCCCTGTTTCTCCTCCTCTCCCCCTCCCTGTTTCTCCTCCTCTCCCCCTCCCTGTTTCTCCTCCTCTCCCCCTCCCTGTTTCTCCTCCTCTCCCCCTCCCTGTTTCTCCTCCTCTCCCCCTCCCTGTTTCTCCTCCTCTCCCCCTCCCTGTTTCTCCTCCTCTCCCCCTCCCTGTTTCTCCTCCTCTCCCCCTCCCTGTTTCTCCTCCTCTCCCCCTCCCTGTTTCTCCTCCTCTCCCCCTCCCTGTTTCTCCTCCTCTCCCCCTCCCTGTTTCTCCTCCCTCGTCCCACACTGTAGCTCTCCACAGCGCCCTCCCCCAGCAACCATCTCGCCCTAGCAACAGAGCTGCAGCCCTCCCCCCTAAACCCCTGCAGCCTCCCCCTTCCTCCTCTGGCCCCCTCTTCCTCCCCCAGCCTCCCCCCATCACCTCCGCCCCCCTCCCACAACCACCCCCTCGCCCCCGCGTCCCCTCCCCCACGCCGCACGGCATTCTGGGAACCCTCTCCGCCCAGCCCCCTCAGGCCCTATTGGAGGACGACGAGGAGCCGACACCCACAAACTCAGAGACTCCGCCCCCTCCCTCTATGGCTGCGAGCCAGGTTCAGATGTGCCCGCAGACACGCCCATCCGCGACACACACACAGCCCCACACACACATACCCACACACACACACCCGCCTGTCACTCACTCCCAGCTGATGCAGGCGGCGGCAGTAAACACGGCAATGTCCGGTGTGACACAGGAAGAGCAGCTGGAGTTTACACACTCGCTCACACACACACACTCGCTCACACACACACAACCGTCGCTCACACACACACACCCGTCGTTGCTGGGACAGAAGGGGGCAGCGTTGCAGCAGAAACTACAGCAGATACAACAACAACAGCTAAAGCAGCAGCAGCAGTCGCCTGGCATTAAGATGGAGTCTTTTACTTCAGGTAACACACACAGAGTGCACATACGCACACGATCCCCTTTCTATTTCTGTCCTGTTAAACCGACCAATGCAACTCTCTGCTGTCTCTGATAGGTCCCCTGAGGGGAAGCCCCTCCCCCTTGATGATGCATTCCCCCCAGATTCCTCCGTACCATCCAATAGGACAGCACTCTCCCTCTCTGTCCAAGAAGCCGGTGAGTTGTGTGTGTGTGTGATAGAGCTAAAGGATAAGAGGATAAAGGATTTTTAAGGCCAATATCGATACAAATATTTGGTGATAAAAAAATCTGATATTCCGATATATTGGCCGATATATATTTTAAAAAAATAAAAAATATCCAGAAACGCTTTACGAGACATAAACAGATTTCCCTAACAGTAGTTATTTATGAGTCCTCACAAAAATACAAGGATAAATATAAAAATAAACTTGTTTGTTTTATTGTCACAACAGAACAGAGGAACATCAAAATATATTAAAGTTCTGATAAATTAAATGTATAAAAATACAAACTGAAGATATGAAACTTAAAGTCCTTTGAACATAAACACAATTAAAAAAAAATGTATTATTATAAATGCCAATACCGATAGTTTGGAAAATGCCTAATATCGGCCGATAATATTGGCCCGCCGATAAATCGGTCGGCCTCTAGTGTGTGTAGTGAAAATGTTTGTGCTATTTAAAAACATTTCATTTGGGAACCCGGGTGTGTCTGTGTGTACCTATTTTTTTTACTGCTATTACTCTGTCTGTGTGTGTGTGTGTGTGTTGAGCAGGACCAGAGGCCCCCCCTGATGGGTGTGAAGGAAGAAAAGCCCCCCTCCCCCTTTAGCCCCTCCCCTTCTCCCTTTAGCTCCGCCCCTTGTCAAGACTTACACAAACCCTCCGACAGCAAACACACACACAGTAAGTACACACACATAAGTAACACACACTCTTCACTATGTATCCGTTCTTCCTCTACTTTTACTTTTGTTCATCTCCTCTCTCTTTCTCCCTTCTCTCTCCATGTTTTCTCTCTCCTCTCTCTCTCTCTCTCTCTCTCCATGTTTTCTCTCTCAAAATTTTACCAACCAATGACATTGTTTCTCCAGGATCAGATGTGAAGCCATTGGACGGTTCTCGTCCCGGGCTCCGCCTCCCTGACTCCCTGGCTCCGCCCCCCTCTCAGCAGGAGGTGAAGCAGGAACCGAGAACCCCCACCGGCCCCAAGAAAACACAGGTGTGTGTGTGAGATTGTGTGTGTGTGTGAGAGAGTGTGTGTGTCATTTAGACTAGCAGAGTAATGCAATTCTTTCATTTTTCTCCCCTCCTCTCCTCCTCCCCCCCCCCTCCAGACCATGGGTTCGTGGGCCAGCCTGGCCCAGCGCTCCCCCTCCACGCCCTCCTCCCTGCTTCGCTCCTCCTCCACGCCCTCCTCCCTGCTTCGCCCCCCCTCCACGCCTTCCTCCCTGCTCCGCCCCCCCTCCACGCCCTCCTCCCTGCTCCGCTCCTCATCCGACATCTTTGAGCAGTTCAGACGCGCGGCGCGGGAGAAGGAGGAGAGGGAGAGGCTGCTGAGAGCCCAGGCCCACCGCAGGGAGAAACTACGGTAAGGGGGGGGTGGGGGGAGAGGAGGGGGGAGAGAGGGAGGAGGGGGGGGTGGGGGGAGAGGGAGGAGGGGGGGGGGGGGAGGAGGAGGGGGGAGGAGGAGGAGAGAGAGGAGGAGAGAAGGGACAGAGAAAGAGGGTGCTTAAAAGCTGGAGGATGGATGGATAACAAAATAATTAACGTTTCCCACCGCCACTTCCTGCTTCCTGTCTGCAGTAGCCGTGACGACGAGGACGCCACGGAGCCGGGCCACAGGTCTCAGGAGGACTCCCGTCGTCGTCCGGAGCAACAGTCTCCCCTGGCTGCCACGCCACCTGCCTCGACCCCGCCCACCAACTCCCCACAGGCTCCGCCCCCACAGCCCCCGGCCACGCCCCCAGCCTCCGCAGCTGCACAGAACGCCCTCGACCAGCAGAGGGAGCTGGCTAGGAGACGAGAACAGGAGAGGAGGAGGAGGGAGGCGGTAGGAACACTACTACACACTATATTACACATCATTACACTACACTATACTACACTATACTATACTATACCATACTATACACATCATTACACTATACTACACTATACCATACTACACTATACCATACTATACTATACCATACTATACTACACACTATACTACACTACACTATACCATACTATACCATACTATACTACACAACATTATACTACACTATACCATACCATACCATACTATACTATACCATACTATACTACACACTATACTATACTACACTATACCTATACCATACTACACTATACAATACTACACACTATACTATACCACACTATACACTACTATACTATACTACACTACACACCATACTATACTACACTACTATACTACACTACACTATACCATACCATACTATACAACTTTCTCTCCCCCCCTCTCTCTCCTGCTCAGATGGCAGACACCATAGACATCAACTTTCAGAGTGACCTCATGGCCATCTTCGAGGAGAACCTGTTCTGAGGGAGAACGAGAGGAGAACCTGTTCCGAGGGAGAGCGAGAGGAGAACCTGTTCCGAGGGAGAGGGAGAGTGAGAGTGAGAGGAGAACCTTTTCTGAGGGAGAACGAGAGGAGAACCTGTTCTGAGGGAGAGCGGGAGGAGAACCTGTTCTGAGGGAGAGCGGGAGGAGAACCTGTTCTGAGGGAGAACGAGAGGAGAACCTCCAACAAGATATCGCTCATGCATACAGACACACACTCTCTCACTCACTCACTCACTCACTCACCCTCTCCCTCCCACCTCCTCCCCCCTGTAGCCGTGGACACGTTGCAGCGTCTTACACTTCTGTGGAAGCTTGTTTCTGATTTGGGGTTGCCGAGGGCAATAGAGTGAAATCAGACACTTGATCAAGCCCCAGACTCTCTTCTCCTCACTGACAAGGTGGGAGGAGCCAATGAAAGGGGGAGGGGTCTTTTTAAACTGAAAAATACCAAGTGGGGGGGGGTTAATTTAAGAAAATTACTGAAAAAGAAGAAGAAGCAGGGGGAAAAATCATGAATTAATGAAGCTTGTTAATACTTGTTCTCTTTTTGGACTAGCCTGAGGAGGGAGGGATGAGGAGGGAGGGATGAGGAGGGAGGGAGGGATGAGGAAGGAGGGAGTTTCAAACCGATGAGTGAATCAGAGGAAGGAAAGCCTCTCTTTATTTCCCCTCATCTCTCCCTCATCTTCTCCCCCTCTCTCTCTCCACCAATGTTGGGTGGGGGAGGAAGGGGGGAGTGTGTGCTAGGGCAGAGGGAGGTTATCTGAGAGGGGGAAGATTTCTTTTTTTTCTTTCCCTTTTTGTGTTTTTCTTCTCAGGACCCAGTGGAGATGGGCTGCATTCCAACACTTCAGAAACACATCCTTCCTCTAGTCCTCCCCTCCTTCACAGATTTAAAAGTGTTGTAGCCTCCTAGCTTAAAAGCTCGCTATCTACTATACCTACGCGGATGTTTTAAACACAGTTAGTGAATTAGCTACAGAGCAAGGAAACAACATAGCTTGACAGTTACACAGTTTGACAGCTGCATAGCTTGTTAGCTTTGAACGTTAGTTAGCTGTGAGCTAGCTACCTAGCGCTTCTGACACGGCTAACTTGATAGCTTGCTAGCTAAATAGCTTTCCTTGACCCTTGACTACTACATTAAGAAGGAGGAGAAGGAAAATGGGAGGGAGGGGGAGAGAAAGGGAAGGAGGGAGAAAGAGAAAGGGAAGGAGGGAGGGATGGAGGGAATAACCAACTGTGTTTAAGTATTGGAATGCGGCCTCTGCCTTAGTGCACCTGTGAGCTTGTGATCTAACACAAACACTTATTATACATATTATATATATAGATACATAAATATATATTCTATACAATGAAATGTCACACACAAACTGAAGGAAAAGAAAGAATAAAGAATTCTGTCTTTTGTGGAGAGCATGGCTCTTCTGAATCTCTGCTTATGTTTTGGTTTTGTAAAATTGACTTTAGAGGGGGGGGAATTATTATGATTCTGTTAAACTATCTTTTTTATTTTTGTCTTGATGGGTCTAACCATTTTCTCTCTCATTCTCTGGCCTTCCTTTCTTTACGCGATGCCAAAACCGATTTATTGAGTACTGAAAGTTCATTCATTTGTTTTTGTTTTTTAATTTACTTGTGAAAACACTTGTGTTTTCACTTTGTACTTGAGAATTTTTCAGTAATTTAATTTAATTCTTACTAATGAGTTTCCTGATCCTCTTCACCCTCCTTGTCCAATCAAATATGTTACTTCAAACAGTCTATGCTGTCATTGGTTGAGAATCACTGTTCATTCACAGGACGGTATCTTTTTGTTTAGTTTTTTGCTTGTCATTGCTTTTGAACTGTAAATCTTTTAATCTTTTTACTTCATGTTATGGTTGTATTATGGATTTTATTTAATTGTATTTTTTATCTTTAAGTTCTTCATTTTACGATACTTTATCCTGCCCACCGTTGCTCTGATCTGATTGGATAGGAGCTGGAGGAAGTGTGGGGGGGTCCATTGACCAGTAGAAAGGAGGAGGAATTCAGCTTGCTGTGGCGAAATAGAGTACATCCGTTCTAGGATTATATTTCTACCTTCTGAATCCCCCCCTACACATGCAGATCTATGGACTGCAGATCTATGCTCCTGTAAGATGAGACAAAAACTTTATTGATTCCCCCCCCACATTACAGCAGCTCAATTGCTCACAACTGATTAAAAAAAAAAATTGAATAGAAAAATCTCTACAAAATATAAAACTAATATTGGTTTTCTTCTCACACCTTTATTTTCCCGCATCATCATCCCATCTTTATCGCTTCCCTTCATCTCTCCTTTCATATTCTGGTTGTTGTGTGTTTTTTCTCTTCTTTCCCCCCTCGTCTTGAATACCTTGTTTGTATGTGGGTGAGTCTGCAGATGGTTCGATCCGTCTTGTTTGTATGTGGGTGAGTGTGCAGATGGTTCGATCCGTCTTGTTTGTATGTGGGTGAGTGCAGATGGTTCGATCTGTCTTGTTTGTATGTGGGTGAGTCTGCAGATGGTTCGATCCGTCTTGTTTGTATGTGGGTGAGTCTGCAGATGGTTCGATCCGTCTTGTTCCCTTTATGGAGGCAACCATCTCTCTTTTTTAAGAAAAGTATTAAAATTATATTTAAAATGTACCTTTGGCAAGCGTGTGTCTGTTCTTGTGGAGTGTGTGTGTGTGTGGAACGGGAAGCTCTTGACTGTTAGTCTTGTAGTGACACAGGGAGTTACGATAATCAGTAGCCAATTGGTCAAATTGTGTGCAGGTGTGTGTGTGGTTATACCCGTGAGTGTGTGTGTATGTGAGAGAGGCACCAAAGAGAGAGAGAGGGAGAGAGGAGAGAGGCACTCTCTCTCTGTGTCTCTGTTTATCCATCATCAGTAGGCACTTCATGGAACTGGATGATCAAGTTTTTCACGTGTTTGACTCCTCATGAGGAAAATACACACACACTCACACAAATATGTAAATGTGTAGGTGTGGCTTTTTATCAGATGTATTTCCTTGTCCTCAGTAACAGTCAGACAGTTGGTGAGACAACCAGGAATCAACAGAGGTGTGGATCTTTATACACTAAATATACATACTGATATATCTTATATACTCTACTATTGCATACTATATATCTTATATACTCTACTATTACATACATTTCACACACTGTTGTAGACATATACTTTACCATCAGAGACACACAACATAATATACACATATTCCCTCATACTAGACAAATGTGTTTGTCATAGTGACGTAATTACATTCAGTCATTTTAGCAGACGCTCTTATCCAGAGCGACTTACAGTAAGTACAGGGACATTCCCCCCGAGGCAAGTAGGGTGAAGTGCCTTGCCCAAGGACACAACGTCATTTGGCATGGCCAGGGAATCAAACTGGCGACCTTCAGATTACTAGTCCCGACTCTCTCACCGCTCAGCCACCTGACTCCCTGTGATAATGGTGTTTGTGAACCGTTGGTGGAGAACTGAAGTCCAGACAGAAGGCAGTCTCTCTGTCCCCTTTAGTGCCCTGCAGCCACCACAGTGATGTACCCAGTGATGTCAACAACACCCACCAGCAGAGGGCAGCAGTGTTGTAACGTCCTGATGACTTCTCTCTGCAGGCTGTCGTTCTGTGGAGTCACAGAGGAAGGCTGTGCTTCTCTGGCTTCAGCTCTCAGCTCAAACTGCCGTCTGAGAGAGTTGGACCTGAGCTTCAATCACCCAGGAGACACAGTTCTCTCTGTGTAGGGGACAATAGGGGAGGGGAAAAAACGGAAAAAAGGCTGAAAATGAGAGTTGGAGTATAAGCTTATTGGTGGCCACCTTAAGTGTTTCTACCTTTTCTTATTATTATTATTATTATTATTACACATCTGTCATGGGAGTCTATGGCAGCCCCTAGAACCCCATGGTCAGAAGTTGTGAAATTTGGCACACTCTTTGGGACCAGTCCCCTCATCAATTTCACCAAGTTTCATGACTGATGATAACTTTGATTTTCGCAACCGTTTGTTAGTTACAGCCAATCAAATTGATGTGGCTGAATTGATGTGGCCACCATTTTGAATATAAAGTTTTTTCGCTACCTCTCCTATAAGGTTTGTTCAATCTTCACCAAATTTGGCACAGATCAGAGAGGGGAGGGAGGGGGGTAAAGAGAGGGGAGGGAGGGGGGAAACATCATTGGGACATCAAGGTAAATGTATTCCAGATGTCAATAAGCAATCCCATCTGTGATTAGCACACACACACGCACACACAGTCACAGTCTCACAGGCTTGTTCACATCTGCACAACAACTGTAGATTGACACAAACACACACAAACACAGGCTTTGTCACGCTAGGAGTTCTGGTTGAATGCTGTCTCATTAGGTGTCCCTTCTCTTATTTGTGTGTTTTTGAGTGAGTGTGTGAGTGTATTTGTGTGCGTGAACATGGTACGTGTGTAATCGTTCACATGGGTGAGCTCATAGGTTGCCTAGCTACAGAAAAGCCTGCAAACCCACTTCCTGTGAAGACGCTGAGGGTACACACACACACACAACAGATCTGATTAGTATCAGTACCTTTTCTGTCCACTCTTGTATAAACACGTAGGCCTATAGAAGTGTTTCCTAACAAGCATGACCGACCGAGTCATTGACCATACTGCGAATAAACAAGTCGGTTTGTGTTAATATATAATATATAGACAGAACGCACCAAACATTCTGTTTTCGTTGATACCAAGCTACTGAGGCCAATTATCTTCATCACTCCGATTAGGCTACATGATTATCACCCTCTCCCCCGTTCATCACATCCTTCGTCTTTTATTATCTGGCGTCCGTTAACAATGCTAACCTTTCCTCATACAGTTTAATATTTTTTATTTATTGTAGAAACACAGTTTGAATTCTTAACTCTCATCTCAACGCTTCGTCGAGACGTCATACATCAGACGGAAGTCTTCAGTCCACACTTGCACCTACCTTGTCAATCACCAAACCGACTTTGCCTATTGGATCCTGTGGTGCGCACGTCCAACCAGGGGAGGCCTTGGGGGCGGGAACTCGGCCGCCCAGGTTGAACGGAACACACCGATGCTCCTATTGTCTGTTGGATGTCACCGAGTCAGCCGCGCCCTTCGTTCCTACCCCCACCCTCCCTGGTTAGAGAGCTCGTTACGGACAGGTAAACTCTCCGACGACCAAAGTCACTCGAAACTGGAGAAAGGAACGTGATTTTCGGCCAACTTTGTATTGAAGAGAGAAGACTAGTTTTGAACCTGGAGGTTTTACATGTTGGAGTGACTGGAAGGGGAACACGGTAAGATACATGTTGAATAGTTACGTTCAAACAAAGCTAAACTTTTTCAGTGCAGTTTGTGAAAGGTAAAGCTCTGCGACTGCCAACATGGGCGGTACCATCCATATCCGTAACTTGTTGTATTTAATCAACTTGTTTCTAAAATACTTTTGGAGAAATTAAGATCTTTATTTTTCGCTTGTGCGAGTCAAAAGGCGAGGTTATTGCGAATCTTTTCACCTCTCACTCCTTCGCCTTTTTCCGAACTTATTCCAAGAAGGCGCGAGTATGGGTAAGCGCGTGCGCGCGTGTGTTGGTGATGCGGGTTCGCTCGCGTGCAGTGGTAGTTGTGGAGTGCCTAAAAGGAAGAGAGCGCGCTTCATGTGTCAGCATGCAAAACATGAGCTTTTCAGCTTGGTGCAACTTTATTAATAACACTCTCCAGTTAGACATAAGGACAGATGAAGCTCTCCTAGTTCGGTGGGACGGGAGACAGTGGACAATTTACATTAGACACCTACTAGATACCTACTCTACCGAGCGTTTGTGCGCAACAGGAGTGTTTTGTTGGTGTCCTGCCAATCACTGGTGGGATTCTACACGTTCACGCGTCACACACTCACCAAGGCCTGTACCCACGCCCTGGTGTTCAAGCACGCGCCTCAACTTGACCGGAGGAGATAGTGAAATAGCAATTTGCATAGGTCAGAGTCTCTTTTTTTCCACCTCATAGAGGTGGGGTGAAATAGTCATATCGTGCTTTTCGAGTTGAACTGTGTGTGTGTGTGTGTGTGTTACAAAACGTGTTCTAGGTGTTCCAAACGACTTTTCGTTTCTCTGCGCTTGTGGTCGTTTTCAGCATCTGCCTGTGGTCGTCTTCTCGGTCTATCAAGTGAACGTGGGCTTGTGTGAGTGTGTCTCTATCAGTAGAAGAGCTTCTAAATCTTCTAAGTCTCATATCCGCCTCCCGCCGCAGAAGGAGAGAGGCGGAAGGCTCACCATCACCATACAATTACACACACACACACACTACACATGCGTGCACACACACACACACATTACACATGCGTGCACACACACGGTTTGTAGTACTTATGGGGTAATTCTAACAGGTCATGAGAGAGGAGAGGGGAAGTAGAGAGAGGGAGGAGAGCGAGATCTCGCACAGCGGGTGTGTCTTCTCTGGTAATGACAGGTTAGGATTCAAACTGCTGTTTCCTGAACCAGTTCACACACACACACACACACACACACGTGTTTGTTTGTTAGCGGGTGTGTGTCAGAGGCAGAGGGGTCGTCATGGTATCATGGTAGACGTCCTCGTCAGATTCAGAACAGCTGATGGAACTGCTTTATAAATGGCTGGTGTCATCAGACACACAGACATCCTGTGTGGACTGAAGGAGGAAGTGAGTTAGAGGCACCTAAGAGAGAGAGGGGAGAGAGGCATGAGAACTGAATGGAGAGAGAGAGAGGAGAGAGAGGCACCTAACAGAGAGGGGAGAGAGACATGAGAACTGAAGAGAGTGAGAGAGAGGAGAGAGAGGCACCTAACAGAGAGGGGAGAGAGACATGAGAACTGAGGGGAGAGAGAGGAGAGAGGCACCTAAGAGAGAGAGGGGAGAGAGACATGAGAACTGAGGGGAGAGAGAGGAGAGAGGCACCAAAGAGAGAGAGAGAGGGGAGAGAGACATGAGAACTGAGAGGAGAGAGGCACCTAAGAGAGAGAGAGGGGAGAGAGACATGAGAACTGAGAGGAGAGAGGCACCTAAGAGAGAGAGAGGGGAGAGAGACATGAGAACTGAGGGGAGAGAGAGGGGAGAGAGAGGCACCTAAGAAGCACTGATGCCACTGTCACGTCTCCTGCAGAGGCGTGTGTGTGTAACTGTGGGTCCTGTGTCTTTTTGAAGAGACATGAGAACTGAGAGAGGTATGGGGAAGAGGTGAGGGGGAAGGGGAGAGAGACATGAGAACCGAGAAGAGAGAGAGGCAGTGTTTCAGTTCCAGTATTGAGCTTGCATGAGTCAAATCCCAGAGGACCCAGGGATTTGATTGACAGCTCAGTGTGGGAGGGGTTTAGCTGGGTTAGTGGGAGGAGTTTGTGAGTTCAGACAGCTGGATGTTTCAGTTCCTGAACACGCACACACATACACGCACACACATACACACACACACACACACACTATAGGACACTTCAACACACACACTGTAAGAGACCCTAGGACACACACGGTATAGAACACGTGTGCAGGAATACACGTCACACACACTCAACCACCACACACGTACACACACAACCACCACACACGTACACACACAACCACCACACACGTACACACACAACCACCACAAACACTCCCTCTACATTCCTGATCTTTAGTCAGAGTTGGTTCAACTCTTTCTCTGTTTCCCTCCCTCCAGTTCCGTCGCTCACACTCCCTCTCTGGCGGAGACTGGGTCAGTAGGGATGTGTTTGCATGTTTGGGTGCGTGTGTGTGTGTTTAGATAGAGATTGGGTTACACGGGTGATTGTGTAATTCTGAGGTGTGTCTGTACAGTAGAGAACTGCCTCACTGTTTCTGTAGCTGAAGGAGAGGGGTGTGTGTGTGTATGTGTGTGTGTGGGGGGGGGGTCAAGGCTGTGGATGGTTTGTACACACACATACACACACACACACAAACTTGACACTGAAGACTATTACAGCTAGCTCTTTGTTTCTCTCCTAAAAGCTTTTTCTAGAGCTTGAATGGTTATTATTTGTATTTTGTGTTTGTGTGTTATTGTCTGAGATTGTGCAACTCTTGTCTAAAATATTGTTATTGATCTCTCACACACAGATCTGCACCATTGGAGGAGAGACATGTCAATCAAACATCTGTTGGCATGTCCATACACAACCCACCAATAGGGAAAGTCTGCATGTAGCTCTAATCGAATCTAATCGAAGCTCGAATCGAACTGGCAACCTTCGGATTACTAGCCCGATTCCCTAACCGCTCAGCCACCTGACTCACATTCAGCCAACCCCTATTGGCCCATTCCTCTGAAGTCCCGCCCACTCCCCCAGCTCCGATCTCATTGGCCAGATGGCCGCCACCGTCCCGCCCACGCAGGCGATGGCCGACGCCCACAGGTGCTACGAAAACGAAACTGTGAAGTTTTTCTACAACGAGAGCGGGAAGATCATCAGCAACCACTGGCGTCGCCGTGACTACATGGTGGTGGGCCTCGGCCTGACGGTCTGTGTCATCGTCATCCTCTCCAACATCCTCGTCATGACGGCCATCTTCATCAACCGCCGCTTCCACTACCCCATCTACTACCTGCTGGGAAACCTGGCCGCCGCTGACCTGTTCTCTGGTAGGTACTGTAGGAGTACTGTAGGAGTACTGGAGTACTGTAGTATTGTAGGAGTACTGGAGTACTGTAGGAGCACTGTAGTGTTACTGTAGTACTGTAGGAGTACTGGAGTACTGTAGGAGCACTGTAGTGTTACTGTAGTACTGCAGGATTACTGTAGTGTTACTGTAGTACTGTAGGAGTACTGGAGTACTGTAGGAGCACTGTAGTGTTACTGTAGTACTGTAGGAGTACTGTTGTGTTACTGTAGTACTGTAGGAGTACTGGAGTACTGTAGGAGTACCGGAGTACTGTAGTATTGTAGGAGTACTGGAGTACTGTAGGAGCACTGTAGTGTTACTGTAGTACTGCAGGATTACTGTAGTGTTACTGTAGTACTGTAGGAGTACTGTTGTGTTACTGTAGTACTGCAGGATTACTGTAGTGTTACTGTAGTACTGTAGTACTGCAGGAGTACTGTAGGAGTACTGTAGTACTGCAGGATTACTGTAGTGTTACTGTAGTACTGTAGGAGTACTGTAGTACTGCAGGAGTACTGTAGGAGTACTGTAGTACTGCAGGATTACTGTAGTGTTACTGTAGTACTGGAGTACTGCAGGAGTACTGTAGGTGTACTGGAGTACTGCAGTATTACTGGAGTACTGCAGTATTACTGTAGTGTTACTGCAGTATTACTGTAGTGTTACTGCAGGATTACTGTAGTGTTACTGTAGGAGTACTGTAGTGTTACTATAGTACTACCTGCTGGGAAACCTGGCCAGCTGCTTGGAGGATAAAAGGCTGGATAGCTAACTAGTAGCAAGACAATATAAAGCTGTATACTTAAGCTGTATTGTAGTATCAGTACAGTATTGCTGCAGTATTAGTATTAGTACAATACTGATGTAGTATTGGTACAGAACTGATGCAGTACACCCCCCATCTCCAGGCATCTCCTACCTCCACCTCATGTTCCACACCGGCCCCTGGACCATCAAGCTGTCGCCCACCCAGTGGTTCATCCGGCAGGGCCTGATCGACACCAGCCTGACCGCCTCTGTGGTCAACCTCCTGGCCATCGCCGTGGAGCGCCACCAGACCATCTTCACCATGCAGCTGCACAGCAAGATGACCAACCGGCGGGTGGGCCTCCTGATCGCAGGGATCTGGGCCCTGGCCATCGTCATGGGCCTGGTGCCCACCATGGGCTGGCACTGCATGTGCGACCTGCCCAACTGCTCCACCATGGCTCCGCTCTACAGCCGCAGCTACCTGGTGTTCTGGGCTCTGCTGAACCTGCTGACGTTCTCCGTCATGCTGGCCGTGTACACGAGGATCTTCGTGTACGTGCGGAGGAAGAGCCAGAGGATGAGCCAGCACACCACGCAGGCCCGGCACAAGGAGACGGTGGTGAACCTGATGAAGACCGTGTCCATGATCCTGGGTGAGGAGGGTGGGGGGGGTGGGTGCGGGAGGTGCACCCACACATACACACATAGAGACAGAAACACATACAGGCATAAATACACATTAACACACATTCAGGAATTAGCATTTCACATTTACATTTTAGTCGTTCGGCAGGTGCTCTTTATCCAAACAGCATGTAAAACACACACACACACACACACACACACTCTCATACACTGCAAACATTCTCTTGCTTGTCTTGACTCGTTCAATCAGACACCCTGGTTCCCCTTACCCCCCTCCTTCCCTCCCCCTGTCTCCCCTCCTCCCTTTCCCTTCCCTGATATTTCCTCTCTTAGCTGTTGATGTTCTGTTGACGTGATCAATCTTTCCCTCTGTTATCCTATCCTCTCTAGTCCTTTCCTTTTCCCTTCTCCTCTTCCTTTGCTCTCCCCTTGCTCCTCTCTCCTCCCCCTCCTTCTCTCTCCTCCCCCCTCTCCTCCTCTCTCCTCCCCCTCCTCCTCTCTCCTCCCCCTCCTCCTCTCTCCTCCCCCTCTCTCCTGCCCTCCTGTCTTCCTCCTTCTCCTTTCTCCTCTCCTCCTCCCTCTCCTCCTCCCTCTCCTCTCCTCCCCCTCCTCCTCTCTTCCTCCACCTCTCCTTCCCTCCTCTCTTTCCTCTCTTCACCCCTTCTTCCCATCCTCCCATGTTTTAGTTCCTGATTAAATTCCTCAAGTTCAGGAATGTTAAATGTTTCCCACTTTATCTCTTCCTCACACACACACACACACTTATGCACAAGCACAAAACATAAACTATTTGCATGCCACAAATGTGTATGTGTTTAGCGATTATGTCTTCCTAGAAAGTGTGTGTTCAAGTTCAAGTAAGTACAGCTACATTTAAATTCTTAGTACTGCTCCTGTCAACAGTTTCTGAGCGGGCTAACCTAGATACTATAGTGTTTGTGTTAGTGTGTTCTCGTGTGTGTGCGTGCGTGTGTGTGTTTGGAAACTCTGAGCATGTCCAGACAGACGGAGCTGCATAGTTAAACCACCACCATACGAAAACACTCTCCTCTCTACTGTCTCCTCCCCTCTCCCTCCCTCCTCTCCCCTCTCCCTCCCTCCTCTCCCCTCTCCCTCCCTCCCTCCTTCCCTCCCCTCTCCCTCCTCTTCTCTCCCTCCCTCCCTCCTCTCCTTTCCCTTCTCCCTCCTCTCCTCTCCTCTCTACTGTCTCCTCCCCTCTCCCTCCTCTCCCCTCTCCCTCCTCTCCCCTCTCCCTCCCTCCTCTCCCCTCTCCCTCCTATTCTCTCCTCTCCCTCCTCTCCTCTCTCTCCTCTCCTGTGTGTCCGAGTGTGTGCGGTTGTTTTACTGTCCTTGCACATTCTTTTAGGTATCAGTATCCTTGTTTCGCATGAATTTGTGCGCATGAACATCCATGTTTTGTGTGTGTGTGTGTGAGAGAGAATTCCTGAGCTGTTACATTGTGTAATTAGGTATTATCATAATGAAATCTGATCCAAAAGACCAACCTCAAACCACACACTGAAATGTGTGCGTGTGTGTTACAGCACAGTTACAATCTCTCCCTCCCTCTCTCCTATCCCCACTCTTTCCTCTCTTCAACTCCTTCAAACCTCCTTCCTGCTCTCTTTTCCTCCCTCCCTTTCTTTGTGCCTTTCCTCTTCTCCCTCCCTCCCTCCCCTCCCTTCCTTCCTTCCTCTCTCACCATTCCCTCCTCCCGTCTCCTCTTGCTCTCCCTCCTCCCGTCTCCTCCTCTCCCTCCTCCAGGATGCTTCGTGGTGTGCTGGACCCCAGGGCTGGTGGTTCTCCTGCTGGATGGGCTGGGCTGTGACTCCTGCCAGGTGCTGCGCTACGAGAAGTACAGCCTGGTCCTGGCCGAGTGCAACTCCCTGGTGAACCCCATCATCTACTCCTTCAGGGACAAAGACATGCTCCGCACCTTCCGCAGGATCCTGTGCTGCCTGTGCCGTCGCCCCGGCGACCAGCTGGAGTCCGCCGTCCGCTTCGACACCCTGGAGCACGAGGTACTGTCGGACTCCTCCCACGGCAACCATCGCAACGGGGGCGAAGGTGGCCACAAAGGCGTCAACGGCAGCGAGCTTGGCCGGTCGGGCGAGGGAGAGTAGGGGGGGGGGGGGTGTTATCAGAGGGAGGGGGGCGTGGTGGTCACCACGGCAACTTGAGGAAGCTAAACGGATAGACGACATGGGGTGGGGGAGGGGGCAACATCCAGTGCCTTCACCATGGCAACCAACCACTGACCCAACCTGACACTTGATGCTATAGCTGTCTCCACGATGACAGACTGTGACGGGTTAGAGACTTTAGCTGCGCTAACACTTGGGGTGCACTTGATTTGTGTCTCGCAGCAATCGTAAACCAAAGGAACAGGCCTCAGATGTGTGGATTAGAAGTAAATCTAACCACCTCCGGTGTGTCTGGTCTGAACATGGAGCCCCTTATGTGTTTATTACTGCTCCTCTCTCTGGTGCCTGAGATTAGAGAGAGAGAGAGAGAGAGAGAGAGAGAGAGTGAGTGTGTGTGTGTGTGTGTGTGTGGTGTGTGTGTGTGTGTGTGTGTGTGTGTGGAACATGTTGTGCTGTTTGCCTTGTTTCCTCTGACTAGCTTCTCTGGCATGGTAGACACACACAGAGACACATGTCATGTACACAGACACACACACACACACAGAGACACATGTCATGTACACAGACACACACACACACACAGACACAGACACATGTCATGTACACAGACACACACACACACACACAGACACATGTCATGTACACAGACACACACACACAGAGACACATGTCATGTACACAGACACACACACAGAGACACATGTCATGTACACAGACACACACACACAGAGACACGTCATGTACACAGACACACACACACACACACACAGACACATGTCATGTACACAGACACACACACAGAGACACATGTCATGTACACAGACACACACACACAGAGACACATGTCATGTACACAGACACACACACACACAGACACATGTCATGTACACAGACACACACACACACAGACACATGTCATGTACACAGACACACACACAGAGACACATGTCATGTACACAGACACACACACACACAGACACATGTCATGTACACAGACACACACACACAGAGACACATGTCATGTACACAGACACACACACACAGAGACACATGTCATGTACACAGACACACACACACACAGAGACACATGTCATGTACACACACACACACACAGA
Organism: Thaleichthys pacificus; assembly: GCA_023658055.1. Classification (NCBI taxonomy): domain Eukaryota; kingdom Metazoa; phylum Chordata; class Actinopteri; order Osmeriformes; family Osmeridae; genus Thaleichthys; species Thaleichthys pacificus. Next base: position 11,449,844 of record CM042860.1, read on the forward strand.
GACACATGTCATGTACACAGACACACACACACAGAGACACGTCATGTACACAGACACACACACACACACACACAGACACATGTCATGTACACAGACACACACACAGAGACACATGTCATGTACACAGACACACACACACAGAGACACATGTCATGTACACAGACACACACACACACAGACACATGTCATGTACACAGACACACACACAGAGACACATGTCATGTACACAGACACACACACACACAGACACATGTCATGTACACAGACACACACACACAGAGACACATGTCATGTACACAGACACACACACACAGAGACACATGTCATGTACACAGACACACACACACACAGAGACACATGTCATGTACACAGACGCACACACACAGAGACACATGTCATGTACACAGACACACACACACAGAGACACATGTCATGTACACAGACACACACACATTGACTCATAGGCCTGATGAACTCAGTCATTAATTCTTACATGGAGAAATGTGTGAGAGTTTTTACACTGTACCCACAAACTCATCATTTATATGTAATCGTCCTGTCACTGACGGTGCATCCCCACAGCAGCACTGAGAGGGGGAGTATTTTAGCAAAGACAATTATATATTCGCTAAATATGCCTGCACACACACCTACACACACACCTGTACACAACACACACACAAACTTTGGTTACAAATTATTCCACTAGTGGCTAAATCTACAGGATTCTAAAAGTGAATATTGATATTCAGCGACTTAAGTGGTATTGTAATTGTATTTAGCTAATTGTAGATTATCTTAATTTTCAGATTTTTAAGAAATATGATTTATCATGGTGTTTGAGGATACCTGGATCAAACGCTGTTTTTGATTTTATGTTTTCAAATACTTCAAATCTTAAATAAGTATTTGCTTTGGGGCTGGTTATTTGCAAATACTCAAAACAAGACTAGTTATATAGACCAGTTCAGATCATATAAAAACTTTTTAGCCAGAATTGTAAATAGCATTTTGCCTTTTATTAATGGTTACTGTTGAACTTTTTTGTAAATGTTTTTTTTTTTTTTTTTTTTTTAACAAAAGAAATATATTGTTGCAGAAAATATTGCCTAAAAGGAATAAATACCACTGATCATTTTTTTCTGTCTCCTGTGTTCGACGATCGCTTAGTCACATCTGAGTCCTCCTCTCTTTCTCTTCCTTCCTTTGCATGATACTAACATTTTCTCTTCTCATTCCCCTTCTCTTTAATGTTTCCTCGATCCATCCTCTATCTATCCTCCCTGCCTCTCTCCTGCTCTGTTCCCCTCCTCTCTTCCTCTCCTCCCCTCCTCTCTGTAGACCTATAAGAGGGAGAGGGAGAAGGAGGAGGAGAAGGAGGAGGACAAGCTCAATGGAACTCTCATTCTGGAAGCCTCACAGGAGCAACTGGACTCTACAGAGAGCTGACACACACCCACACACATGCACACACACACACTCACACGCACACACACTCTCACACACCCACAAGCATACGTACACACACCCACTGTAATTTTTTAGATATTAGTTTGACTGTGTAAATGCTATCAATTGTTCATGTATTGTTGATTGTATGATTACTTGACGAATATACTTTGAATCAACTTTATTGACAGCTACTGTTCTGACAATAAACAGTGTTCCGTGATTCGATACATTCCACAATATCTGGTGCCAGTTCTTCATCGTAAAGCATCATTGGGACAGTCGCTAGGTCAGGAGAGCACCTCGACCAGAGAGAACCTCTGTCTGGGAGGAGAGTAGTTCAGGACGCTGTCAAACACTCCTTTTCCTCCCTTCTTCTTCTTCTTCTCTTTCTTCTTCTGTTCCCTCCCCAGGTTTCTCCATGACTTTGACTCCTTCTTAGAGGTGTTCAACGACAGCTTCTTGATTGACAGGGGGCCCTTCCCGTCCCCGGCCAATGAGAACCTCTTCTGGCTAGGCCCCTCCTTCTTGAAGGGCTCCAGGTGAAGTTTGTCCAGAAGTGTGCTGTTCCTCTTCTTCTTCTGGGGGGGTTTCTGAAGGGACAGCGCCCCCTTGAGGCTGTTCCAGGCTGTGCTCGGCACCGGCTCTTCTTTCTTCCTCCCCCCCAATGTGCCCCCCCCCTTAGAGGTGCCCCCACCCATAACCACGAGCTCCCTCACTCCTCTTTCTTACTCTTCCTCTCTCCCTCCTTCTCTCTCTACTTCCTCCCTTCCTCCCTTCTTCTCTCTCTTCCTCTTTCCCAGTCTCTCTTCCTCTCGGTTAGTCAGGTGTGGATCTGCTACAAAAGTAGAACAAGGTTCAGTTGAAGAACAACAGTTCAATACCACACGCAGTTTCTCACAACACGGCTTTCACTTCCTGAACAGAACACACACGCTTACCTCACCATGCACTTGGTTGGTGTATCGTCCGTGTGTGTGTCTGAGTTGTCTCCTCTGTGTGTGTGAGAGAGTGTTGTTTTCTAGAACTTGTGTTCTAGAAAGGGGGAGGAACCACCTCAGTTGAGAGCTCACCTTGCTGTGACACTTACACACACACACCCAAACACTTACACACCCACATCCACACACAATCAGTTTCTGTAAGTGCAGACTGGTTCTACTACATTCGTGGTAAGTTACACCATCCCTCCCTCTCCCTTGCTCTCTCTGCCCTCCCTCTCCCTTGCTCTCTCTGCCTCCCTCTCCCTTGCTCTCTCTGCCTCCCTCTCCCTTGCTCTCTCTGCCTCCCTCTCCCTTGCTCTCTCTGCCTCCCTCTCCCTTGCTCTCTCTGCCTCCCTCTCCCTTGCTCTCTCTGCCTCCCTCTCCCTTGCTCTCTCTCCCTCCCTCTCCCTTGCTCTCTCTGCCTCCCTCTCCCTTGCTCTCTCTGCCTCCCTCTCCCTTGCTCTCTCTGCCTCCCTCTCCCTTGCTCTCTCTGCCTCCCTCTCCCTTGCTCTCTCTCTGCCTCCCCTCTCCCTTGCTCTCTCTGCCTCCCTCTCCCTTGCTCTCTCTGCCTCCCTCTCCCTTGCTCTCCTCTGCCCTCCCTCTCCCTTGCTCTCTCTGCCTCCCTCTCCCTTGCTCTCTCTGCCTCCCTCTCCCTTGCTCTCTCTCTCCCTTGCTCTCTCTGCCTCCCGTCTCCCTTGCTCTCTCTGCCTCCCTCTCCCTTGCTCTCTCTGCCTCCCTCTCCCTTGCTCTCTCTGCCTCCCTCTCCCTTGCTCTCTCTGCCTCCCTCTCCCTTGCTCTCTCTCTCCCCCCTCTCTCCCTTTCCCCTCCCACTCACTCAGAACTGCCATATTTTTTTTTACCAGATCAGAAAAATCCAGTATTTTTATTATTTTACATTTAGCAGACGCTCTTATCCAGAGCGACTTACAGTAAGTACAGGGACATTCCCCCTGAGAATATTTTCGCTCATCTTGTATTGCATATTTAAATAATTGTAGCATTTGCGAGGAGGAAGGAGGAGAGAATTCCCCGTGTCAAACTCAAAAGCCCGCCCATGTCTGGGACTCCCGTCTCGCTCTCGTCAGCCATTGGTCGCTGGGCATTTGATTGACAGACTGAAAGCTTGAAACAAATTCGGTCAATGAGAAGCAGCGGCGGTGCTGAGGCTGCAGGCGACGGTGCGCGCTACACGCCCCGGCTGAACGGAAACGCTTGCGGCTTACTGCATGGGCACCGTTATGGACAATACGATGGATTGGAAGACGATAAAGAGAAATAGAGTATACATCATATTTTACTGTCAATGACGGTCTTAGCTAAATATAACGTCAGTTTGCCAGTCATGGATGAAAGTGATGTGCTATCGATAACGGAACGCCTAAAATCCAGGAGCTTTGTCGCGTAAACCGCATACTCAGTTCAGCAATGCAACCGTGACATTTTGAATGTTATACTATTTATTTTCTCCGCTTTAGAAGGCGTTTTTTTTTTTTGTAGCAATTGTCACTCCTCGTCCCCTCCCATCCTCCGGTAGCCTCCGGAGAAGACAGGCAGGGAGATGGTGGATGCTAATGCGATGAAGAAGACGTTCACGGTACCGGAGATAAAACCTTTGGACCAGTACGACTTCAACCGAGCCAAGGTGTGCGCGAGTGTCCGATGGCTGCTGGCAAAGTCCTACGGGTCTGCAGGTGAGCTATAGGCCCCGCGAGACATGCTTTTGAAATCATTCTGTAACGATTTCGCCGGCGTGTGAAGGGAGCAGAGAATAGCGCCTAGGCCGAACGTGCGCGCGGCTGCTCGGGTGTGGCGCTTATTGAACACATCGGACTAGATCAATATATCGCCGTGAATCCGTGAGATGGTTTGCTTTGTTTTACTGTCGGAACTGGATGATCGTTAATTTATGACATCATGACAGCTGTTCCTGAAAGCATCTGCAGCCTCTCATTCTCTGTCGGCACACGTCATCAAACCCTAAATATACATGTTTCATATGGATTTAGACTGGAGTGATGGTTCCGTGGAGAAGGGCTGATACAGTAGTCGAATGTGTCAGCGTGTAAAGGGCGGTCGGTTGCCGTTAAAACACAGGAGACAGACTCCATGGTGACGGTTTTAGACTTATCAGTAGTGTTACGCACTCTCACTGGTCCAGCCCCGGTCCAAACCTCTGCATGCGCACACGCAGTGTGTGTGTAAACCTCTGCATGAGCACACGCAGAGTGTGTGTGTGTGTGTGTGTGTGTGCGCGCGCTCATGAGCATAGCAGCCTGTGAAGGTGACACAGCGATGGTGCCGCACAAAGGAAAAATAAAAAGCCTAAGAGAAGTAAAATGTTAAACAGGATGCAGTTTCCCTACGTAGAGCGTATACATTATTTTGTCTCTCTATCTCTATCTTTGGTATTTCTCAAATTTGTCAAAGTGAAATAATTTCACAGATGGGGAGGTGAAAAGGGGGGAGGATGAAGGGACGTTTCAATAGCGATTCTCTTTGTTATCGGTACCGGAACACGCCCCCTCATCTAATTTTAATGGTTGACGGACAGACGGAACAGCGAAGGACTGACTTCAAACTGCAAACACGGCAGTTATCCCGGGATAGATAACATCTCCCGGGAGCGCGTGCTGTTGTAGCCTACCTTAGCATGTGCTGCACGCGCAATAGAATGATACGGTCCCGTGCTTGGCAATTTCTACTTTCTGAATAGGATACGTCTTTCTAGAGGGAAATAGTTCCGTAGTAGAGTTTAACAAATATTCTTACCGGCTCTGATACTGATACTCATTCCTTAAGTGTTGAGGCGTTGACATTGACTGTTAAATGACTTGAGGAATCAATAAAGGAGTTTGATGAGAGTGAGACAAACAGCTGGGTGACTCTCTCTCGCCCCAAGAGACCCTCCGTTCTTCCCTCTCTCTATCCTTCCTCCCTTCATCTGTCCTGTTTCAAGTTGATGACCTGAGTGGCAGCCAGGTCAGAGGTCAGGATGAGGTCATTGTGGTGCAGCAGGTCTTCTAGACAGGGTCTCTGACTAACATCAACCTTATTTCAGAAATACGTTTCGGTCATTTTGCAGTTTTTGGTTACAATGTGTAAGGGAAAGCTTTGTTATGTTATCTTACATGCTCTTATGTTTCTTCCCATTGGCACTTATTTGCTTTTCACAATGTATGCTTCATGTTTTGGTTAACCGCAAATGTTTTGGGGCTATCTCGTTGTTTATGATCATTGACCTATGCACTTTTTGTAAAGCTCTCTCTTGAAAGTCACTTTGGATAAAAGCGTCTGCTAAATGAATACATGTAAATGTAAATAAGATGTCATGCTGAGCTAGTCTCCTTAGCTTCACAAGCCAAAACTGGCATTAGATAAGCGCTGTGCTAAGCGGGTTAGCCAGGCCCTGCTCTGCAGTCTAGTCTCATTCTGTCTTTACTGGGACGGAATGGCTGAAGTCTCTTACGCCGTTCCCTTGACGACGACAGCTCCGAGCATTCTATCTGTAGAAGTGAATGGAGAAAGTTAAACTGGGTTTGGGGTCCTTTTGATGAAATCTTCTCTCATATTCTCTCCTTCACAGGAAGTATTCTCTTTTCCCCTCCTCTCCTCTTAAGAAATAGAGGTGGAGAGTGATAGAGAGAGGAACAGAGAGAGGTGGAGAATGATAGAGGGAAAGAGTGATATAGGGAGGGATATAGAGAGGGATAGAGGGATATTCAGCTCATATTATTTCCTGACTGCTTGAGCAGTCAAGACTGAGAGGAATATGGGTCACTGATAGAAGCGAGTGTGTGTGTGTGTGACACTCTCACAGTGTGTGTGTGTGACACTCTCACAGTGTGTTGTGTGTGACACTCTCACAGTGTGTGTGTGTGACACTCTCACAGTGTGTGTGTGTGACACTCTCACAGTGTGTGTGTGTGACACTCTCACAGTGTGTGTGTGTGACACTCTCACAGTGTGTGTGTGTGACACTCTCACAGTGTGTGTGTGTGACACTCTCACAGTGTGTGTGTGTGACACTCTCACAGTGTGTGTGTGTGACACTCTCACAGTGTGTAATGTGTACTTGGACTGTTGCATGTAAAAGCCCTTGATCTCCAAGCCAAGACCTGGCAACACACACACACAGCACACACACACACACACACACGCACGCACACACACACACACGCACACACACACACGCACGCACACACACACACACACAACACGCACGCACGCGCGCACGCGCACGCACACTTTTGCTGAGCAGCTCATGCAGATGATAAGATCATGTCTTTCCTAAAAGGATGAAGAAAGAGAGAGAGTGAAGAGAGAGAGAGAGTGAAGAGAGAGAGATGAAGAGAGAGAGAGTGGTTCTGAGCGTGTCTCTCCCCTCTCTTGTAGAGAACGTTCCGGCAGATCTCCGGGAGCCGGTGCTGATTGGCCAGGAGCTCCAGGCTGGCGTGAGTGTGTTGCTGCTCTCCCCAGACCTCTACTGGAGGGCCCACAGCCAGCTGCACCTCCGTGGGGGTCTCCCAGGGCCCGGGGCAGGGGCCAGGCGGGGTCTCCCAGGGCGTGGTGCAGGGGCCAGGCGTGGTCTCCCAGGGCGTGGTGCAGGGGGGCCATGCTGCGCTGCTGCAGCTGCTAGCCTCCAGAGGCCACACCCCCCGCGACCAGGACAGGCCTGTCAGCGTGGAGGACCTGCAACACACGCCAATCAAGACGGTGCGTGTGAGAGTGAGAGTGTGAGAGTGTGTGAGTGTGTGAGAGTGTGTGTGTGTGCTCACTGAACTTCTCCCTCCTTGTGGTTGCAGCAAGCTCACCTGGCCCTGATTGACGCGCTGATGTCATTAGCTGCCATGGAGACGGTGGGCAGGGTTAAGATGGCAGCGGAGGCGGAGCAGATAGGGGCGGGGCTCCATGGGAGAACGCCCTCCTCTTCTGGGTCAACCGGGTAACCCCCCCCCCCGTTCTAGAACACCCTCCCATTCTAGAACACCCAACCTCTTCTAGAACACCCTTCCACTTCTATAATAACTCATTGTATTAGAACACTACATACAATCTACTTAGAACGCTACATTGTGTGTGTATATGTGTGTATGTGTGTGTGTATATGTGTGTGTGTGTTTGTGTGTGCAGCTGAACCAGAGATTGAGGGAGAGCACAGAGGATGATGATGACAAGACTCAGACCTGCACTGACCTCCAGCCTGTCCAGCCTGCGGTGAGCACACACACACACACACTCTCTCACACACACACACACACACACACGCGAACACACACAGCTATTTTTTCTGCTTCTACTTCTTCAGCTACTAACATTTCCCTTCCCCCCTTCTCTGTCTCTCTCTCCTTCTTTCTGTCATCCCTCGCTTCTGTCTGACAGTGTCCCAACCGCTGGTACTGGAAACTGGTCCCTGTAAGTCCTCCTCCTCAACTCTGCCTTTCTCTCTCTCTCTCTCCTCTCTCTCTCTCTCTCTCTCTCATCTCTCTCTCTCTCTCTCTCTCTCTCTCTCTCCCTCTCTCCCTCTCTCTCTCTCTCTCTCTCTTTCTCTCTCTCTCTGTCTCCTCTCTCTCTCTCTCTCTCTGTCTCCCTCTCTCTCTCTGTGTCACTCTACCCCTTTCCTTCTCTTTTTCTGTGCTTTTCTCTCTTCCTCTCTCTGTCCCTGTCTTTCTGTCTCTCACACCAAGTGTCTTAGTGCTGTGTCTTAGAGATATGTCCAGATGAACTTTCACCCTATGAGGTTGCGGTAACTGATCAGTTTCACATGTCTATCCTCCAAACAGCTTCCTCCAAATGTTCACTCTCTTTACAGGCATCATGGTGTGTACAGACCCTCCTCCTTCAACCCTCTCCTTCTCCTTCCTTCCTCTCCTCCTCCTTCCTCTCCTCCTTCCTCTGTCATGTGACTGTGTGTTGCTGTGTGACGGTGTCCATGGCGATGGCTGGCACTGACCTCTGTGCATCCTCTCTCTCTCCCTCCTTCCCTGTCTCTTCTCCCCTTCCCTCTCTCCCTCTCTCTCCTCTCTCTCTCTCTCTCTCTCTCAATCCTTCCCTCGCTCCCTCTCTCTTTCCTTCTCTCGGTTTCTCCCTCTCTCTCCTTCCCACCCTCTCTCTCTTTCTCTGCCACTCTCACCCAGCATGCCATCGCTTTTTGTTTTGAAGGAGTCGGGGAACAAACCGCCTGTGGTAAAGTATATACTCTCTCTCTCTCTCTCTCCTCTCTCTCTCTCTCTCTCTCTCTCTCTCTCTCTCTCTCTCTCTCTCTCTCTCTCTCTCTCCTCTCTCTCTCTCTCTCTCTCTCTCTCTCTCTCTCTCTCTCTCTCTCTCTCTCTCTCTCTCTCTCTCTCTCTACTCTCTCCTCTCTCTCTCTCTCTCTCCTCTCTCTCTCTCTCTCTCTCTCTCTCTCTCTCTCTGCCTGGCTGTGGCTCCTGGCTGATTCTCGGATGATTCTCTGGATGATTCTCTGGATGCTTCTCTGTGGCTCCTGGCTGGTCTCCACTCTAACACAGAACTGGATGGACTTCCTTTGCTTCCTTTCTTTTCATCCCTTTCTCCTTCTGTTCTTAAATTCTTCTTTTGTATGAAACTTTTCCTTCATATATTATATATTTGGCATATATTAACATTCACAGTATCAACAGACATGATATGAACGTATGTGAACATAGTGTCCCTCCACTAGAGGCCAGTCTCACATCACTCTTCCTCCTTCACCTCCGCCTCGTTCCTCGTATCATCCCTTCTTCATTTTACACTGCGACGTTGTGAACCGTCATGTCTGAATAATTAGTTTGCACACATGCGTGTGTGTGTGACATGAAGATAGAGAGTGTGTGCGATAAAGAGCGAGTGGGAGAAGGTGTGTGTGTGTGTGTGTACACACTGCAGTCTTGTGCTTGGGTTTTGTCATTTTTCTCTGCAGTTGATTGGCTGGTTCACCTTGGCTTCACAGTATGTTGTCATCTTGTTGTTTACCTGTTTGGTTGTTTACCTGTTTGGTTGTTTACCTGTTTGGTTGTTTACCTGTGGACAGGTGTTCTCACCCTCCTTTCTTTTGTCATGTTCTCCCTCTCTTTTTCTATCCCTCCCTCCCCCCCTCCCTCCCTCAGATCCGCTACAGGAAGGACAAGGTCCAGTCCAAACTGACCCCCACCTTCCCCCTGGTGTCTGGGTGAAGGATCTGTCTAACGGCTGCGCTATCGCTGCTGTGCTGCACTACTACTGTCCCAGCAAGCTGCCTCTGGAGGGTACACACACACACACACACCACACATACACACACCACACACACACACACACCACACATACACACACACACACACACCACACCACACACACCACACACCACACACACACTAACCCCCCCCCCTCCCCTGTTCCAGACGTGTGTCTGAAGGACACCATGTCGGTGGCTGACAGCTTGTACAACCTGCAGCTGATCAGGACGTTCTGCTGCAGCACTCTGCAGGGGTGCTGCCCCCTGGCTGTGGAGGACCTGCTCTACGCCCCGCCCACCCTCCACGTACGCACCTGTGTGTGTGTTTAGCGTGTGTTTATTGGAATATTTAGCATTTTGGGTATTTAGTATTGGTGTGTGTGTGTGTGTCCTCAGGTGAACATCATGGCCTTCATCTCTGAGCTGCTGGGCTGGTTTGAAGTGGAGAGACCAGAGTTCGTTCAACCCCTACAGCCTCTAGACCTCACAGGTGTGTGTGTGTGTGTGTGTATACCGTATGTGTGTACGTGTGTGTTTGTGTGAGGGTCAATTTGACAAAACATATGTTTTCATCCAACACTGCTTCTCACATTGATAACAATGAACAAGGAGTGTCTGTTGTCCTGTTAGAATATATGTGGAACGATTTCATGTTATTATAACATGCGGTTGTTATGGTAACGTGGTTGTTATGGTAACATGTGATGTTTCTCAGATGCCTCTGGGTTGTTAGACTGCACCAGCCCAGTCAGTGGGAACAGCAACAGGTACGACACACATACACACACACACACAACACACACACATACACACATACACACACACACACACATACACATACACACATACACACATACACACACACACACACACACACACACACACACACACACTAATATTGTTCTGACAAACTGTATTCCCTCTCATGGTGTTTATGATTGGTTCCCCCTCACAAATGAGGTGTGTGTTGTTCCTGGTACTTTACTGTCATGTCTGTGTGTTTGCAGCGGCTCTCCCTCCTTCATCTTCAAACAACCCTTCGTGCCCATTTCATCCCCTGTGTCACCAGGTAAGAGGAGGAGGGGGGTGGGAGGAGGAGGGGGAGGAGGGGGGGGTGGGAGGGAGGGAGGGTGGGAGGAGGAGGAGGAGGAGGAGGGGAGGGGGGTGGGAGGGAGGGAGGGAGGAGGAGGAGGAGGAGGAGGAGGGGAGGAGGGGGGGTGGGGAGGGAGGGAGGGTGGGAGGAGGAGGGAGGAGGGGGTGGGAGGGAGGGAGGGGTGGGAGGGAGGAGGAGGAGGAGGAGGGGGGAGGGGGGGGTGGGAGGGAGGGAGGGAGGAGGAGGAGGAGGAGTGACTGGGCCGGTCTCTTACTGTAGCTCTTGCTTCTCTAACAGAAAAACAGAACTGGACCAAGAAACAGATCAGGTAGATTGCGATCATGTTTCTTCACTTGACAGTTGTCCTCCCTTGCATTAGAATACTTACAGACTTACTGAATACTTTCCCCCATCCCTCCTCCTCCCCTCCTCTCCTCCCTCCTCCCCTCTTCCCCTCCTCTCCTCCCCTCCTCCCCTCCTCCTCTCCTCCCCTCCTCCTCTCCTCCTCCCCTCCTCTCCTCTCCTCTCCTCCTCTCCTCTCCTCTCCTCTCCTCTCCTCCTCTCCTCTCCCTCTCCTCTCCTCCTCTACTCTCCTCTCCCCTCCTCCCTCCTGCCCTCACTCCCTTCCCTCCTCCCCTCTCCTCCCCTCCTCCCCTCCTCCCTCCTCTCCTCTCCCCTCCTCTCCTCCTCCCTCCTCCTCTCCTCCTCTCCTCCTCTCCTCCTCCTCTCCTCCTCTCTTCCCTCCTCCTCTCCTCCTCCCCTCCTCCTCTCCTCCTCTCCTCCTCTCCTCCTCCTCTCCTCCTCTCTTCCCCTCCTCCTCTCCTCCTCCCCTCCTCCTCTCCTCCTCCTCTCCTCCTCCCCTCCTCCCCTCCTCCTCTCCTCCTCTCTAGTCGTCCTCTCTCGGCTGTAACCTTCGGCATCCCGTTCGGCCTGGACAGCGACGTGGACGTTGTCATGGGCAACCCGGTACGTTCCGTCAGCACGGACAGCCTGGTGGTCGCCATGGTGACATCGCCTCCGCTGGGCGAGCTTCCCGCCATCGAGGAGGTGGTTCCTCTGGCTGCACACGCCCCCCTGAGAGGGGGAGGGAAGGACAAGGGGAAGGGGGGAGGAGGAGGGAGGCGGGAGCCGCGACTGCGTCCTGAGGGCGCCCCCGCTGGTTTCTTCTTGCATTCTCCTGAGGAACAAGACACCGCCCAGCTCAGTAGCTCCGCCCCCTGCCGCTCCGGCTTGCTGCAGAGGCCCGTGGGGGGGGAGGTGGGGGGGGGAGATGGGGGGGGAGGGCGACAGACGGAGGAGGGCAGAAAGGCACCGGCGCACAGTCGGTCGGTTCCCGTGACGACGACTCCGTCCTGCGTGACGGCAGCGTGGACTCCTCCGAGGCGTCTGACGACCTCCCAGGGAACGCCCCCGGGAACCTGCGCCCCGGCAACCCTCGCCCCGGCGACGGCGGTCCCCACGGTGACAGCGGTCCCAACGGCAACGGCGGTCCCCACGGCAACGGCCCTCGGATGACGAGCTTCGCCGAGACGAGGAGAGAGAGGAGGTCCACCCCCACCACCCCCATCCGCACCCCCACCTAACCCCTCCACCCCGGGGACCCCAGGCCGGCTGGACAGCCCAGGGGTGAGGCCCCCGGAGGCGGGCACAGAGGCCTGGGAGCTGGGGGCCCGTCTGGAGGAGCGCAGGAAGAACATGGAGGCCCAGAAGAGGAGGATAGAAGCCATCTTCACCAGACACAGACAGAGGCTGGGCAAGACAGCCTTCCTGCAGCTGAAGAGAGAGCAGGGAGAGGGGGGAGGAGGGGGAGGAGGGGGAGGGGAGGACAGTCTCACCCTGGAGGAGCGCCTCACCCACATGGAGGAGCAGCTGGAGGAGGAGGAGGAGAAAGAGGGGAAAGTTAAGGAGGAGGAGGGGAATCTCCGCCCTCCCCTGCCGCGATTGGAGAAGCAGGTCACGTTCTCCGTGGAAACCAGGAAAGGGGCGGAGCAAGAGAACGAGAAGGGTCAGGAGAAAGGAGGGCTGGAGCAGGGGGGAGGAGGGGGAGGAGGGGGAGGAGAGGGGGTGTTTGTGGAGTACAGTGAGGTGGTGTCTAAGCTGAGCGAGGCTCTGAGGTCTCTCCAGAGCGACATGGAGAAGCTGACAGAGCAGCAACAGCAGCTCATGACGGGGAAGAGACCCGCCCCCCGCCACCCCCCAGGACCCCCCCTAAGACCCCCACCAAGACACCCCCCCGCACTCCCACCAGGACCCCCACCAGGACCCCCACCAGGGCCACCAGCAAAGCCTGGGTCATCCCCACCGGGCCCCCCACCCCCTCCAAAAACTCCTCCCCCTCCCGCCACGCCCACCCCCCTCCCTCCTCCAGCTCCCCCAAAATGCCCCTGTCTTCCTCCTGCCCCGCCCCTCGCACCAAGATCCCCTCCTCCGCAGTGGCTCGCAGCCCCAGACGCCAGCCCCCCCAGCCTCCACACCCCCGGCCCTCCGACCTCAAGTTCCCCCCCTCACCCGCGTCCTCACCCCCCCGCACACCGTGGACACCCTCCCCCACCTGCGCCGCGTCTCCCCCAGCCGGTGTCACCTCCAGACCTCCTTGTCCTTCCGCATCGGGGGCCCTCGTACCCCCCTGGAGGAGGGCCCCCCGGCGGGCCCCCCGCCGGCCCCCGTGCCTGACGACACCACCTCAGAGACGGGCTCCAGCGAGACGCCCACCCAGTTCAGCCTGGAGCTGGAGCTGGAGGAAGGCTCCGGGCCAGGGGGAGACCTGGCCGAGTTTACCCAGCCCAGGAGGGCCCCGACTGGGGCCGGGAGCAGCTCTGGAGGGGGAGGCTCCGTGTGCTCCTTCGAGAGCGACACGCTGTCGCTGTCAGCTGCCTACAGCGTGGGAGGAGGAGGAGGAGGAAGAGGAGGAGGAGGAGAGGGAGGAGAGGGAGGAGAGGGAGGAGAGGGAGGAGGACTGAAGCGTCGCAGCCTGTTGGAAGTCTCCATGTCGTCACTCGGGGGTCCAGGAGGGGGCAGCGACGAGCCGACAGACTCAGAGGGTCAGGAGATCTTCTCCATAGACTCCATGAGCGACCACACGGAACCAGCAGGGGAACCCGTGGAACGTGGAGAGGAGCTGGAACCCAGGGTGGAACCCAGGGAGGTGGTGGAGGAACCCAGGGTAGAACCGACGGAACCAACGGGAGAACCAACGGGAGAACCAACTGGAGAACGCAATCAGCCGGAAACTAGAGGAGTTGGGTTCTTCTTCAAGGTGGGTGTCCTGGGGAAAGGGAGGGAGGGAGGGAGGTGGAGGGAGGGAGGGAGGGAGGGAGGGAGGGAGGGAGGAGAGGGAGGGAGGGAGGGAGGGAGGGAGGGAGGGAGGGAGGAGGGAGGGGGGGGGGGGGAGGGGAGACTTCCATCTTATACTGTGTGAATGACTGCTCGGTTTTAGAGAACGATGAATGCTGATCAGGTGTGTGTGTGTACCTGGTGTGTGTGTGTATGGTGTGTGTGTACTTGTGTGTGTGTGTGTGTGTGAGAGAGCAGGAGGGCGACCACAGTGAGGAGGAAATGGCCCAGAGGAGAGCAGCCCTGCTGGAGAGACAGCAGAGGAGAGCAGAGGAGCTGAGGAGGAAGAGACAGGACCAGGACCACGCTCACCAGGTACACACACACACACACTCACCAGGTACACACACACACGCTCACCAGGTACACACACACACGCTCACCATGGTACACACACACACACTCACCAGGTACACACACACACACTCACCAGGTACACACATCCCCAGGTACACACACACCTTCACACCTACCCCTCAACAGAGCAGTATTACGTTAACACCCCCCACCAACCCCCCCCCCCCCCCTCCTGTTCCAGGCCCCCCTCCTCCGAGGACAGGACAGGGTCTGTCCCTCGCACCCCTCCTCCCACCTCCGGCCCCTCCCCCACCCCCACCCCCCCGGCCACGCCTGGTCGCCGTGGCGACTTCACGAGGACGGAGTACGCCAGGAGGGCACCAGCTGAGGATCATGGACGAGCTGGACAAGGTGCTGCGGCACAAACCAGCCAATCAGGGAGGGCTGCCGTCAAGAAGGCCCGCCCCCGCCCCCGGAGCGTGACCAGGGAGGAGTCACAGCTGTCATGCAGTCCTGCCAAGAGCACTATGGGTAATGTAGTCTTCATTTAGAGAACAATGAGTTATGTTGTCTTCTTAAATGGTACTGTAGTATTGATGTATAGCTCTGGGTTATGTATTGACCTCTTGTCATTTATGTATTATTCATTTAGTGCGCTAGGACTGTGGAATTCACAGCGTTCTCAGTAATGTTGAGTTACCCCCTCCCTCTCTCTCTCCCTCCCCCCCTCCCTCTCCTCTCTCCCTCCCCCCTCCCTCCTCCCCCTCCCTCTCTCTCTCCCTCCCCCCTCCCTCCTCCTCCTCCCTCTCTCTCTTCCCCCTCCCTCCCTCCACCCTCCTCCCCCTCCCCATCTTCCCTCTCTCCCCCTCTTCCTCCTCTAGGTTCTAAAACTGACGAAGGTTCACTCCCACTCCTCCCTCAACCTGGCAGCCATGGCTGAAGACAAGCCCACCAGCACGCCCACCACCACGCCCAAGCCCACCACCACGCCCAACACCACCACCACGCCCACCACCACCACCACGCCCACCACCACCACCACGCCCACCACCACGCCCACCACCACCGACTGTCCCCCAAAACCACCCAGGTAACTCCCCTCTCTCTCTCCCCTCTCTCCCCTCTTTTGTTCTCCCTCCCCCTCATGTTTTTCAGTCACATTCCATTACTCAGTCTTGCACACACACAGCCACACCTATCCACACACTGGCACACACCCACACATGCACACACCCACACATGCAATCACCCACACATGCAAACACACATGCACAAGGAGACACAGACATGCAAACACACACAGGCATACAAACACATGAAAACAGACACAGGCATACACACACATGCACCAAGACACTCACATGCACAAAGCTGCACACACACACATGCACAAAGGCCCACACATGCACACACACACATGTACAGACACACACATGCAAACACACACACATACACATGCAAACACACACACACACATGCACAGACACACACATGCAAACACACACACACACATGCACAGACACACACATGCACACACACACACACATGCACAGACACACACATACAAACACACACACACACATGCACAGACACACACATGCACACACACACACATGCACAGACACACGCACAGACACACACATGCACAGACACACACATGCACACACATGCACAGACACACACACGCACAGACACACACATGCACACACACGTCCAACCTTCCTGTCTCTTCTGATGTACTTCATGCTAGTATTCCCACATGCACAAACTCTGCTTGCTCCTTTCACAATTACTTAACGGATTAAAAACATAAATTACACACCTGTCACATTCTCCCCTGGGGCCCTCTCTGTCGGTCTGTCTATCTCTGTCGTGTGTGGGTGTTGTGTGTGTGTGTGGGGTGTTGTGTGGGTGTTGTGTGGGTGTTTGACTCTCACGACATTGCTACGTGAGAGTCAAACCGAGCACATGCTTGAGACCCGTGCGGCCGGTTCGAAGTCACAAACTTTCGTGATGCCGTTAATTCTCTACTCACTGTTTTTAAAAGCTTGTAAAACAAAACAAAACTTCATGTTCTAATGAGAAACAACACTTCATATCCTAATGTGAATTCTCTCTATTGTCAACTACCCCTCATATTTTAACATCATGGAAGTACACGTTTGTGTGAAATGACTCAGCAGTTCCTGAAGACACGTCAGCGTCACCAAAGCGTCTGATTGGCTGATTAACCCTGCGTTGTCTCCACCCCCCTCCCTACAGCCGCCCTGATTCGCCCTCGCGGCTGATGTCACCGAGCAGACTGGCCAATCAGAACGGAGATAAGGACTGGGAAACCGGCTCCAATGGATCCTCGCCCGCCTCAATCCCAGAATACACTGGTGCGTGACCAACTGACAGAAAACAGGAAATAGAATGAAAAACTGCTGTCAGACCCTTACGACTACATTTTTATGATTTTATCTCTATAATTGTAATGTGTGTGTGTACATGTGTGTGTGTCTATGTGTGTGTGTACATGTGTGCGTGTGTGTATGTGTCTATGTGTGTGTGTACATGTGTGCGTGTGTGTGTGGTCCTCAGGCCCTAAACTCTTCAAGGAGCCGAGCTTCAAGTCCAACAAGTTCATCATCCACAACGCCCTGTCTCGCTGCTGTCTGGCCGGCAAGGTCAACGAGGAGCAGAAGAAACAAGATCGTGGAGGTTCGTAAGTTAGCGTGTCAATAAAGTTTATTTTAAAAGGCACCTTTCATGCTTTCATTCACTCCAAACCCCCCCCATCCCTCTTCCACCCCATCCCTCCCCCCAACAGGAAATGGAGAAGAGCTCAGCCAACCACTTCCTGATTCTGTTCCGCGACTCAAGCTGCCAGTTCCGGGGCGTGTACACCCTAAACCCCGCCTCCACTTCCTGCGCCGAGGCCGAGGAGCTGGTCCGATTGGCCGGCGTGGGCCCGCGGGTCATAAGCCCCGCCTTGGTGGAGTCCATCTACAAGTACAGCTCGGACAGGAAGCAGTTCAGCTGCCTCCCGGCCCGGACCATGTCCATGAGCGTGGACGCCTTCACCATCCCTCGACACCTCTGGAACGCTCGCAGGACCAGCACGCCCAGGAAGACCGCCGTGCTTAAGTGATCCTGACCCAACACACACACACTGAGATATACACACACTGAGATACACACACACACACACACACACTGAGATACAAACACACACACACGCACTGAGATACACACATACTGAGATACACACACAGTCTGAGATACACACACACACTGAGATACACACACACACACACTGAGATACACACACACTCTGAAATACACACACATACTGAGATACACACACACACATACTGAGATACACACACTCTGAGATACACACACTGAGATACACACACATACTGAGATGTACATAATACAGGAATGAACACATCCTAGGGATGACACACACACACACACACGTGGGGGCATTCTGACACACACACTGCAACCCCCCGCCCCCTGCCCCCGCCCCCCACACCATCCTAGTCCTGCATGGGACACTGCAACCTCTCTTCTCAACAGTTAAGATTTCCTTCTCTCCCCTATATACGCATGGAAGTGGTACAGTCCGCTGTGCCTGAGAGAGAAGACCCAGAGACTCAACCACTTTCCGGGGGGGGGGAGGGGTACACACACTAAGAATTCTCTTTTTCTACAAACATCTTTATAGTGCATATCTGAGTAGTAGAACACAGGAAAATACACCTAACCTTTCACTCACTCAGAAAGTATCTTTTTAGTTAAGATTTTCTTGTTTGAAAAGACTGTAATTACAAGATGACAGCTTCTTTCAGTAAAAGTCTCAAGCCTTCAGCCTCAAGCCTTCAGTTGAGTTGCGCGTCTGATGAAGCAATGTGTTTTTTTCTTATAAACCTAGCATTCTTCTGCCTTGAGTCTAGCAAGTACAGGACTTTTATTTGGTATCTGTAGTACTTGGGACTTTTATTCTACAAAACAAAGAGGACATTTGGGGAATCTTTGACCCAGACTTTGGGAAAGAGAGATAGCTTTAATCACATTTGCATCTGTTTGTTGTGAACCGAAAGAAAGACAGAAAGTATTGAGAAAGTGTTTTTAGCCATGAGAATCAAAGATTGTAAATACGTGTGTTGTCGTCATCAGACTGACTCCTCCTGCTGCACCATGGTAACAACATGGTAATCAAACGCTCAACGTATCTGAAAGGTTGTTGGATTGAATACGGCTGGATCCCACTGTGATTGGACATGGGGGGCTTGGCCAGGTGACATCACAGGGGGGGCCAGGTGACATCACAGGGGGGGCCAGGTGACATCACAGGGGGGGCCAGGTGACATCACAGAGGCACCTTGTCAGGTACTCAGCGTCCGCATGTGCTGCTGTGTTTGAGCCCAGCCCATCACCCCACACAGGTCACCAGGGTCAGGGGTCACACTGTTTATAACCCCTGGACCTCCCCCCCTAAGAGAAGCAAAAGAGGAATAAAGTGTCTGTTTCCAACCTGATTCTGAATCCCATGCATGTTTCAACGTGACTGCACACACACACACACACATAGTCACACACACATACTCACACTCACACAAAGTCAGACACATACCCAGGAGGAGGGAGGGGAGAGAGGAGGAGGGGAGAGAGGAGGAGGGGAGAGAGATAAGGTGGTGCCTATGTTCAATGTACTGTATATTGTTACTTCAGACATACTGACATTTACAACCTGTACCCTGGTGATATGACATGTGACACATGAACACACACAAACTCACACAAACTCACACATACATGCACACACACATACTTACACACATGCACACACACACGGGTACACCAGCACACACACACAAAGACATTAGTGTACTGTATATGTACACAGGCCTGTACTTGTCTCTCTCAAACACACACACACACACTCACACACACACACTCACACACACAATGAGGGATGGAGGGAGGAAGCAAGGGAAGGAGACACAGACAGAAGAGGAAAGAAGACAACAGTGGACTATCAGTGATAGAAATGTAGAGACACACACTCACACTCACTCACACACACTCACACACACACTCACACACACACTCACTCAGACACACACAGGTGAATCTCAGTAAATGTCAGATGTAATGGATCAGCTGCAGGGTATGTTCTGTTCTGCAGCACCTGCATATTCCAGCCCACTGCAGGAATGGAGAAAACCACACACACACACATTTACAGATGCGTACACACATATGCACACACATGCACACACACACATACATGCAGACACACCCATACCTGTATTTGTTTAGATGTTAAAAGCTTTAGTGCCTAACTTGCTGACTAAGCTCATTACCTAACAACTCTCAACAAAGATTTATTACAGAATCAGCTTCCTGATTCTTAGTCTTTGACATGCTTCATTAAACATTCCCACGAGTGAGAACTCCCCCCCCCTCCCCCCCCTCCCCCCCTCCCCCTCCCCCCTCCCCTCCGGTCCCCTAGTGTCTCTACCCCTCTGATTGCCCCCCGGGGCAGCTTGGATGTGAACTCTGCACAGGCTTCATCTTGTTCCACCCCGTTGGCGAACTTCTGTGCCAAACACACATCTTATCTCTCTCTTCCTCCCTCTCTCCCTGTTGGAGCCATTATACAACTTTGTTTTGTTGTGTCACATAAAACTGCTGATTAATTAGCACCACCAACTTGGTATATATACAAAACAGTTGTGTAATGGCTCCAACACATCTACACTCTCCTCTCTCTCCTCTCTCTTTCCTCTCCTCCCCTCCCTTCCCCTCTCCTCTCTCTCCTCTCTCTTCTCTTTCCTCTCCTCCCCTCCCTTCCCCTCTCCTCTCCTCTCTCCTCTCTCTCTCTCTCTCTCCTCCCCTCCCTTCCCCTCTCCTCTCTCTCTCCTCTCTCTCCTCTCTCCTCCCCTCCCTTCCCCTCTCCTCTCTCTCTCCTCTCTCTCCTCTCTCCCCTCTCTCCTCTCCTCTCCTCCCTTCCCCTCTCCTCTCTCTCCTCTCTCTCCTCTCCTCCCCTCCCTTCCCCTCTCCTCTCTCTCCTCTCTCTTCTCTCTCCTCCCTTCCCCTCTCCTCTCTCTCCTCTCTCTTCTCTCTCCTCCCCTCCCTTCCCCTCTTCTCTCTCCCCTCTCTCTTCTCTCTCCTCCCTTCCCCTCTCCTCTCTCTCTCGTCTCATCTGGCTGTGACTGGTGTGACGTAAGTTTGGAAAGTTCACTACATTTTTGCAGCCTGAATGGTGGCTCTCGTTTGAAAGTTCTTTCATTTGAATTTCTGGATGTCAAGATTAATTTGTTTGATCCATTTTGTTGGTTCACAGTAAAACTATTTGATGTTATTGTGCTTGGTTTACTTCAATCAAGCGCCTACTGACACGACAATCTGGATGCATGCACACACACTCACATATGCACACACACACTTAGTGTAGAGTAATGATTTTCTCACATGAGGGTAGTGCCCTGGTTATGTAAAAGAATGATTGTGCTTTTGTGTTTCATGACCACAAGACACCAATTTAAACCCACAAACACCTACGCCTCTTCTCCCCCTTCTTCTATCTCCCTCTCTCTCCCCCATCCCCCCCTCTCCTCTCTCCCTCTCTCTCTCCCCCACCCCCACCCCCTCTCCTCTCTCCCTCCCTCTCTCTCTCCCCCATCCCCCCCTCTGATCGTTATATAAAACAACAGAACAAATGCTTGAGGGCGTTAAACCACAGGTGTCCAATCGGACTCCACCGGGGCGTGGAGAACAGGCGTCACCCCGTATATATATCCCCGGTCCTTAACGCATGAAGACTTCACACACACCATACGACGAAAGAACGCGCACACCACGGCGTCACAGCAGCACGCGCGCAGCCACGGCAGATAGCGGACCGAAGTCTCTCTCGCGCTTAGGCAGTTGTTGTGTTTGAGAAACCGCAGTTATGACACTGGTCGGTCAACGGTACTCTGCTCAGTCGTACTCCGGATCCGGAGGCCACCGGGCGATGTCTCGCGCGGGGTCTTTGGGCTCCGTGCGCTCCAGTTTTGGGGGCGGAGGCAGTGGCTTTAGCTATGGATCCTTCGGTAAAGGCTTCGGGGCCGGTGGTGGGGGAGGAGGAGCTGGGTTTCGTATGGGGTCGGGCGGAGGCGGCGGAGCAGGGTTCGGGGCCGGTATGGGTGGTGGTATGTCCATTGGTTTCACCGGGAACGAAAAGCTGCACATGCAGTCCCTGAACGACCGTTTGGCGCACTACCTGGATCAGGTGCGGATGCTCGAGAACACCAACCGCCAGCTCGAGGAGAAGTTGAAGAGCTTCACTGCAGCCAAGATAGTGACTCAGGACTTCTCCGCGTACAACCACCAGCTGAAACCGCTCCGAGACCAGGTAGGTCTGACAGTCTGGCTCGTTTGCTTTCACACTCGTCTTGGATTCAAGTTTAATTGCTGTGATGTAGGATTCAAATTATGAAGATTTTTTTATGACATACACACACCCACACCCACAATCTGACGACGTCCATCCGTGTTATTCTTTCGCAGTTACTGTCTGTCATGTTAATGAACACGTACCTGGCTCTCGAGATCGATAATGCCAAACTGGCGGCTGACGACTTCAGAATGAAGTATGTTGTTAAACCCTTCAACTGTTAATATTGTCTGTTGTGGAAACACTAACTGTTAATAAAGTATGTTGTTGAACACGGTTATTAACAAGTGTAACTCACAATAAACACTTAGACAATTGGTGAGTAAAATCAAAAGACAGAAAATAGAAAGAGGCAGCCTACGCAGAAGTAGGCCTACATTTTTAATTTTAATGTTTAATGTCATCTTGGCCTTTGCTACCTCCGTCACGTGCGAGCAAGTTCTTACACACGCATTTCTGTGAAAAACTCACGCATCTCTGCGGGTGGCTGGCAGGTGGGAGACGGAGGCGTCCGTGCGTCAGACGGTGGAGGGAGATATCGCGGGACTGCGGGCTCTCCAGCTAGACTATAACTCAGCCAACCAGGCCTTGGTCCAAGACCTGAACGTGCTCATGGAGGAGCACGCGACCACAATGAAGATCCATCAACAGGTTAACCTGTTTACATTGATCATTTGTAGCATCTCTCTTTCCACCTCTCTGTCCTTTTCTCTCTCTCTCCTTTTCTCTCTCTTTCTGTTTCAGTGTGTTCAGAGATGATCTCTAACACCCTCCCTCCCTCTCTCCAGGACCTGGCGTCCCTGCATGGCCGGCTGGGCGGTTCAGTGAATGTGGAGATGGCAGAGTCCCGCACCTCAGACCTGGCTCAGGCCATGGCTGACATCCGTGCAGAGTACGAGGCCGTGGTGGAGAGCAACCGCCGCCAGGCCGAGGGCTGGTACATGACCCAGGTGTGGAGCACACACACACACACAGGCAGATACACACACAGGCAGGTACACACACAGGCAGGTACACACAAACACCACACACACACACACCAGGCCGAGGGCTGGTACATGACCCAGGTGTGGAGCACACACACACACAGGCAGATACACACACAGGCAGGTACACACACAGGCAGGTACACACAAACACCACACACACACACACACCCCAGGCCGAGGGCTGGTACATGACCCAGGTGTGGAGCACACACACACACACAGGCAGATACACACACAGGCAGGTACACACAAACACCAAGGAGTTTCATTGTGCATATGCAAAACATTTTCCCTTTGTGTGTTTGTCTGTGTGCATGTGTGTCTCTGTGTATGGGTGTGTGTGTGTGCGTGTGTACGTGTGAGTGAATGTGTGTGTATATGTGTCTCTGTGTATGTGTGGTTGCGTGTGTGTGCGTGTGTGTGCGTAGGTAGAGATGAAGAAGGCTCAGGTGATGGAGGTCGTGACCTCTGAAAGCTCGGACATGAGCGAGGGTCGCAACCATGCCACGGCCCTGCAGATTGAGCTGGAGGCCTTGTACATGGCAGTGAGTCTCACACACACACACACACACTCCTCCCCAAATGCCACCTTCCTCCTCCGTAACCCCACCTTCCTCCCCTGTCTCCCCCCTCCCTCCCCCCTCCAGAATGCCAACCTAGATGATCGTCTGTCAGAGGTGGGTCTGCAGTTCCACCAGCGCCTGGTGTCGGGGTCTAAGCTGGTGTGGGGGCTGGAGCAGGAGCTGGCGTCTGTGAGGGAGGGCGCTCAGCGGCAGGCTCAGGACTACCAGATGCTGCTGGACATCAAGAGCCGCCTGGAGGTGGAGATCACCACCTACAAGCAGCTGCTGGAGGGGGCCGGGGGGGTGGCCGGGGGGGTGGCCGTGGGGGGGGGCAGGGTCTCTAGGAGCCTGGTCACGGAGGTGAGTTCGTCCGGGGGTGGGATCGGAGGCGTGGGGCTGGGCAGGGCTGGGCTGGTGATGTCGTCAGGGGGCGGGTCGTCGATGGCGATGAAGTCTTCAAGCTCCTCCTTCGGCTCCGTCACCCGAGCGGGTGTGATGTCATCAGGGGGCGTCGGGGGCGGACTGGTGGGGTTGTCTTCGGGCGGGGGCGGGGCCATGACGATGAAGTCTGGCAGCTCCTACAGCTCCTCTTCGGGCGGGGCGATGATGTCATCAGGAGGCGCCGCACTGTCCGGGCTGGCCTCCTCTGTGATGTCATCAGGGGGCGTCGGGGGCGGACTGGTAGGGTTGTCTTCGGGCGGGGGCGGGGCCGTGACGATGAAGTCTGGCAGCTCCTACAGCTCCTCTTCGGGCGGGGCGATGATGTCATCAGGAGGCGCCGCACTGTCCGGGCTGGCCTCCTCTGTGATGTCATCAGGGGGCGTCGGGGGCGGACTGGTAGGGTTGTCTTCGGGCGGGGGCGGGGCCGTGACGATGAAGTCTGGCAGCTCCTACAGCTCCTCTTCGGGCGGGGCGATGATGTCATCAGGAGGCGCCGCACTGTCCGGGCTGGCCTCCTCTGTGATGTCATCAGGGGGCGTCGGGGGCGGACTGGTAGGGTTGTCTTCAGGCGGGGGCGGGGCCGTGACGATGAAGTCTGGCAGCTCCTACAGCTCCTCTTCAGGCGGGGCGATGATGTCATCAGGAGGCGCCACACTGTCCGGCCTGGGCTCCTCTGGGATGTTGTCAGGGGGCGGGGCTACGATCGTCAGGTCCAGCGTCACGGAGGTCTCCTCCTCTGCCCTCGGCGGCGAGGCTGGCGGGCTGGCCACGATGACATCATCAGGAGGCGCCGCGCTAGCGCCTGGGGGCGGGGAGGCTGTAGAGATCTCCGTGGTGACCAGGTCCAGCAGCTCAGAAGTCTCTTCCGGAATGTCCACTGGAGGGACAGTGATGTCATCAGGTAGGCGCCACAGTGGGGTTCCTACTTCCTGGTTTCTAAGCTGAGCTCAGCTTTCTAAGCTAACTTCAGTGTTGCCCCTCTCTATTCCCCTCCCCTCTCTACTCTCCTCGTTCTCAGGTGGAGTCGTGATGGAGAGTGGAACAGCCATGCTTCAGTCTGCTGGTGGGGCTGTGATGTCATCAGGCGGTGCCGGCTTGGTATCAGGCGAGATTGTGCAGTCCAGCGCCGTCGAGTTTAGCTCCTCCTCCTTCAGTAGCTCCTCCTCCGGCGGTGAGGTGGTGATGTCATCAGGAGGCGCCGGAGAAGCAGCGATGTCGATGGCATCCGGAGGAGGGGCCTTGATGTCTGGAGGCTCCGCTGAGATGTCATCAGGCAGCGCTATCTTGTCTGGTGGGGGCTTGGAGATGATGTCATCAGGCAGCGCTATCTTGTCTGGTGGGGGCTTGGAGATGATGTCATCAGGCGGTGGAATGGTGATGGATGGGGGCTCTGCTGTGATGTCATCAGGAGGCGCCATTATGTCATCAGGTGGTGGAATGGGGGTGGATGTGGGCTCTGCTGTGATGTCATCAGGAAGCACCATGATGTCATCAGGTGGTAGCATGGTGATGGATGGGGGCTCTGCTGTGATGTCATCAGGAGGCGGCCTGATGTCATCAGGTGGTAGCATGGTGATGGATGGGGGCTCTGTTGTGATGTCATCAGGAGGCGGCCTGATGTCATCAGGTGGTGGAATGTTGGTTGATGGAGGCTCTGCTGTGATGTCATCAGGAAGCACCATGATGTCATCAGGTGGTGGAATGGTGATGGATGGGGGCTCTGCTGTGATGTCATCAGGAAGCACGATGATGTCATCAGGTGGTAGCATGGTGATGGATGGGGGCTCTGCTGTGATGTCATCAGGAGGCGGCCTGATGTCATCAGGAGGCGGCCTGATGTCATCAGGTGGTGGCCTGATGTCATCAGGTGGTAGCATGGTGATGGATGGGGGCTCTGTTGTGATGTCATCAGGAGGCGGCCTGATGTCATCAGGTGGTAGCATGGTGATGGATGGGGGCTCTGTTGTGATGTCATCAGGAGGCGGCCTGATGTCATCAGGTGGTGGCCTGATGTCCTCAGGTGGTAGCATGGTGATGGATGGGGGCTCTGTTGTGATGTCATCAGGAGGCGGCCTGATGTCATCAGGTGGTGGCCTGATGTCCTCAGGTGGTAGCATGGTGATGGATGGGGGCTCTGTTGGGATGTTATCAAGAGGCGGCCTGATGTCATCAGGTGGTAGCATGGTGATGGATGGGGGCTCTGCTGTGATGTCATCAGGAGGCGGCCTAATGTCCTCAGGTGGTAGCATGGTGATGGATGGGGGCTCTGTTGGGATGTCATCAAGAGGCGGCCTGATGTCATCAGGTGGTAGCATGGTGATGGATGGGGGCTCTGCTGTGATGTCATCAGGAGGCGGCCTGATGTCCTCAGGTGGTAGCATGGTGATGGATGGGGGCTCTGTTGGGATGTCATCAAGAGGTGGCCTGATGTCATCAGGTGGTAGCATGGTGATGGATGGGGGCTCTGCTGTGATGTCATCAGGAGGCGGCCTGATGTCCTCAGGTGGTGGCCTGATGTCCTCAGGTGGCGGCCTGATGTCCTCAGGTGGTGGCCTGATGTCCTCAGGTGGTAGCATGGTGATGGATGGGGGCTCTGTTGGGATGTCATCAAGAGGCGGCCTGATGTCATCAGGTGGTAGCATGGTGATGGATGGGGGCTCTGCTGTGATGTCATCAGGAGGCGGCCTGATGTCATCAGGTGGTAGCATGGTGATGGATGGGGGCTCTGTTGGGATGTCATCAAGAGGCGGCCTGATGTCATCAGGTGGTAGCATGGTGATGGATGGGGGCTCTGTTGGGATGTCATCAGGAGGCGTCATGTCCAGCAGCTCCTCCCTCTTCCTCCAGCTTCTCAGTGGGAGGTGAGACAGCGCCCTCGCAGGTTTAGAGAAGAATTACATCACAGCCCCTGATAGTGGGACTTTTTTTAATTGCAACTTTATGGAAGACAACTTAAATAACTGTAACTTTATTGAATTAAACTTTATTTAATGCAACTTTTATAGAAGACACATGTATTGAATGTAACTGTATTGACTGCAACTGTCTAGCATCGTCTCCATTGTGATAACATTGTTTAGTTATCCTGCTGCCTGTCATCTCTAAACAGCTCTTCATTTCAACCAACCTCCATTCCCTTCCCTCTCTCTCCACCTCCCCTCCCTCCCTCTCTCTCCTCCCTCTCTCTCCTCTCTCTCTCCTCTCTCCTCCCTCCCTCTCTCTCTCCTCTCTCTCTCTCTCTCTCCCTCTCTCTCCTCCCTCCCTCCCTCCCTCTCTCCCCCCTCTCTCTCCTCCCTCCTTCCTTCTCTCCCTCCCCAGGCACAGTCTCCAGTGGGGAAATCATAATGACAACAACAAAGTGATTTTACTCATGTCTTGAACACACACACACACACACACACACCTTCTTCCTCGTTGTACCTGTACCTCTTTGCTTCAGTAAAACAATGAAACAGGAAGCGTGTGTGTTTCTTCTCACCTCTGGTGGAACCACGGTTCCTAAAGGTTCCTGAACAGAACCTTGATGATTTCAAGTGGAGTCTTTGTTTGATGAACAGGTTTTAGCACATGGGGTAAAAACATCTCTACTGTTAATGACTGTAAAGATCGAGAGAGAAAGAGAAAGGAAGAGAAAAAGAAGAGAGAGAGGAGAGGAGTGAGAGACAGATTAAAGACATAGCAACATTGTCACTATCTTTTATCGAGTCAAATAAACTTTCTATAGGTCTACACAGCCCTATTTGTGATCAATAAATCAACCAGTCAATTAGTCAAACAACCAGTGAATCAATCAATCAACAGTCAATCCATTTGATTTTTAATGAATCAATTAATCAATCACCATCTACAACAAGCTGGTTGGATATTGTTATATTCATGGCATCTAGCTAATACAACTCTTAAGGCTATTTAGTAGCTGAGCAATATCCTTGGATTAGCTGAAAGGCCTAGCAACAATATGATTGATTACATGGGGTGGCCAGAGAGATCTGATTGGCTGTATGGAGGGAGTGGGGAGATCTGATTGGCTGTATGGAGGGAGTGGGGAGATCTGATTGGCTATATGGGGGGTCAGATGGCTGAGCGGTTAGGGAGTCGGGCTATTAATCAGAAGGTTGTTGGTTCGATTCCTGGCCGTGCCAAATGACGTTGTGTCCTTGGGCAAGGCACTTCACCCTACTTGCCTCGGGGAGAATGTCCCTGTACTTTAAGTCGCTCTGGAGAAGAGCGTCTGCTAAATGACTAAATGTATATGGAGTAGGGATGTGATGGGTTGTAGATAAGCTGCAGGTGTGGTTGCTGAGTTTAAGATGCAGGCTGGAGTACAGACAACAGCAGAGCAAGGGTTGGGCTGGACTAACACACTAGGAGACAAAAACACTGGGACCACAGTTAGAGAGAAGAGGAAAGCCACTGCACATGGTCACTATCTCTCTCCCCCTTGCTCTTTCAACCCTCTCTCTTTCTCCCTCAGAATATGATGATAGCAAATATGTATCCATTTCCTGCTCACGGGTTCAGGGTGCAGGAGTCAGGGGTCAGAGGTGGTCCAGGCAGCCGTGTCGCTCCCTGGCTGGTCAGAAGAGGGGTCACACACGCTAGGGTTCAGGGAGGAGGGGGGCGTGTGGGAGGGGGAGGGGGAGGAGGGTGTGTGGGAGGGGGAGGAGGGTGTGTGGGAGGGGGAGGAGGGCAGGTTGGGGGGTGGGTGAGAGGGGGAGGAGGAGGAGGGCGTGTGGGAGGGGGATGAGGGCAGGTTGGGGGGTGGGTGAGAGGGGGAGGAGGGCGTGTGGGAGGGGGAGGGGGAGGAGGGAGTGCGGGAGGGAGAGGAGGGCGTAAGGGAGGGGGAGGAGGGCAGGTTGGGGGGTGGGTGAGAGGGGGAGGAGGGCGTGTGGGAAGGGGAGGAGGGCAGGTTGGGGGGTGGGTGAGAGGGGGGAGGGCATCGGGGAGTTAACCGCGGACTGGGACGGTGTGTGTGTAGTGGTGTCGGTAGGGGTGTGTGATGGAGTGTCAGAGAGTGTGTGTGTAGGTGTGTGTATAGGGGTATCGGAGGGTGTGTGTGTAGGGTGTCGGAGGGGGTATCGGAGGGGGGGGGTGTGGACGTTGGTTCTTGTGAGTCGTTGCACACGACTTCTCCCTCTGCGACATACCACACCTCGTTGTGTCTGTTCAGCAACTTCAGGGGACTGGACACACACACACACACACACACACAGAAAGCAGTCAGGGCAGGAGACAAAGACTAGTACAAAGTGTGTGTACCTGTCGTAGGTGTGTGTGTGTGCCTGTCGTAGGTGTGTGTGTGTGCCTGTCGTAGGTGTGTGTGTGTACCTGTCGTAGGTGTGTGTGTGTGTGCCTGTCGTAGGTGTGTGTGTACCTGTCGTAGGCGTGTGTGTGCCTGTCGTAGGTGTGTGTGTGTGCCTGTCGTAGGTGTGTGTGTGCCTGTCGTAGGTGTGTGTGTGTACCTGTCGTAGGTGTGTGTGTGTGCCTGTCGTAGGTGTGTGTGTGTACCTGTCGTAGGTGTGTGTGTGTACCTGTCGTAGGTGTGTGTGTACCTGTCGTAGGTGTGTGTATGCCTGTCGTAGGTGTGTGTGTGTGCCTGTCGTAGGTGTGTGTATGCCTGTCGTAGGTGTGTGTGTGTGCCTGTCATAGGTGTGTGTATGCCTGTCGTAGGTGTGTGTGTGTGCCTGTCGTAGGTGTGTGTATGCCTGTCGTAGGTGTGTGTGTGTGCCTGTCATAGGTGTGTGTGTACCTGTCGTAGCCCACTCCGTAGTGGTAGGACAGGTTGTAGGGCGCATGCAGGAGCTGCAGCTGCTGAGACAGCAGGTGAGCCTGGAGTCTGGAGGAGACCGACAGCATCCAGCCTCCGTAGCCCCGCACGTACACATCCAGGTCTGGCATGTCTGTGAAGTACAGCTGCACACACACACACACACACACAGTGGAATCACACACACATACACACACACTCAGAGAGGGCAGGACAGGCAGATAGGTTGACTCTTTGGATTAGTTGTCATGGAGACAGATAAGTGATATCCAGAGATAACCTGGGTTTCCATGAGATGGAAACTATATCTACATACACTGTGAACAGAGATTGTTGAAAACGTTCTCCTCTGTCTCTCTGTCTCTCTCTTTCTGTCTCACTCCATCTGTCTCTCTCTCTTTTTTTCTCTCTCTCAGTCAATCACATTCTGATTGGTCTGTGGGGGGTAGTGAGCTAACCTTCTCATTGGTGGGTGAGGGAGGGTTGTCCTGATAGGCTGATGGAAGCAGGAAGTTGAGGGTGTAGACGGCAGGCTCCCAGACCCTGGTCTCCTCAGGAACCCTGACCAGCACCGGGGCGGTCATCTCCATCTGGAGCCCTGACACACACACACACACAGTCACATACACACACATACACACACATACACACACATACACACACATACACACACATACACACACCATACACACACACACACACACACATACACAGTCACATACACCACACATACACAGTCACACACACACACACACAGTCACATACACACACATACACAGGGCCACACACACACACACACAGTCACATACACACACATACACAGGGCCACACACACACACACACAGTCACATACACACACATACACAGTCACACACACACACCACCACAGTCACATACACACACATACACAGGGCCACACACACACACACACAGTCACATACACACACATACACAGGGCCACACACACACACACACAGTCACATACACACACATACACAGGGCCACACACACACACACACAGTCACATACACACACATACACAGGGCCACACACACACACACACAGTCACATACACACACATACACAGGGCACACACAACACACACACACACAGTCACATACACACACATACACAGGGCCACACACACACACACACAGTCACATACACACACATACACAGGGCCACACACACACACACACACACACAGTCACATACACACACATACACAGGGCCACACACACACACACACACACACACACAGGGCCACACACACACACAAACACACACACAGGGCCACACACTGGGCCACACACACACACAGGGCCACACACACAGGGCCACACACACACACACAAACACACACACAGGGCCACACACTGGGCCACACACACACACAGGGCCACACACAGGGCCACACACACACACACGCAGGGACCCCGTACCTAGGTGGTTGGCTCCAGTGATGTACTGGAAGAGCCGTCTGAAGGCCATGGCTGCTCCCACACCTAGGAAGTAGGCCTCCGCGTCTGTAGACACCCAGCGGGTAGGGCCGTAGTGGCGTACCTGGAGCACACACACACACAGTCACACAGAGTTACATATACACACACACAGTCACACACACACACACACAGAGTTACATATACACACCAACACAGTCTCACACACACACACCTGAAAGATCATACATGGTGGTGTGCCATGTACATTTGATCTGTGTATGTGCATGATTGTGTGCTTGCGTGTGGGTGTGTGTGCATGCTTGTGTGTGTGTGTGTGTTTTAGAAGACGCTCACCTCATATTGGTCTGTTTTGCACACTAGTTCATACTCCAGACATTCTCTCGACTCTGTGCAGAAAGTAGAGTTTGTGCTGGGTCTGTGAGAACACAAACACATATCAACACCTTGGAGATATCCACACACACACACACACACACACACATATATATGTATAAAGAATAAGGAGATGTTCTTACCCAATGCCACTCTCAGCTGTAACCATCAGAGCCCACACCACCAACCCTGAGAAGATCAACCTGAAGGACGCACACACACACACACACCCCGCTCAAGTCAAACCTGTGTGTTTATTTGTGTGTGTGTGTGCATGCGAGAGAGAGAGGCAGGTGTTTCACTGCAGATGTAAAGTGGAACACATTATTCTCTGAGAGGGAGAGAGAGAGGGAGAGAGGGATAGGGAGAGAGAGAAGGAGAGAGAGAGAGAGCGAGAGAGAGAGAGAGTGAAGAGAGAGAGAGAGAGAGAGAGAGAGAGAGAGAGAGAGAGAGAGAGAGAGAGAGAGAGCGAGCGAGCGAGGAGAGAGAGAGAGAGAGAGGGGGGGGGGGGGGGGGGGGAGAGAGGTTTTGCTGCATCACCATGCCAGCTCCTCTAAGAAGCAAAGGCATTTTAAGGTCACCATTGGTACGTTACAGATCCAATTATCTTAAAAACAACCTTGGATGTCTATTAGGACGTGACAATTACCCAAACAAGCCGCTTATATCCGACAAAGTAACAGTTATTTAAAGGGTGTAATCGAGCCAAACCTGTCGTTATGCGGTAGACGGGGTGGTACTTCACCTAACCCTACATAAAGTAACATCAATGCTGCAAATTAAACAGAAGGGAGCAGATTTAAAGTCAAATGCAGCCAACGTATAAATTGAAACACCGCATCATCGGTGTAGCTAAGTGAGTTTTTAAGGTAGCGTAAAGTTCAGACGTTAACTTAACGTCTGAATCATACACCAGGCTACAACGGACCCGGGAGTTGTATAGACGCAGTAGGATCGAACTTGGAAACGGACAGGTAACATATCTGGAGCCTCCCTCTCCTTGCTGTGACCAACGACACTGCGACATCACCGGATAACTGCATCCGCCCTATATCCACACCAACTGAGATGTGAGGATGACATTGGGAAACTTTCCTTCTTTTATAGTGTTTCCAATAAACAGCCTATATGGCTATCTACGGCACGTCAGTGGAAATCTAACAATTCACTTTTACTCACATTGCGGCGGGGTGTGTCACTGTCCGGTCCCGTTTCGGGAAGTCTTCTGTCCTCCTCCGGTAAAGAGACGGTGGCTGAACGGTCCGACCGGTAGAATGTTGATCACCTCAGCCTCAACGACGCCGGGGTTTTATACTGCAGTTTGCAGCTCGCGCATCATATGAAACCCGAGCGAGCTCTGGTCCGGTAAACTGTCCGGGAGGGGGGGACGGGGGACCGGACGCGCGCGGAGGGATGTCATACCCGGTGCGCGCATAGCTTGCAGCCTCCTTCCCAATATATACACACACACCCGCTCTCTCATCCACACTCTGACACATCCGAATATTTTCAGGGAAATGCTTTTATAGTCCATTTAATAAACACACACACTGCCTGTTTCTGCCCCAAGCTGTGCTACCTACCTACCTGCTCTGTATTCAACCCTGGGATATATCTGCTGCTTGTCTCTCCATCTCTCTCCCTCTCCATCTCTCCCTTTATCCCTTTCCCTCTCTCTCCATCTCTCCCTTTCCCTCTCTCCCTCTCCATCTCTCCCTTTCCCTCCTCTCCCTCTCCATCTCTCCCTTTCCCTCTCTCCCTCTCCATCCCTTTCCCTCTCTCTCCCTCTCCATCTCTCCATTTCCCTCTCTCTCCCTCTCATCTCTCCCTTTCCCTCTCCATCCCTTTCCCTCTCTCTCCCTCTCCATCCCTTTCCCTCTCTCTCCCTCTCCATCCCTCTGTCTCTCCATCGCTGTCTCTCTCCCTCTCATACTTGTCACCCATCTCTCCCCCGCTGTAGTCGGCAGATGCTGGTTCCCTTCTATCTGTCTCTCTCTCTCCCTGTCTCCCCCCCTCTCCATCTCTCCCTCCCTCTCCAGATGCTGGTTCTATCTGTCCGCCAGTATAACCTTGTTTGATACGTCTGATGAGTGACGAGTAGAACTTGGTTCTTTAATGTTGTAAATAATGTAACAGAACCTACGCCTCTCAGGCTACTTAGTGCAACCTTGTCTCCTTCCCTCTTATGTAGCTGGCGTAACCTTGCCAGTCACATGATCCACACAACACAAGACCAGGGCCACGGCTGTGTTGAAAACATAATTTCTTTAATTACCAACCAGATAGAGGTCCTCTCAGCTTGTCACAGGAGCATATATCTGTCTAAGATCTATGCAGAGGCTACTCACAACACTTCACAAGCAGGGGTTCACCTTGCCCACATGAAACCTGAGCCAAATGTCCCCCCCCCCCCTCCCCCTCCCTCCCTCCCCCCCCCCCCCCCCCCCCCCCCCACTGCTGATGCAGCAGGTGAGTAGCCTCCACAGACATACAAGACTCCCAGTTGTCTCTGCGCCGCCATATTTACACACTCATTTCCTGTTGTGCTTCTTCCTGCTTCCTGGTCACAGCAGATCACAGGGACACAGCCACGGCCAGAGGGTCAAACCACACGGTGCACCAGCCACGACCACACGAGAGAGGAGGAACCAAAAACCAGTAATACCTCCATCTTTAATTCCTTCCTTCCTGTCTTTTGTTTTGTACTTCCTTCCTCAGAGAAATCCATGATCGATGAGACAAGAGAAGGAAGGAAGGAAGGGAGCATAACGCTGCTGGTCAAAATGTCCGCCAGCAAAAAAAACACACACATTGGGCTGCGTTCCATTCCAGAAACGTGCTTCCTTCCCCTGTGCCCTTGTTCACTAGGCCCTTGTTCACTAGGCTCCTCAAGCCCTGGACCCTTCCTGCCTTGGGTGAATATCACACCATCATGGCCATACAAGGACACCGTGGAGGAAGCAGGGGTTGGAATGGGACGCAGCGAGTCAGTACAGAGCGCCAACTTTACAGCAGTGGTCTAGCGGCTCGGGAGAAGCAGAAACAAAACATGGCAATACTGAAATATATCACATCTAAAACTTATGCAAGGAACGTATACTGAATGATATAAATTCTTGAAATATCATCAAAAATACTGAAATGAAAAGTTGATATTGAAAATGTTATTGAAAATGAAACAACAGAGATGAATGTGGTGAGGAGTTAGGTGGTTGGTCCTGAACAATGAGATTGTACTTCCTGGTTGACACAGGAAGAACACTCCATATATGGTGTGTGTTAAATCCATATACAGCAGTTATGGAGGAGTCTAGGACGCTTTAAAACAGGTGAACACTCTCTGCTCTCACACACACACACACACACACACGCAGACACACTCTCTCACACACACACACACAGGCGCGCGCACACACACACACACTCAGACACACATACACACAGTGAAGGAATTGGCAGAAGTACCACTTAAATAGTCAAGTCAAACAGAAGAAACTAAATCTGAATACAAAATATCCTCACATCAAAATCTCTAACGATGACCATCTTTGGAGTTCAAACAGCGAGGGAGATAAGAACAATTTAAAGTACGAGAGAGGAAGAAAGAAACATGGAAGTTAGAGAAAGAGAGAGAGACAGAGAGAGACATAGAGACAGAGAGAGAGACAGAGAGAGAGAGAGACATAGAGACAGAGAGAGACAGAGAGAGACAGAGAGAGAGACAGAGAGAGAGACAGAGAGAGAGACAGAGAGAGACAGAGAGAGACAGAGAGAGAGAGACAGAGAGAGAGACAGAGAGAGAGACAGAGAGAGAGACAGAGAGAGAGACAGAGAGAACAGATCTAAACAGAGGAACAGGACCGTTCGATCTGAGTCTAAGAGGGGGGAGGTCTGCTCTCCCTCACTTCCTGGAACAAACCACTGACAGTCTGAGGAGGGCAGAGACAAGGTCCGACACGTCTGTGTTGTTTGCATAGCCAGACAGCGGTTGCCATAGCAGCAGCCACTCACAGTTCAGACAGGGGAGACTGGGGGAACCTCTTCTTCTGTTCCTCTCCTCTTCCACAGCAAACACACACACACACAGTCTCACAAGGTGGATTCTCTCTGACGCTCGCGGCCGTTAGAGGTCTTCTTGACTTTAGAGACGCCCTCCAGAGCTCCTGACTCTGTCACTCTGAAGAGGAGGGGGGGGGGGGGGATGAAGAGGAAGGAAGGAGAATGTTAAAACCACAAGTGTGTCACCCTCTTTACACTTTAATCAAAAACACACCCGTCCCTCCGTCCTTCCCTCCCTCCCTCCGTCCCTCCCTCCCTCCCTCTTACACTTCGTCCATCTCCACGTCCTCCTCGTCCAGAGGCAGCTGGAGGTAGGGGTTGTTAGAAGCAGGACGGAACTTGTATCCTGTCAGCACGAAGAAGACCAGCGTAGACACCCTCCACCAGGAACTAGGGGAGGGGAGAGAGGGATGAGGGGGAGAGATTATTATCTCTGACATACAAGAGGTGTCATGTCCGGACCAACAGTCACCATCATGATCATCACCATCAGACTGGTGAGTGTGTGACATCATCAGAAGTGGCTAGTGAGAGTGTGACATCATCAGCAGTGGACGTACCTCGTAACACCACTGCCACTGGAAGGGTACGGTGACCTTCAGCAGGATGGCGATGATCCTGGTGAAGTAGATATAACACACGATCTGGGGGGGGGGGGGGGGGCAGGCAGGGAGAGGGAGGAGGGGGGGGGGAGGGCAGGCAGGGGGAGAGGGAGGAGGGGAAAGAGATGTTATTGCATTGAGGGAGACCAGAGGGAGAGGGAGCGAAGGGTAGAGATGTCACATATCCACAGGACAAGGATCTCCCTCAGGCATACTAATCAAACCGGAGCAGGATGGATGGATAGGTACTCACCATCACGTAGTAATGTCTGAAGAGCTTCAGCTTTTCCAGGTTCATGGCAGCTGAGGGGTAAACCGAGATATGCTCAGGCAACAACATCAACAACACCACCACCACCACAACATCAACAACAACACCACCACAACATCAACAACAACACTAATACGTAAAAACAATTCATTCTTTACCTTTCCCATCAGTGCTAGAGGCCTCTTGTAGGTGTCGGATGGACCTATAGACACACACAACATTAAAGTCACACCTGCATAAACATTCAACTGTATTTCATACAATCCTCAAACCTTTTTTCACAAATATGTTTTCAACCTTTAGAAACGTTTTTGGAAAAGATTCCAGACACTGACCAGACGACGGGGAAGAGGATGGCCCCGCAGCAGATGAGGTCGACCAGGAAGAGGACCTCCTTCCAGAGGGCGTACTCACTGGTGCCTTCCTCCGTCGACTCGATGATGATGTAGGCCACGTTAGCCAGCACCTGTACACACATTCGATTTTTACACCTCCACATTTTATTCATTTAGCAGACGCTTTTTTCCAAAGCCGCAGACAAAAAGTGCATTTTATATTAACATTTAAGCCCACACACACACCTCCACAGGTACACACACACACACTGACCTGCAGGGGGATTACGATCATGAAGATCTTCTTCTCCTTGTCCGACAGAATGTATTTGACGAAGGCCCAGCCCGTCCCAATCAGAGCCAGGGTGATGAAGAGGAGGGCTCCTTTCAGCCTGCACACACCAGCAGGGTTAACACACACACACACACACACACACACACACACACACACACACACACCAGCAGGGTTAACACACACACACACACACACCAGCAGGGTTAACACACACACACACACCAGCAGGGTTAACACACACACACACACCAGCAGGGTTAACACACACACACACACACACACACCAGCAGGGTTAACACACACACACACACACACACACACCAGCAGGGTTAACACACACACACACACACACACCAGCAGGGTTAACACACACACACACACCAGCAGGGTTAACACACACACACACACCAGCAGGGTTAACACACACACACACACCAGCAGGGTTAACACACACACACACACACCAGCAGGGTTAACACACACACACCAGCAGGGTTAACACACACACACACACCAGCAGGGTTAACACACACACACACACACACACACCAGCAGGGTTAACACACACACACACACCAGCAGGGTTAACACACACACACACACCAGCAGGGTTAACACACACACACACACCAGCAGGGTTAACACACACACACACACACCAGCAGGGTTAACACACACACACACACCAGCAGGGTTAACACACACACACACACCAGCAGGGTTAACACACACACACACACCAGCAGGGTTAACACACACACACACACACCAGCAGGGTTAACACACACACACCAGCAGGGTTAACACACCAGCAGGGTTAACACACACATACACACACTCACCAGCAGGGTTAACACACAGACCTACAGGTGAGTGATGTAGTACACACAGCCTCTCTCTCACACAGACCTACAGGTGAGTGATGTAGTACACACAGCCTCTCTCTCACACAGACCTACAGGTGAGTGATGTAGTACACACAGCCTCTCTCTCACACAGACCTACAGGTGAGTGATGTAG
The DNA here is from genome assembly GCA_023658055.1 of Thaleichthys pacificus. Lineage (NCBI taxonomy): Eukaryota > Metazoa > Chordata > Actinopteri > Osmeriformes > Osmeridae > Thaleichthys > Thaleichthys pacificus. The sequence continues at coordinate 11,487,824 of CM042860.1, forward strand.
TACACACAGCCTCTCTCTCACACAGAACCTACAGGTGAGTGATGTAGTACATGACAGCCCAGCCCTCTATGGGGTGTCCCTCTGTGTTGATGAAGTGGTAGTTGATCTGTGGGAGGGAACACAGACAAGAACCAGAGTTAGGGTGAGAACAGACGTCGTTCTGGACTAGTCAGGATTCCAGTGGTCAGGGTTCTAGTGGTCAGGGTTTTCTAGTGGTCAGGGTTCTAGTGGTCAGGGTTCTAGTGGTCAGGGTTCCAGTGGTCAGGGTTCCAGTGGTCAGGGTTCTAGTAATCAGGGTTCCAGTGGTCAGGGTTCTAGTGGTCAGGGTTCTAGTGATCAGGGTTCTAGTAGTCAGGGTTCCAGTGGTCAGGGTTCTAGTGATCAGGGTTCTAGTGGTCAGGATTCTAGTGGTCAGGGTTCCAGTGGTCAGGGTTCCAGTGGTCAGGGTTCTCACACTGTGGAAGACCAGGGAGATAGCCTTGGTGAATGCCAGAGCCGCCATCAGCCAGTGGATCTTGAACACACTGTACCTGGAGACATACACAAGCACACACATGAGACCAGGTGTGTGTGTACCTGTGCTTCATCAGTGTGTAGCCCCAGACCAGGTGTGTGAGTGTGTACCTGTGCTTCATCAGTGTGTAGACCCAAACCAGGTGTGTGTGTGTGTGTGTACCTGTGCTTCATCAGTGTGTAGACCCAGACCAGGGCGGCGGTGAAGAAGACTGCAGCCATGCTGATGTAGAGGCGAGGCAGAGTGATCTCTGCTGCTGACAGATACCCTCCTGGGTTCCTCTCTGTCACATCCACCTGCAGCACACACACACACACACACACACACGTGTCAATACACACATGTTAATACACACATGCGCGCACTAACAGACATACGCATGCGTGCGTCAACACTCACAGACAGAGAAACAGACAGACCCTAACCTTGAGTGAGTACTGCAGGTCTACGCCAGGCTTTAGGTTGTTGCAGTAATGGAAGTTGAGGTTGTACAAGCCCTCGGCCAACGAGCCAATCGTCATGCGGAACTGGAGGAGAGAGAGAAAAATGAGGCCATCGGGGACATGTGTGAGGGCTGTGTGGAGCAGGAGGAGGTGTGAGGGCTGTGTGGAGCAGGAGGAGGTGTGAGGGCTGTGTGGAGCAGGAGGAGGTGTGAGGTGCTGTGTGGAGCAGGAGGTGTGAGGTGCTGTGTGGAGCAGGAGGAGGTGTGAGGGCTGTGTGGAGCAGGAGGAGGTGTGAGGTGCTGTGTGGAGCAGGAGGAGGTGTGAGGTGCTGTGTGGAGCAGGAGGAGGTGTGAGGGCTGTGTGGAGCAGGAGGTGTGAGGTGCTGTGTGGAGCAGGAGGAGGTGTGAGGGCTGTGTGGAGCAGGAGGAGGTGTGAGGGCTGTGTGGAGCAGGAGGAGGTGTGAGGTGCTGTGTGGAGCAGGAGGAGGTGTGAGGGCTGTGTGGAGCAGGAGGAGGTGTGAGGTGCTGTGTGGAGCAGGAGGAGGTGTGAGGGCTGTGTGGAGCAGGAGGAGGTGTGAGGTGCTGTGTGGAGCAGGAGGAGGTGTGAGGGCTGTGTGGAGCAGGAGGAGGTGTGAGGTGCTGTGTGGAGCAGGAGGAGGTGTGAGGGGAGGGCTGTGTGGAGCAGGAGGAGGTGTGAGGTGCTGTGGACTCACCCTGAAGCTGTAGGAGTCGTTGGTTTTCTGCAGGTCGAGGTTCACTTCTTTCATCTTCCCCAACTAGGGAGGGATACATATCAGGGAGGTACCTCAGCGTCAAATACACACAGGTAAGCTCACACACACACAAGTACACTCACACACACTCTCTCACGCACACACTCTCTCTCCCACACACACACACTATCTCTCCCTCTCTCTCTCACACACACACACACACACACACTCTCTCATGCACACACACTCTCTCACACACACCAGTAGTATTCTTACCTGGATGGCAGTTAAGTCAGCTTCCTTCTCCTCCTCCTCCTCCTTCACCTCCTCCTTCACCTCCTCCTTCTCCTTCACCTCCTCCTTCTCCTTCACCTCCTCCTTCTCCTTCACCTCCTCCTTCACCTCCTCCTTCTCCTTCACCTCCTCCTTCTTCACCTTCTCCTTCACCTCCTCCTTCTTCACCTCCTCCTCCCCATCAGCGGGGAGGGCAGCGACATCTCCCTCTCTCCTCCTCCTGGCGCCTGAAAACATCACAACATGCACAACTTGAGTGCCCGGGCAGCAGCTCTATGACCGGGGTCTAACTCATGACGAGCAAGCACTTTCTTAACGCTGCTGGCATATAGGAGCTTCCTCGAGCAGAACGTGCAGAAACAAGCACCAGGCTCTCTCAGTTTCTGGCACCAAAAGGCTCGCCGTCTCTACCTTCTTCTATCCACGCCCAGCGCCATTTATTTTTGAGTCCTTTATCTACGTGTAGGACATCATCCCCAGGCTTCATGAATTTGCGCTCCGTGCTTTCACCGACAACGCTAACGTGACGTATGGATCTCATTCACACTGTGTTGCCAGGACCCGCCCTGCTCTGCTTCTGATAGGCTGTAATGTTAGTTATAGCTGCGTTCCTCTCACATGATGGTAGGGGAAATCAATTGACTCGAAAATATTAAACCGCATGCAAGTTCCCAATTTATTTTCTCATGGCCGCACGCCGGACATCCGGCACGGTGCCGGAACACTTTAAGCCCTGCATGCCACACATCACACCACACAATATTTCACAACACACAAATTCTCCAGCCCAGCTCCTCCACCACCTCCACCCCCTCCAGCCTCTACCTCCAGTCTCTGTTGTCGCAGGGGTCTCTGTTGGCTTCATCCTGGCTGTCAGCAGGCTGTCCTGATCCCCATAAGACTTCACATGGACCCTGGAGACACACAAGTATGGAACAGATATACACCTGCGGTACGTTTCCCACCCATTTCTTCTCCCATTCTTAATTTCTTTCTCTCTCACTCTCACACGAACCTGAGCTTGTCGACATCGAATATGAAGAGGATGAGGGGCTCGTCGTTGGTGGGTTTTGTGAGGGTTAGAGGACATGTTGCAGTCTCCTCCGCCTGCGAGAGACCACGCCCCGTCAAACGTCAAAACATCAACATCATCAACACATCCACAACACATCAAAACATCACCACATCAGCATCATTTTAAAACAACGTCAACATTTAAGTTCTGCAATGCTTTTATTCCAGCTTATTATATTACGACTACGACGACACGGTTATAACAATACATCAACAAGTCATGTTATATCATATTATGTAGGCTATGCTAAGTTATGCTGTGTTGCAGGATGCGGCTGGTCTCACGTACTCACAGTGTATGACAGGACTCCGTTTACGCGAGACTTCGACAGACTGAAGCCCACCTGAAGAACAGAACGAGAACAGATGTAGTTACGACGCAAAGCCACGCACAAACCGGAATCACACAAACGCGGCTAGTTGTTCTCACCGGGTTTTTGATGTAGTCCACGCGTTTGTTCGGTAAACGCAGAGAGAGCAGGTTGACATCTAGTGTCCCGTTGGCATAGAAACCGAAGGTGTTGAGGTGAATGACAAATCGACTTTCGTTCTGGGAGCGAGAGAGGAGACGTTGGGGGGGACAAAAGAGTGGAGGGGTGGGGGCGGAGAAAGAGGAAGACTACATGTTAGCAAGATAACTGATTACGTTTCACAACCATCAGAAGTCGTAGGCTTTTCACGTTTACAACGAGCTGGTCAATGCCCGTTACAATCTTAGCTGACTAACAAGGGGATCCGCCATATTAGGAAATAATAGGCCTAGTCTATCCTTTTTTTTTTTATCATAACATCACCCAGTTTACAATGTATTTGAGCTACATAGCGAGTTGTACTGTAGCTATCTGGATAGCTAGCCTCAGCATTGGAAAACAGTTTGACGTGGTCAAGCTAACTTGTTAGTTACAACTAGCTGTGCGCAGCTTTGAGCAATCTTGTTCTGTTATCCGGCCACAACATCACAACATGTCAACTAAGTGACGTCACCATCACCCGACATAGCTAGAGCTAGCTAGCCTAGATGCTAGCTGACGCTTGCTAACTGTCGAGAATGCTTTCATGAGGTAATATAAAACATGACACATTGTTGTAATCAGGATTTGTGTTTATATTTACGTTATATTACATTAAATAAAATATGTTACCTTCAGAGAGAGTTTATGTATTCTTGCCTCGCAGAAGGCCAGTAATAACACGAGCAACGTTGGACCGAAAACTGTCGAAACGCCTCCTCGATTCCGTGCCATATCTAGCAAATAGCTGACGATCAGCAGTCTCACCCAGTGCAATAATCAGATAAAGTATTTAGCTAGCTTATCAATACAAAACTGTGTCAAATATACCACAAATCGACAAACCAGTGACGAATAATCTAGCGGTATATTTTCTTAAAACTCACTGGAAGCTACTTCCTGGTCCAACCAGAACGTACACGTCACCAGAGCAACGTCAACACATTGCGATTCGGTCACTACTACGCCTCTACCGGAGGGAGGACGAATGAAGAACGAAGCGATCAAGGGAGAAAAATACATTACACACTAACAGTAGATGGTAAATATGTTTTCATAGTAAATTGTAAGTAGCCTATGCTTGGATAGTAGCCTACGTATGCTTAGGCCTACCGTTCATGTACAAAAAATATACACACACGAGTAGACCTAAATATAAATATTTTACATTTACATTACATTTAGTCATTTAGCAGACGCTCTTATCCAGAGCGACTTACAGTAAGTACAGGGACATTCCCCCCCGAGGCAAGTAGGGTGAAGTGCCTTGCCCAAGGACACAACGTCAGTTGGCATGACCTGGGATCGAACTGGCAACCTTTCGGATTACTAGCCCGATTCCCTCACCGCTCAGCCACCTGACTCTCTTATTTCAAAATCTGTTGGATGATCCTATACGTTGACTGATACAAACAATAAATACAATTTCAATGCTAAATGACAATATCCATAGAAATATGTATTAGCCTAACTATGTTTCAGTTGGTTACCAATCAAATCCGACACAAAATAAGCAACATCACTGTGACACAAAACCATTTATTACATAATGTATAATTTGAGGGATTGCGAACATTTGTTTTTTAAAATTATTTTTACATTATTGCTGTGAAGTGATCTCTTCCAGGAGGGTCTGAACCTGCCTCTGGCTTTTAGGAGAGACGCCATCGCTACGGTTTAGCAGGAGGCGGGGGGGCGTGGTTTATTGTTATTGACACTCCGCCACCGATACTGGAGCCAGTGAATGTAGGGTTTATGACCATGGCTCCATTCTTGGCTGTGTTGGTGACGTGAGAAGAAGGAGGCGCAGCAGAGGAAACGCTGCGGGGAGAGGAAACGCTGCGGGGAGAGGAGGAGGAGGAGGAGGAGGCCACAGCTGCTGTTGCTCCTTCTGGTAGAGAGAGAGGAGGGGAGAGAGAGGGGAGGAAGGGAGAGAGGAGGGGAGAGAGAGGGGAGGAAGGGAGAGAGGAGGGGAGGGAGGGGATGAGGGGTACAAACTAAGCTACAGTTGAGGAGAATAATAAGAAATTAGAATGAAAGTTTAAAAATACTAGTATTTAAATGTGACGTCCAATTTGAACTGTGACGCCGTTTCACATTTCAGGTTTTTCTTTGTATTTGATCGACTCACCCCTGCTTTGGACCACCAGTCGCTCTGCTAGATCATTCTGATCCATCTTCCTCAGGATCTCCAGAGTGACGGCCACTGCTTTTACCGGCCACTTTGTCACCATGAGATCTACTGTGTCCTGTCTGTCCCGTTTCTCCATCCTGCCTCTGGGGATAGCCTCAAAGGTGTCTGCCCCCTGGCAGAGGTGCCACTGGAACTTCTTCAGCTGCTCTGAGTCCAACTCCTCTAGGGTCTTCAACAGCATAATGGTGGCCATGTTTATTCACACCTGGACAGACAACATGCAGAGAGGGACATAGAGTGTATAAGAGAGAGGGAGGGAAGGGATTTTCTAAGTTGACCTTATTTGACCTGTTATGGCAAATGTATTAGCCTACACTTATTTTCGCAGCGTTCACGCGGCACTACAGTACATACATTTACATTTAGTCATTTAGCAGACGCTCTTATCCAGAGCGACTTACAGTAAGTACAGGGACATTCCCCCTGAGGCAAGTAGGGTGAAGTGCCTTGCCCAAGGACACAACATCAGTTGACATGACCGGGAATCGAACTGGCAACCTTCGGATTACTAGCCCGATTCCCTTACCGCTCAGCCACCTGACTCCCTGTGTACATCCCATGGGATTCCCAAGGGTGTGGCTGTTTATTTTCACAGCAGTTGAAGCCTATTGATACGTTACCGACAGACTGGTGTGGATTAGGATGGTATCAACAATAGCCTGCGTAACAACACCAGGCTCGGTGTCTGTCATTTTCCCCAGACGACATGTCGCCAAATTGACTATAAAGACTATAATCTCAGTCTTCATGGAAGCTCAGATGGGCCAGGAAAACGAACCCTACAGGTTTCGTGAAAGTAGGCCTACGGTTTGAGAACATACATAATTACCGATTGAATTGTTTTTTTCTTCCTTAAAACAAACATTTACAACTTAAAGAGGTAGCTTTTTCCAAACTCCAGATGTTTTTAGGCGCGCCCTTTCCGGGGTCTGCGCGGGCGAAACCCTGTTATCACCGTCTGCGAAACCCTTTAATACACCACAACAACCTTCACATCGACTGCAAAAATACTCTTAACATTCTTACCTTTAAATCTGGCTTGATTATTAGTCAGCTACTACTCTCTGTGGAAAAGGTTACCTGCGCAAAAATACGTATACACCCAGCTATTAACGCGCGGTTCAACTTTCGATTTGTAGTTTATGGTGTGCATAAGAATGCAGTGGGACTGGTGACGGAGCCAGACGTTGTAAATAAATCTTTACGTTATTTTGAGTGCAAAATATTTTTTATTTTTTATAAACATAACGTTGGACTCCTTGTTATTTTTGCCTAAAATGACAACCCAAATTTTCGCCTAACAGATTCGGTGCTTTTGAGAAAACATTCACCTGCTATTATTTTGTCCACAGAAAGAAGAAAATTGAGAAACTTGCAATCAAGAACTAGAAGTACTAGAGCGATTAGTGCCAAGAAACGGTCTGTGTTTTACAAAATACTGAGCAACAATAGCATCTCATCTATTGCTTAATTCAACATTTCAACAACAACAACAACAATATAAAAAATATATAATTTCACAAAAATATAAAATTGTATTCGAAGAAAGCTGCTGGGTGGTTACAATAAAACAAGAGCCATTTAACACACACAAAATAATAATTATAGTTTGTGATTATGAAAGTTATGAAAGTCTGAACATGGAGACATATTTTAAACATTGTACATTTTGAAGGAGGTCCGTTAAGCCTTCGACCAATCAGTTTCTATCTACAGTGTCTGTAACGAACGTCATTGGTTGGATTCTTGTCATTGTAAATTCTTAAATGTGTTATGTGGTGTAAGTTATATTTTGATAACTGTAACGACCTAAATCATTCAAATGTAATACCACTACAGCAGGAGGCTGTTTTTTCTACGTTGTCCGACAAGGTAAAAACATTTTTTTTGTTGAAATGCGATGTTGTTTAGATCCGGGCAAGAATGTACTTGCGGGAAGCGGAAACGCTTACATTGCGAGTGGGACCACTGGACTAGCTAGTAGTACAGTTCTTTGAAGGGCAGTGTTAATGCAGTGGATTACCGAAGTATGAACTGCAGGTGTCATTTACAGGAGATATTCAGTAGGTAGTAAAGGAGGGTAGCATTTTGGCTGAGTAGGGCGTCAGTACTATTCACTATGAACTCTACTGGGCGAGCGAGAGAGCCAGGAGCTATTGCAAACATCTATGTACAAAGTATTACTGCCAAAATGTCTAAATCAGATTTGTTTAGAGAATTTATCAGTGAGATATTATCAACGGCAGCTTTGGAGATTTTCGGAGGAGTTGAAAAAACGCTTGCTGAGTACAAAGAAGAAATCTCTCGCTCCGAGGAGGAGAGGAAGCGGCTACAACGGCTGTTGGACGTTGTTACTCAACCCGAGATCAAGCTACACCGAACAGGTTCGATATTTATACTCAATAGTGATGTGTCGTTCGTGAACGACTCGAAAGCTGTTTATCAATCCGAAGAACCCTATGAACGTACTTGTGTTCTTGAGAAGAACGTTCTTGCCACGCGTCTTGCGAGGACGGGGAACGATTTGAGATTCGTTCGTGAACGAATCTTTAGTAGCCTATGACTCGTGAGTAACGAGTAGTCTCAGAGTGATTTGTTCATTTTTCCGTGGCCGAGATTTTTAAAAAGTTAAACAAACAAAACCTGTTATTATGACTTGTGAACAAATCTCATTCACGTCTTACTATACTAAACCTAGCAGTTTTTCACAGGAACCAGGCTTTGGATCATTTTTCACGTGACCTGCATAGGCTCAGAAGAGGAAACAGAAAATATTTGTTTACCTCATTCACTTTCGCGTGACTAGGTTTAGTAAGACTTGAATGATATTCGTTCACAAGTAATAATTACAGGTTTTGTTATTTTTTGTACTTTACTTACAGTTCAGTGAAGTGTAATTGTTTGCCGTGATGTTTAAATGCTAGTGTGATAATAAATTACCATTTCACATCATACAAACTGTCATAATGCATTATTTGAATGCGGAAATGTTTCTTTTAAAATAGCATCTGCTGGTTTACATACACGTCCCCCCCCCCCTTTAAATGAACGACTGATTCGAAGATTCCTTCATTTTACTGAACGAGCAGGGGCGGATCTACCGGGGTGGCATGGGGTGGCAACTGCCACCCTAAGACTAGTATTGCCACCCCAGCTGCCACCCGGCAGCTTTGAAAACAAACACTTCCGACTGCAAGTGAATGCAGCACGAGACGACTCCATCCACCCTCCCCACTCCTCCGACCGCAGTCGCATTAATTTGAACACAAGGAAGGCGCAAACTGACCATAGAAGGCTCCAAGTCAAGGAAGCAATCGTCGGCACAGACAGCAGACCACACCGGAGGAATGAGGTGTTAACCCTTGTGCTGCCTTCGGGTCACATGACCCAAAGGTTCATAACGAACCATCGTTGTTTTTACCCAATACAAAAACAAAAACAAATTATTTTCTTTTAACCTTCGCAATGTGGGGGGTCTGAGACAGCCCAACGGTTAAAAGAAAATGCTTCACTTTGTTTTTGTATGCGGTAAAGTTGCAATACGACGGTGGGTCACAACGACTGATGGGTCAGAATGACCTGAAGATAACACAAGGGTTAAGCAATTATCTATTAATGACTAAGAATAATTAGAAAAGTGCAGGGCTAACAGGAGTTGCAACGTTAGTTTTCCTGTTGAATTGAGGTTAATAACGTTAACTCGTGAATGCTTTGGGAAAGCAACAACAAAGATGACCGTGGTAAAGTTAGTTTGAAGTTTAATATTCGACAGATATTCGGACGCCCAGTATTGTGTTATTTTAACCGGTGTTTAGCACCGCTACGACCGGCCGCTTAGCCAATCCTTTTGGCTGCCTAAACAACGCGTATGTTTAGGGACCATCAACAAATTACATAGTTCAAAAGTCAATAGCTTTTCAACAACATAAACTAGGAGCGTCAAAATAATGTTAAACTGTTGAAGATGTATGCATTCATGTTGCATAGCCTTTATGTTGTTTATTTTCATCTCAGGTTATGAAAAAATATTTTTTCATCCAAATTAAATCTTCAAACTTCAATAGCTTTTTGATCATGTGACCCATATACCTCTAATCCATTTCAGAGTGTTCACTGACTATGCATACATGTTGCACAGCCTTTAGTTTTTTCATTTTTATCTCGCACACTTCTGTCACAGGGTGCCACCCCTCAAAATCCTGCCACCCTCTTGCTAACCCATGAATATTTTTCTATATCCGCCCCTGTGAACGAGATTCAAAGACCCGAGTCAGTAAAATGATCCGAACTTCCCATCACTATTTGAGATGTGTGTGTTCTTGCAATAACTTTTAGTAAATCAGATGCGTTCTTGCTGACCAAGTCACCATCCGATGCAATCCTCGGATCAAGAACATTTCCAGGTATTTTTGGTGACTTGTGTTCTTTGGATTGGAACCATACTTGGGCAATGAAAGATGACGTCAAACGAGTTTGCAAGAACACAAGAATGGAAAAAGATTTGGATTGATAAACAGCCGAAGAGTCAGTCAAGAAGTGAACAAATTGTTCCATTTTCACGTGACTGTTCCATGGGCTGGCTGAACCAACAGTCACGTGAAAATCGAACAATTTGTTCACCTCTTGACTCAGAAAAATTGAACGGTTCGTCGAACTCAGGCCGTCCCAAGCCTTTAATTCTAAGCAGAATTTGATTTAGGAAAACTATACGTGTGTGACTGCTATCGAAGCTAGATATAATGTAAACTAACGATAGCTTCCATCGTTAGTAACAACTAACAACATAGCCTCTTGTTTGTAGAAAAGTTGATTAAACATTCAGAAATAGCCATGACATCCTAAATTACAGACACTTCATATGTCTGAAATCCCATGGAAGCACATCAGTGATATTACGTTTTGAATTTTAAAAGACATTAAATACTTAATATTGAAATTTAAACACCACTGAATTCATAGCATCCAAATATTTTACTTTCAAACCATACTTGAATTTGTTGGTTTTGAATTCACCTCTAACATTGAAATATTAATTGATTTAAATACAAAATCTGATCCAAAAATTCAAGCTTCAATTAGCTTCAGGAATTTCAGGCTGCTCAAATTCGAATGGTGAAACTTAGATACCCAAATTTCGAGCTGAACATTTTTGAGCCAAAATCTTTACTTGCCAGGCGTGTTAGGCTACCGACACAAGTGAACTTTTTCCGCGTACTAGTTTTATTTTTTCTCTCTCGTCCATATTAAACCTATGATCACATCATAAACGTGTAACAGGCTAAAGTAACAGAATGATGACCAACCATACTGTCCCTTACAGAGGTTATATCTAACTGTTGTCTTGCCTCTTCTGTTCCCCAGATGTGCAGCAGCTCTCTCTCCCGGAGCCCCCACAGATTAAAGAGGAACAGGAGCTGTGGACCAGTCAGGACGAAGAGCAGCTCCAAGGACTGCAGTCTGAAACCACAGACTCCATACTCATTTCTTCCAGTGTGGAACATGATTCTGATCAGGAAGGTTCCTCTGAATGTTCACATCTTGTCCAGATTGTTAAAGTGGAGGACAGAGAAGGAGACTCTCTACCCACCAACACAACTGAGGAGCAAATCAAAGCAGAGCCTCATGTACAAGACTCTGCAGCACCAGAACCAGGCAGTGACTCTAAGCCCCTCTCTGTTGTAGCTGCAGACAGTCCTGTAGCTCAGAGTTTGGAGGAGGAGGAACATGGAGGAGTGATGCTTTTACAGAACAGAACACAAAACAATGAGGCTCTTCCAAGGGACAATAGACCACAGGGAAGTCACACAAGAAAAACAATACATCAGTGTCAACAATGTAACAGAACTTTTATATCTGAATCTCATTTGATCAAGCACATGAGAACACACACAGGAGAGAGACCTTTTCATTGTCAACAATGTAACAAACAATTTGCTCAAAAATGTCATCTTGTTGATCACATGAGAACACACACAGGAGAAAAACCTTTTCAGTGTCAACAATGTAACAAAGCTTTTAGTCAGAAATCTAGTTTGGTTGATCATAGGAGGACACACACAGGAGAAAAACCATATCAGTGTCAACATTGTAGCAAACGTTTTGCTTATAAGTGTAATTTAGTGGGACACACTAGGACACACACAGGAGAGAGACCGTTTCGGTGTCAACAGTGTAACAAGACCTTTCGACAGCAGTCTGCTTTGGTTGACCACATGAGGATGCACACAGGAGAGAAACCGTATCGGTGTCGAGAATGTAACGAAAGTTTCATGCGGAGGCCTCAGTTTCTTGTTCATGTGAGGAAACACACAGGAGAGCAACCATTTCAGTGTCAGGAATGTAACAGAACATTTATTTGGAAGTATCTGTTGGTTCGTCACATGATGAGAACATCGGAATGTCAAGAATGTAACAATACATTCTGCAAGAAGAGTGACTTTGATGATCACATGAGGACGCACACGGGACAGTTATCTTATTAATGTCAGAAGGCCAACTTTTAATTTAACACCCGTAATTAGATAACACATGTAATCATTACATGTACTTATCTGATGTTTCTTATCTTTGTTGTACTATTATATTGACTGCATAAGTACCGCCATGTCAGCATATTGTCTTTGACCGTGTAGGTTCACCTGGAGTCAAGTTCTTTAGTGTTATTATTTTTGGGCGTTAGGGATGATTGGGGTCAGGGTAAGCAGCTGGTGACTGGAACATCTGTTTGTTTTTTTCCACTGAGCAAGAGAAATCCAGAGCAGGTAGACTTGCATCGATTCATGTTTTTTTGTTTGTCATCAGTGGATTAAACCTACCAAAAGCTGAATCTGTTCCGGACATTGAGCTTTATTTTAACTGCTGTCAGACGGGTTACTTTTAACCCTTGTGTTATCTTCGGGTCATTGTGACCCTTCAGTCGTTGTGACCCCCCCCCACGTGTTGCAACAACTTTACCTCATACAAAAACAAATAAAAACACATTTTCTTTTAACCGTCGGGCTGTCTCAGACCCCCCACAGTGCGAAGGTTAAAAGAAAATGCTTTTTATTTGTTTTTGTATTGGGTAAAGTTGTCGCAGCCCAACGATGGGTCGTTGTGAACCTTCGGGCAGCACAAGGGTTAAGCTGCACCAGTAGCGTTGGTGGAAATGGAAATTCGATTTTTAAGACAGCAAAATGCCACCCAAGAAGTACAGATTCATGCACATTGCCTTTGGCACACAATGTTCCCCTTCAGTCAAGTGTATGAAGGCGTGTATGCATAAAATTACCTCTGAAACAAACAAAAAAAACACCATGTTTACCCCATGTTAGTCAGTGTAAAATGGCAACAATGGCTGGAAGACAAAGGGGGACACATTAACTTGCTCCACAACGGTTATTTGTTAATGTATCAGTGATTTTATATCATTGATGAGATAATATATATTCCGGTTTGTGACTGCTCTGCATTGTGTTAATTTTATAAAATAACCCACGTTGGGTGTTGTGGTTCATGGCAGCGCATCACGGTTCATGGCAGCAGATCATGGGGGTCAGATGGCTGAGCGGTTAGGGAGTCGGGCTATTAATCAGAAGGTTGTTGGTTCGATTCCTGGCCGTACCAAATAACGTTGTGTCCTTGGGCAAGGCACTTCACCCTACTTGCCTCGGGGAGAATGTCCCTGTACTTACTCTAAGTCGCTCTGGATAAGAGCGTCTGCTGAATGACTAAATGTAATATGTACTATCATCTTCCAGATGATCGTATGTATTCCACAATCTGTGCACAGCTAATATAGAAGATTAACATGGAAACAGGGCTTTCAAAATGTTGGTAGTTTTCGTAACACCCAGCCATAAATACGTCTAAAACTATGGTTTGATTGGCTAGTTAAACGAATAAATGTAGACCTACATGTACGACATAAAACCTTGAATAGTCAAATTCCACAACCGCAGGAAGCGCATAATGTTGTTGAACTACTGACCGGATAAGCTTGGTGTTTACATCCGGCACGAATTTCGAAGAGGAAGCGGAAGTGCTAACCACGTTCATGAGTGGACTGGCTAAAGTTGGGACGCATGTCGAAGGGCAGTATTAAAGCTTGTGGATCACTAGTATGCGCTGCATTTGTTGCTTCATCGCAGGCAATATAGTTAGATAGAACCGGAGGACTTGATCATTATATCTGAGCTGGGCGTCGCTAGTACTATTCAAAGAACTGTACTAGGCTAAGGAGAGAGCAGGAGCTAATAATAGCCAACAGTGTTGCGTATCAGTTTTACACCGCTAAAATGTCTAAATCAGATGAGTTTGGAGAATTCATCCGTGATATACTAACAAAGGGAGGTTTAAAGATTTTTGGAGGATTTGAAAAAACGTTTGCTGAGTACAAAGAAGAATTCTCTCGTTCCGAGGAGGAGAGGAAGCGGCTACAACGGCTGTTGGACGTTGTTTCTCCACCCAAGATCAAGCGACGTCGAACAGGTTTGTTACTCATACTTTAATGTTTTGTAATGTTTAACGTACAATGTTTAACTGTACAGGTGGGCGTCACACCATGCTTCACCTAGATGTGTTTTAAATTAAGTTCTGATTGTCAACATTACAATCCTTTTGGTGCAAACAAACAACTGTCTTAGTGACCAGTGACAAAGGGGTTTGATTATTCAGGTTTCTGCACCCACAAGGCCAGAGACCCACACTGACACACTGTTGTCCTTATCTCCTCTTACTGTCACCGTATTCTGCACTGTTGCATTTTTGCACTTGTCTGTGTTTGCCCTCACACGATAGTTCATAGTTATACGCCATCAGACCAAAGCAGATTCCCTGTATGTGTAAGCCTACTTGGATATAAACCTGCTTCAGATGTTCACTGTTAACAACCTTCTGCAGGACAGAACATGTTTAACATACAAACCACGCCAGAGTCGACATTTAGACCTACACTGTTTCTTTTCAACTGCTCTATTTTTCGGCAGCCAGACATATTAAGCTACCATTTTCAACACAACTGAACTGATTTAGTGACAGAATGATAATCGACCAACCAAACTGTCCCTACTGAGGCTACATTTAACTGTTGTCTTGCCTCTCCTTCCTCCAGAAGTGCAGCAGCTCTCTCTCCCGAAGCCCCCACGGATTAAAGAGGAACAGGAGCTGTGGACCAGTCAGGAGGAAGAGCAGCTCCAAGGACTGCAGTCTGAAACTACAGACTCCATCTTCACCGGGGACTCCAACTTGCATATCAGAGCATTTCTCAGTGAGAGATTAACAACAGCAGCTTCAGAGATTTTCGGGGCCATTGAAATAACATTTACTGAGTACCAAAAAGAAATCTCTCGTTCTGAGGAGGAGAGGAAGAGGATACAACGGCTGTTGGACGTTGTTGCTCAACCTGAGATCAAGCTACACCGAACAGGTTTGATATTCATACATTCATGGTATAATCTGCTGTGTGTAGAATCGTTATGTCATGTAGGAGGGGGGAAGCTAAATTGGAAAGGTGTGGTTGGTGCTGTTGCATCATGTTTCACAGGGTCCATCCAACATTTGATAATTTTAGTGTCTACAGTGTTCCTTGTTGACAACTTTAGTCATCCTATAGAATGATGGTGGAGGGATTGTCACAAGCATGTTTCTCTTCAGTGTGTTTTAGCTGTCAGTTCTATTGTGGTTAACCATACTGTCCTTTACTGAGGCTAAATCTAACTTTTCTTGCCTCTTCTGTCCCCAGAAGTGCAGCAGGTCTCTCTCCTGGAGCCCCCACAGATTAAAGAGGAACAGGAGCTGTGGACCAGTCAGGAGGAAGAGCAGCTCCAAGGACTGCAGTCTGAAACTACAGACTCCATACTCACTTCTCCCAGTGTGAAATGTGATTCTGATCAAGAGGGCTCTGTCGAATGTTCACATCTTGACCAAACTGTTAAAGTGGACGACAGAGAAGGAGACTCTCTACCCACCAACACAACTGAGGAGCAAATCAAAGCAGAGCCTCATGTACAAGACTCTGCAGCACCAGAACCAATCAGTGACTCTCAGCCCCTCTCTGTTGTAGATCAGAGTTTTTCTATTCTAGAAACTTTAGAATCCAAGAGAACACGGGAAAACGAGGCTGTCTCGTGGGACAGTCTGTTTCAAGAATGCAGTGAGAGATTCAGCCACAATTCAAATCTCACGTCGGTTACAATGCCTCAGAGTGTGCCAACAAAGCCACGCAAAGGGCTGGACTTGCTCCAGAACATTAACGAGATGGATTCGGAGGGCGAGCAGTGTGGGGAGATGGAGGGAGATGACGACAGGGACGACGGGGACGACTCTGATTCGGGCTCAGAAACGGACTCTGAAGTGGAGTGCCCGGGAGACTGGTGGTGGCGAGACACGGCTAGAGACGGCACGGTGTGGGTGGAGCAGACATCCTCTCGGGGGAGGGGGGGAGAGGAGGGCGGAGCCATGAAAGAAGCCCCCGGTCCCACAAGCTACGCCAAGGAAAACATTGAAAGCCCACTGAGCAGTTTCCTGTGTTTGATTGACACAGAAATGTGGCAGAAGATTCGACAGTACACGGAAGCGGAAGCGGAGCGGAAAAGCGAAACGTTCAAAGTGTCGGACGAGGAAGTGAAGGCTTTCAAAGTGTCGGACGAGGAAGTGAAGGCTTTCAAAGTGTCGGACGAGGAAGTGAAGGCTTTCAAAGTGTCGGACGAGGAACTGAAGGCGTTCGTGGGTCTCGTTTACCTCAGAGGCATCATGGGAGGGACTAGCGTGAAGGTGGACGACTATTGGTCGGCTGACTTGGGAAATCCCCTTTTCAAAGATACAATGTCTCGTCAAAAGTTCCGAGACATCATGCGTTATCTGCGCTTCGACGACAAGAACACAAGGGCTGACCGGCTTGTGACAGACAGGTTTGCAATGATGTCTGAGATATTTGACAAGTTTGTGAAAAACAGCATTGCTTCTTACACGCCGGGAGAAAACATCACGATAGACGAGCAGCTTCTCCCCACCAAGGCACGGTGTCGTTTCACGCAGTACATGGCCAATAAACAGGACAAATTTGGCATTAAGTTCTGGGTAGCCACTGATGCGTCAACCAAATACATGTTGAATGCACGGCCCTATCTAGGCAGAGATGACAGCGTCGCGGCTGGGCCGCGGTTTTCCGACAGTGTTGTGATGCGCCTGGTGGAGCCTTTCCTGGGAAAAGGAAGAAATGTAACGACTCACAATTTCTTCCCCTCGTTGGCGCTGGCAAACAACCTTTTGGCGAAGAAAACCACCGTTGTTGGAACAGCGAAGAAAAGCATCAAAGGGATGCCCCGGTGTGCACAGGCACATTCTGAAAGGTTTTCAACCAAGGTGCTGAAGGCTGGAAAAGTCTCGCTCACGGTCTACCAGGCAAAGCCCAAGACAAATGTGTGTATCCTGAGCACAATGCATCAGACTGTTTTAACTGACGATGGAGCCAAGAAACTGCCCAACACTCTTTCCCACTACAAAAGCACCAAGGCTGGCGTAAATGTAATGGACCAGATGGCACGGCAGTACTCAGTAAGGGGAGGCAGCCACCGTTGGCCGGTAGCAGTGTTCTACAACATCTTGGACCTGGCCGCAATTAATGCCCACATCCTGTACACGCAGAGCATGAACGTGAGGATCAGCAGGAGGAAGTTCATCCTTCGGCTGGTGAAGGAGCTGTGTGCTCCTCAGAAGTGGTCCAAGGCGGAGGAGGCTCGGAGGCGGCTTCTGCCCGAGTCTCCCTTCCAGCCTGTGAAACGGAGACGGTGTCAGGTCAACAAATGTTCAGGGAACAAAACTTTTGAGATCTGCCAGGGATGCAAGCGGCTTGTCTGTGGAAAATGCACCAAGAATGCACCAAAGCTGTGCTTGGAGTGTTGACACTGCGGGGTGTGAATCCTGAGCGTGATGCAGTGTTGAGTTGGAGGGGGTTTGGCTTGAGTCAGTCAGGAAATCAGATGATTCACGACCCGGTACCCAAAAGATCTTCCCACCACGCTTTTCTGTTAATTGTGGTAGATCATTGATTTATCCAAATGCAAGTTTTGTTTTACAGCATTGATTACTGATTTACAGACTTGTACGCATGTCACCTTTGACCTTGTATGTTCGCTGGGTGGAGGGATGCGATAGGTGTGTTTGACTTCATGCAGCACCGGCGGCGCCGACAGGCTAGGTCACACTGACGTATCCATCAAAGTACCGTGAGATCGATTCGAGAACTGCCGGCTGTGTAGCCGAGCGCATTTTCTCAAGAGCAACTGTGTCGCACGGGTTCTAATGACGACACAGCTATTTCATGATTGGCCAAACTCAAACACGACAACTTTGACGCGTGTTTTGGATTTATTCTGACACCTTCAGTTTCACCAATGTTCAAATCCGGACCAAACTGTTTAATTGGTCGTTTCATGCAGCCGATGTCAAACACACCTAATGACAATCTAAATACTTTTGTTTACATTTACAAATGTTAATGTATTGGCAGATCCCTTGCTGTTATAACAATTGTAAAATGCACTGTTAAACTTTAACATTAAATAATTCCTAACTTATTAACTTGTACATTTTGTTTCTTGCAACCTATTATTTCCGTCCTCATTATAAAAGAGCTCTGAGGACTGAAGAGTGCAGGACAAACCAGGTTTTAGTTTGAGTTCTGAGTTCCGAGGCCCAGATTCCATGAGTGGACTCACATCTAATCAGAACCAACACAGGCAGGCCAAGGGTGGTTTGCATTTGCAAGAAATAATGGAAGTCACAACTATTGTACACCATCAGAACTACCCTCGGTTTGTACACAATTAGGTAAACTACCTCCTGTTGTAGCAAACATCAGCACATAAATTGCATTAGAACACAGACACATCTCATCTAAAAAATAGCCAATATACATATCTTTTGATGTAAATTTCATATCCTGTAGAACGTTAATCTAACCTGGCGTGACGGCCTGTAATCACTTACATTTACTCAACCACAACACTTACATTTACTCAACCACAAAGTACAAAATCCTTTTTTTATTTCCGGTTCTCACAGTGTACCGTTATGTTTTCAACCGGTGGCCGAGGGTCGATGAACAAAGTTATAGAAAGGTTTATTGAATTGAGAAAGATGTTTATTGCTGCCTTCCAAACTACAGTGTATCATCAGACGATTATTCGATTACAGCAGTCATGGTATTGTCCATAGGGGGCGCTGTTGAAACAAAAACAGTCAAACAAGATATTTCAAAACAAGACTGAACATGTTGAAACAAATGAGACTAAATGTTTAGTTACATTCCTGACACTGCTAAGGTTTACCTCCTGTGGGTCATCATGTGCAACTCGATTAGACTTTTGACTACATCTTTTGTGACATTCCTGACTGTGATATGGTTTCTCCTGTGTGTGTCCCCATGTAACAAATCAAAATGGATTTTCTGATTAAACGTTTTTTTTACATTGTTGACACTGGTGTATTGTTTTCTGTGTGACTTCCCTGAGGTAATAGACCTCAGGGAAGTCACACAGAAAACAATACAAAATCTCTTGGAAGAGCCTCATTGTTTGGCGTTCTGTTCTGTAAAAGCATCACTTCTCCATGTTCCTCCTCCTCCTCCAAACTCTGAGCTGCAGGACAGTCTGGAGCTACAACAAAGATTGGTTTGTCATATGGGACAAGGGGCGATTTAGATTTATATCTAAAAGTTGTGTTACGTTGTTGACACTGATATGGCTTTTGTCCTGTGTGTGTTCTCATGTTTAACAAGATTACTTTTGTGAGCACATTGTTTGTTACATTGTTGACACTGAAAAGGTTTCTCTCCTGTGTGTGTTCTCATGTGATCAACAAGATTACCTTTTTTAACAAATCGTTTGTTACATTGTTGACATTGATATGGTTTGTCTCCTGTATGTGTTCTCATGTGATCAACAAGAATACATTTGTAAGCATATTGTTTGTTACAATGTAGACACTGAAAAGGTTTCTCTCCTGTGTGTGATCTCATGTGATCAACAAGAATACCTTTGTGAGCATATCGTTTGTTACATTTTTGACACTGATATGGTTTCTCTCCTGTGTGTGTTCTCATGTGATCAACAAGATTACCTTTTTTAGCAAATCGTTTGTTACATTGTTGACACTGATGTGGCTTCTCTCCTGAGTGTGTTCTCATGTGATCAACAAGAATACTTTTGACAGCAAATCGTTTGTTACATTGTTGACATTGAAAAGATTTCTCTCCTGTGTGTGTTCTCATGTGTTCAACAAGACCACCTTTGTGAGCAAATTGTTTGTTACATTGTTGACACTGATATGGTTTCTCTCCTGTGTGAGTTGTCATGTGTTTAACAAGATTACATTTGTGAGCACATCTTTTCTTACATAGTTGACACTGATATGGTTTCTCTCCTGTGTGTGTTCTCATGTGTACAACAAGATTACCTTTTTTAGCAAATCGTTTGATACATTGTTGACACTGATACGGTTTCTCTTCTGTGTGTGTTCTTATGTGATCAACAAGAATACTTTTGTAATCATATTGTTGACACTGATATTGTTTCTCTCCTGTGTGTGTTCTCATGTGTTTATCAAGATTACCTTTGAGAGCACATTGTTTGTTACATTGTTGACACTGAAAAGGTTTCTCTCCTGTATGTGTTCTCATGTGATCAACAAGATTACCTTTGTGAGCAAATTGTTTGTTACATTGTTGACACTGATGTGGTTTCTCTCCTGTGTGTCTCTTCAGGTGATCAACAAGAACACTTTTTTGAGCAAATCGTTTGTTACATTGTTGACACTGAAAAGGTTTCTCTCCTGAGTGTGTTCTCATGTGTTTAAGAAGAGCACTTTTGAAAGCAAATTGTCTCTTACATTGTTGACACTGATGAGGTTTCTCTCCTGTGTGTGCTTTTTCAATGTGTTTAAGAAGAGCACTTTTGTCAGCAAATCGTCTCTTACATTGTTGACACTGAAAAGGTTTCTCTTCTGTGTGACATCCCTGTGGTCTATTGTCCCTTGGAAGAGCCTCATTGTTTTGTGTTCTGTTATGTAAAAGCATCACTCCTCCATGTTCCTCCTCCTCCAAACTCTGAGCTGCAGGACAGTCTGGAGCTACAACAGAGAGGGGCTGAACACTTGATTCTGGTGCTGCAGAGTCTTGTACATGAGGCTCTGCTTTGATTTGCTCCTCAGTTGTGTTGGTGAGTAGACAGTCTCCTTCTCTGTCCTCCACTTTAACAATCTGGACAAGATGTGAACATTGATCAGGAGGGCTTCTCTGAGACTCATGTTTTACATAGACAAAAGTGAGTGTGGGGTCTGTGGTTTCAGACTGCAGTCCTTGGAGCTGCTCTTCCTCCTGACTGGTCCACAGCTCCTGTTCCTCTTTAATCTGTGGGGGTTTCAGGAGAGAGAGCTGCTGCACATCTGGAGGAAGGAAAACACATAAGTTTACCTTCTTGTCATCATTCTGCAACCTAACATCCCAGGTAAAAACATACCAATTGAAATCAAACAATGTCTGTAGACACTAAGGTGCTCTTAGCAAATAAAAGGTGTAAAGGTGAACCTCTCGTTACCCCAAATGGAGGGAATCGGCCTCAAGAAGACTATGATTGGATCTAAACATCACTGTCTAGAAGACGGGTGGTCCAGCAGCATGAACCAACCTTTCTAATTTAGCTACCCCCCTCTTACATGACAACGATTCTAAACACAGCAGTGTAACATGAATGTATGAATATCAAACCTGTTCGGTGGAGCTTGATCTCAGGTTGAGAAACAATGTCAAACAGCCGTTGTATCCGCTTCCTCTCCTGCTTGGAACGAGAGATTTCTTCTTGGTACTCAGTAAATGTTATTTCAATGGCCCCGAAAATCTCTGAAGCTGCTGTTGTTAATCTCTCACTGAGAAATGCTCTGATATGCAAGTTGGAGTCCCTGGTGAAGATGGAGTCTGTAGTTTCAGACTGCAGTCCTTGGAGCTGCTCTTCCTCCTGACTGGTCCACAGCTCCTGTTCCTCTTTAATCTGTGGGGGCTCCGGGAGAGAGAGCTGCTGCACTTCTGGAGGAAGGAGAGGCAAGACAACAGTTAAATGTAGCCTCAGTAGGGACAGTTTGGTTGGTCGATTATCATTCTGTCACTAAATCAGTTCAGTTGTGTTGAAAATGGTAGCTTAATATGTCTGGCTGCCGAAAAATAGAGCAGTTGAAAAGAAACAGTGTAGGTCTAAATGTCGACTCTGGCGTGGTTTGTATGTTAAACATGTTCTGTCCTGCAGAAGGTTGTAAACAGTGAACATCTGAATCAGGTTTATATCCAAGTAGGCTTACACATACAGGGAATCTGCTTTGGTCTGATGGCGCATAACTATGAAGGGCAAACACAGACGTGCAAAAATGAAACAGTGCAAAATACAGTGACCCCCCCCAAATGGAGGGAATCTGCCTCAAGAAGACTGTTTGGATCTAAATATCACTGTCTAGGAGAAGGTTGGTCCAGAAGTATGAACCAACCTTTCTAATTTAGCTACCCCCCTCTTACATGACAACGATTCTTAACACATATGATGATAACATGAATGTATGAATATCAAACCTGTTCGGTGTAGCTTGATCTCAGGTTGAGCAACAATGTCAAACAGCCGTTGTATCCGCTTCCTCTCCTCCTCAGAACGAGAGATTTCTTCTTTGTACTCAGAAAACATGATTTCAACGCCCTCAAAAATCTCCAAAGCAGCCATTGTTAGTCTCTCACTTAACAATTCTTGGATCGCGTTTAATTTAGACATTTTATCATTCAAACACTCTCTGGTGAAGATGGAGTCTGTAGTTTCAGACTGCAGTCCTTGGAGCAGCTCTTCCTCCTGACTGGTCCACAGCTCCTGTTCCTCTTTAATCTGTGGGGGCTCCAGGAGAGAGAGCTGCTGCACATCTGGGGAAGGAGATCAGTTATATTTAGACACCATTATTTTGCAATCCAACATGTTTGACAGCTAAAAATATGCCATTTAAAACCAAACACTGTGAAATGGAAGGGATCTTCAAATCAAACGTAGGTTGAGGGCGGTCAGATGGCTGAGCGGTTAGTGAATCAGGCTATTAATCAGAAGGTTTCTGGTTTGATTCCGGGCCGTGCAAAATGAAGTTTTATCCATCAATCTATCAATCAAATCTGATAATCTGAAAAACATTCAATCTAATGTGCTATTGAACACTGACGACAGTTGACTTAGATATTACAAAAAAGTACTCTAAAAAGTAAAGCGGCACATTAAGCCTCAGTCTCATTAATGTTAGGATCAAACATTGGAATGGGGTCATTGATTGTCCAACTTTAAGAAGTTCTGAAATTAAACAAAACAATTAAATTGGCAAAGGATGGAAGACCTGTGAGTTCCAGCACCATGGTGTCATTATCCCTGAATGCCTCCTCATTCAAGGACCGCTCCTCTGCCCGGGCCCTTAACTCACGGACCTCAGCTCGGAGCCGAGCACACTCACTTTCCACTGCTGACATCGTAGCCTGGCAGGATGCATTCACGCACGGTTCTACGATGCCAGGGCCTGTGTCTTTTGAATAGTTGTGGTCAGTGTGATGGTCAGTGTGATGGTCAGTGTGATGGTCAGTGTTAGTAGTGACCTCCTCCACGTCGGCCACATGAGTGGTTGAAGGGTCGGCCAGACTGATGCAGGTCTCACGCATCTTGCGTTTCATCAGCTGAGTCTGTTGAAACCGTTTGAAGGCGTGATGTTGCTTTTCCGTCTCTCTCACAGAGGTGTGTGCAAAAAGACTGGGTACAAAGTCGGGGCTCAAAGGATTGTTCTGTTTTGCTCCTAAAAAGTCAGAGCATAGTAAAATAAAGGATTACATGTGTGAGACATTGTCCAACCTGAGTAAATCTCTCTCTCTTATAACCTATGTAGGTTGTAATAAGGGACAGATAAGGAAAATGGGATGTTTAAAATGACTGGGTTTAGCCCAATAATTAGTTCCTTTTAACTGCTAGGATAGCACTAAGCAAATGATGGCTGACAAATATTTTCACTAAGTTACTACATGGGCATAAACAAATGGACTTGCATAGGTAGACCGAAAAATTTACTTTGATATCATCCTACTTTCAGGATTTGTGTTTATGTGAAATATAGGTTTAAAGGAGAACTCCGGCCAATTTGTACGTGAATCTTGATCGCTATAAATATGCGAGTACATAAGGCACTATGTACTAGCTACCATCTGCTAGCAGCTAATACAACACAACGCATTACAGAGGGGCTGAAAGGTGTGATTTTTACAAAACATGTGAAAGTCATGAACTGATTGATATAGTCAATCAAGTTTTGTAAGTGTTCTCTTGATTCTCCAAACGTAATTTTACAGCTCTTGTTGTTAGCCCCAGCTGCTACTAAATTGAGGCGAAGTCTTACCTGACACGAAGTGTTCATTGCATAGTAAGGTGTGAGACGTAGGTGTCCAATGATCTCTTCGAATGACAGCTAACCACTTCTTTCTTCTTTCCTTTTCTTTTGGTATAGAATAAAATACCAGTCCGGGGTTCCTCTTTCGGCTGTTGCTGCAGCCAACTGCACAACATATTGCAGGCATGACTGAGACCGAGTAGGTCGGAATGATGGCGGCGCAAAGCTACAGCGACGTCATGTGAACCGAACGAATACACACATTGTGTTTGTGAAGAAAGGAAAATCGTGTCTGTATCCTGTAGGCTATTTGCAGATCCGTTATATATTTGCAAATGTTTTTTTTTTAGTTTGCAAATGTTTTTTTCGGATTGTGTATTTTTCGATTGTTACTCTATTCACACAAAAAAATACTGAGACAAATCTATCTCGATATCAAACCTGTTCGGTGTAGCTTGATCTCGTGTTGAGTACCGTAGTAGCCGTGCCCTCTCCTCCGTGGAATCATATTTCTTCTTTGTAGCCTACTCAACAACCGTTTTTTCAACAAAAATATTCAGAGTTACCATTGCTAAAGTCCAAGAGACTAGCTCTTCCGCTTCCGGTACGTAGCCTATATCATGTCGGAATATCAAGATTTTCCGGTGATTATAGTTCCCCTACCCTATTTACATAACTTTATTGATACCTTAACTTTATTTGAATTTACTGTAACTGGACATGAAAAAACTATTGTAGGGGGGAGAAATACAGGAACTGGGCACAAGGAACTGGTCTGGAAAGTTCCCCAAACACAGAGGGCAACATATCTGACAAGTAGCAGATATTTTCTTTCCAGTAGAATATGTAGCTTATTACAAATGTAACTTGTGCATGCAGTCACAAATAAATACATGTTGGTACAACAGTTGTCCTATAGTAACAAGTGCCTCAGCCGCCAGTGGTGGAAAACAATTTAAACTGTCCGATAGCAGACAAATCACATTGATGGGTGTGAGTGATGCTATATGCAATAAATAATTCAAAAAAGCACCATTATACGTCTTTAAATATGTAGCATTGGGTTCAATACAAGAGGATATCAATACAGTTATGTAAATAGGGGGGGAACTATAATCACTGGTAAATCTTGATGTTGTTTACATCCGGCATGAATTGGGCTACGTACCGGAAACGGAAAAACTAGCTTTTAGGACTAGCTAGTTGTGTAGCTAGTAAACAAAGAGTAAGTTCTTTGAAGTAGAGTAGCTAGCAGCTAGACAGCTTAAGGGTCAACTCCGTGGAGCAAAGTTCGAAAATGCCTAAATATATCCGTGAGACACTAGCAATATAGCGCTGGAGATTTTCGGTGGAGTTGAAAAAACGCTTGTTGAGTAGGCTACAAAGAAGAAATCTGATTCCACAGAGGAGAGGGCACGGCTACTACGGTTGTTATACTCAACACGAGATCAAGCTACACCGAACAGGTTTGATATCGAGTTAGATTTGTCTCTATATTATTTGTGTGCAACAGTCCGTGTGTAAATGTATAACCTGTAAATCGAAAAATAGCCCTACACAATACGAAAAAACATTTTCCTAACTCATAAAAACATTAACAAATATAAAACGGATCTGCCAATATAACCTACAAACACTATTTGTTAACACTACTAAAAAAATATGGCCATATATGAAAGAGATGTTTGAAATTGTCGCTATCAAAAATGACATTTATGTATTTATATAAAGTAAGGTCCAGTTACCCGCGTGACACAGACAGTAGTAATGGCTACTTTTTACTTGTCAGAGTCAAGTCAAAGCACACACTTCTTTACTTTAACTTGAGTGTAGTCAATACTATCTACGTAGACCTACATTTCAGCTGTCATGAGACATAAAAGGAACTGTTGTCTTGCCTCTTCTGTTCCCCAAAAGTGCAGCAGCTCTATGGAAGCAAATCAGTGGCAATGTTTTGAATTTTATAAAGCATTGAATACTTAATATAGAAATTTAAACAAGACCGAATTCTCATATGAATATATTTCAATGTAAAATAAAATTCAGGTTGCTTTAAAATTCAAAACATTATGCAAGGGTTACTACTGTCTGTGTCACGCGGGTAACTGGACCTTACTTTATATAAATATATGAATATAATTTTTGATGGCGACAATTTCAAACATCTCTCTCATATGGCCATATTTTTTTGTGTTTGTAGGTTATATTCGCAGATCCGTTTTATATTTGCAAATGCTCATTACTCTACCTATCCTTGGTATCCCGGATGTTACAATCTGAATTTTTTAAGCTCGAATTTGAGCAACCTGAATTTTATTTTACATTAAAATATATTCATATTCGGTCTTGTTTAAATGTCAATATTAATATTCAATGCCTTTTAAAATTCTAAACATTATGTCACTGATTTGCTTCCATAGCTCTCTCTCCCGGAGCCCCCACAGATTAAAGAGGAACAGGAGCTGTGGACTAGTCAGGAGGAAGAGCAGCTCCAAGGACTGAAGGCTGAAACTACAGATTCTCTAGATTTCCCAAAAAGAGTCTTGAGGTTGTAGCGTCAACATGTCTAAATTAAACATGATCAGAAATTTTTTACGTGAGAGACTAACAATGGCGGCGTTGGAGATTTTCGAGGTCGTTGAAGTAACGTTTGCTGAGTGCCAAGACGAAATCTCCCGTTCCAAGAAGGAGAATGCGCGGCTACAACAGCTGTTGGATGTTGTCACTCAACCTAATATCACGTTACACAGAACAGGTTTGATATTCATACATTCATGTTATCATCTTCTGTGTGTCGAATCGTTGTCATGTAAGAGGGGGGTAGAAAGGTTGCTTCATGCTGCTATACCAACTTTCTTCTTGACAGTGATGTTTAGATCCAATCATAGTCTTCTTGAAGCAGATTCCCTCCATTTGGGGTAACGAGAGGTCCACCTTAACACCTATTACCTACTCAAGACTTTGCTATTCAAGTAGGCTTTTAGTTAGTTGAGGGTTTTTTATGGTTGTCTGTCATGTTTTTATTTCTATTTAAATGTTCTGTATTCTTTATTTGTAGTGTTATATTGCATTGTTGTGAAGCACTTCTTGCAGATCTTTACTTACTTACTTACTAAGAGCACCTTAATGTCTACAGACGTTGGCAGGGTTTCCCAGATTCGTTAAGAAGCTCTTAGCGTTAAGAGCTTCTTAACGAATCTGGGAAACCCGGCCATTGTTTGATTTCAATTGGTATGTTTTTACCTGGGATGTTAGGTTGCCGAATGATGACAAGAAGGTAAACTTATGTTTTTTCCTTCCTCCAGATGTGCAGCAGCTCTCTCTCCCAGAGCCCCCACAGATTAAAGAGGAACAGGAGCTGTGGACCAGTCAGGAGGAAGAGCAGCTCCAAGGACTGCAGTCTGAAACCACAGACTCCATCTTCACTTCTCTCAGTGTGAAATGTGATTCTGATCAAGACGGCTCTGTTGAATGTTCACATCTTGACCAAGCTGTCCAAGTGGACATCAGAGAAGGAGACTGTCTACCCACCAACACAACTGAGAAGCAAATAAAAGCAGAGCATCATGTACAAGACTCTGCAGTACCAGAACCAGGCAGTGACTCTCAGCCCCTCTCTGTTGTAGCTCCAGACTGTCCTACAGCTCAGAGTTTGGAGGAGGAGAAACATGGAAGAGTGATGCTTTTAAAGAACAGAACACAAAACACTGAGGCTCTTCCAAGGGACAATAGACCACAGGGAAGTCACACAGGAGAGAAACCTCATCAGTGTCAACAATGTAAGAAACAATTTGCTTTCAAAAGTGCTCTTCATAAACACATGAGAACACACTCAGGAGAGAGACCTTTTCAGTGTCAACAATGTAACAAACAATTTGCTCGAAAAAGTGTTCTTGTTGATCACATGAGAACACACACAGGAGAGAAACCATATCAGTGTCAACAATGTAACAAACAATTTGGTCACAAAAGTAATCTGGTTGATCACATAAAAACACATACAGGAGAGAAACCTTTTCAATGTCAACAATGTAACAAACGATATGCTCTCAAAGGTAATCTTGATAAACACATGAGAACACACACAGGAGAGAAACCTTTTCAATGTCAACAATGTAACAAACGATGTTCTCACAAAGGTAATCTTGTTAAACACATGAGAACACACACAGGAGAGAAACCATAGCAGTGTTAAAAATGTAACACAACTTTTAGATATAAATCTAAATTGTTCCTTGTCTCATATGACAAACCAATCTCTGTTGTAGCTCCAGACTGTCCTGCAGCTCAGAGTTTGAAGGAGGAGGAACATGGAGGAGTGATGCTTTTACAGAACAGAACACAAAACAATGAGGCTCTTCCAAGGGACAATAGACCACAGGGAAGTCACTCAGGAAAAACAATACATCAGTGTCAACAATGTAACAAACGATTTGCTGACAAAGGTAATCTTGTTAGTCACATTAAAAGACACAAAGGAGGGAAACCTTTTCAGTGTCAACAATGTTACAAACGATTTGCTCAGAAAGGTACTCTTGTTGATCACATGAGAACACACACAGGAGAGAAACCTTTTCAGTGTCAACAATGTAACAAACGATTTGCTCACAAAAGTACTCTTGTTAGTCACATGAGAACACACACAGGAGAAAAACCTTATCAGTGTCAACAATGTAACAAACGATTTGCTCACAAAATAAGTATTGTTGGTCACATGAGAAAACAACACAGGAGAGATACCATAGTGTGAATGATGTAATGTTTTATGCCAGAAGACGGTTGAATGACAGATTTCCCTAGAGGCCTGAGGAAGACTGATGTGTAGATGACACTGAACATAGGAGGGGGGGAACTCTTTTCTCAGGTCTCCAGGTAAATCTGTTCCCCACATAATGATCACAGTAACATACATCACCAGTATCACGATTGCTTTATAAATGACCAAACTGTAATGTACAGGGGGAGGAAGCACTTTCCTCAGGCCTCCAGGGAAATCAGTTCCCCCTGTGTTCTCAGTGTAAAAGACTCTTGTGCTCTGCTTTACTCTACTCCATTTTAGGCTTTTCTGTTCCCCTCTTTCCTCTTCTCTCTCCTCATCTTGCACTGTGTGTGGGGAAAAAAAGTTTTGAAAGGTGGACAATAATATTTTTCGAAAGGTTGAAAATAAGTTTTCGAAAAATAATTAATAAAAAAATCAATGAATTAAAAAAGTTTTGAAAACAAGTTTCTAAAGGTTTTAAAAGGGTTTTGAAAAACAAGTTTAGAAAAAAAAATCTTTAAAAAATTTTTTTTGAAAGGTTGAATGACATATTTCCCTAGAGGCCTGAAGAAGCTGATGTGTAGATGACCTTAACCATAGAAAAAGTTTGAACATAAGGTGGAAACAGCAGCTCTTTTCATCAACAGCTTCATAGCAAATCCTGCTTTACATTGTCCCAAGTTTTCAAAACTGTCCTTGGTGAAATGGTTCGAGCAAATGTGTAATTGAGGGTCGAACTGCACAGGGATCTTCTCATAGACAAACATCACAGCCCGTCGAGTGTTTGGTTCCTTAGGAAGACTCTGAAAAGTGTCAGCATTCCCTGTACAGGCTGGAACACTGCAGTTACGACCGTCCATTTTCAATATCCTTGAAAAACGTTCTTCTTTGTAATTCCGTGGAAGTACACAGAGCAGCGAGCAGCAAATTTTGGGGTGTGACAAAGGTATAGACCAGAGCCAATATAACTGTCGTTATTCAACTATGACAAGGTAAAATGTGGTCTGAAGACTATTGCCCGCCTGCAAGGGTGCTTCAATTGTAAAGCCTGTGAGGCGTTTAAAGACTCGTGAACAAATTGATTTGATGTTGTATGTTCATATATAACCTTTTGTGAGGATAGGATTGTGCCTACACGTAAAATTAAGGTTTTTCCAAATACTAAACCGTGGATGTCAAAATCAGTCAAAAATTATTTGCAGAATAAGAAGCTAGCCTACAAGCAGGGGGAAGGTTTAGAGAGAGGCATTGTGAGGAGAGAAGTCAGAACAGAGATTTTTAAAGCTAAGCAAGCATATAAAGTTAAATTAGAGAAAAATTTGGCAGACAATAATTTAGGCTCAGCTTGGTCTGGCATGAAGAAAATTGTGGGATTACAGCAAAATGTAAATAAGGGCACTGTATGTATAGAGGGTTTTAAATCCAATGTCAATCTTTCTAATGCTCTTAACAGGTTTTATTCAAGATTTGAATGTTTTAATTTTAAAGATGAAGTAGATGAATTGCGATGCCTGTGTAAAGATGATTCCCACTTAGTCGTGGAACAAGCAGCAGTGGTGAACAAGAGCCCGGGTCCAGACTACATAGAAGTAGGTAGAACCTTAAAGCACTGCAAAGCAATTAAGTTTAATTTTTTCTGATATTTTTAATTTGTCATTACAGACACAAAAGGTACCTAGCCTGTGGAAAGAGGCAATTATTACTCCTGTTCCTAAATGTAATAATCCTGAAGTGCTTAATGATCTGAGACCAGTCGCCCTCACCTCCTTAGTTATGAAATCATTTGAGAAACTTGTGAAGACTGAGTTATTGAGTAAGACTAGACAAGTCCTCGATCCCATGCAATTTGCATATAGAGAAGAGAGAAGTGTTGAAGATGCTTCACTTGTTTTATTACATTTACTGACTAAGCACTTGGAGGGAAAGAATACACATGCAAGACTGTTGTTCATTGATTTTTCTTCTGCTTTTAATACTATTCAACCCCACATCCTAGCAAGAAGACTGCTTGAGTATTACGAGCTGAACCATAATTTAGTGGGATGGTTATTGGACTTTTTTTTTTTACTAGGAAAGTGTCACATGCCTGAAACGTACTCATACTTACACATACTAGTCCCCTCAGTGTACAGTAAGAATCGTTTAATGCTGGGATATACAGAACAGACAATAGATGGGTGCATTTCATGGCATGCTTGTTGTATTCCTTCTTGCCACGAAATGCACCCCCTGCTAACTCTGACTAGGGAAGTGTTGCATGCCTGAAATGTTCAGTAAACGACGCAGCTATGCGCTTCCCGAGATTAGCCTGCCCGGAAGTAAACGGAAGCTCGATGTTGTTGACATCCAACAGGAGTTGTGCGTCGCTACTTTTTAACACTAAGGAAGGACCCAGGTGCTAATAGCTAACCTCGTTGTGCAGAGTATCACTTTTACTCCACCAAAATGTCTAAACTAGATTTGTTTAGAGATTTTATCCGTGAAAGACTAACAACGGCAGCTTTGGAGATTTTCGGGGCCGTTGAAAAAACGTTTGCTGAGTTCCGAGAAGAAATCTATAATTCCAAGGAGGAGAGCGCGCGGCTCAAACGATTGTTGGACATTGTTACTCCACCGGAGATCAAGATACACCGAACAGGTAGGTGGACAGTTAGAACGCAATATATTTTTGGCCAAGGCTAGGTCCAACAAACAGCCAAATAGCTAGCTTATAGAGTCTATTGGTTTCAAAGTACAATGTAGCCCTTGAGCCAAAAAGGTTGCCCACCCCTGTTATAGATGGAACGCCGCCACGAGGTTGCAATCGTATTGAATCCAACGTCAAGGAAGGGGGGAGTGGAGTTGTACCCCGTGTAAATATTACTGTCAATCTACTGGGACCTACATTGTTTAATATCAACCGGTCTGTTCGGATCAGTCCTGAGATCACTATCTACTAGGATACATTATTTAATTGCTAATTGGTCTCTGTGATGGCTGTTTGATATCTTGCCCTAAAAAACATGTGTAGCAGAGTCTCAGCCGACCACGTCAGAAAAACAACCAGCCCTTCTTGACACAATCCAGTGTGTCCTCACACCTGATCACATGGTTTCTATCTCAAAATAATGGTGGCTAAATATAACTATTCTCTTTCCCTTAGATGTGCAGCAGTTCTCTCCCCTGGAAGCCCCACAGATTAAAGAGAACCAGGAGCTGTGGACCAGGCAGGAGGAAGAGCTGCAAGGACTGCAGTCTGAAACTACAGATCCTAGATTTACAGAGGAGTACAAGTTTTTAAACGTCAGAATGTCTCAATTAAATGTGATAAGACAACTTTTTGGTGAAATACTGACAACTGCAGCTTTGAAGATTTACTGGGCCGCTGAGAAACCGTTTGCAGGTTACGAGGAAGACATCTCTCATTCCAAGGAGGAGAGCGCATGGCTACAACGGCTGTTGAACGTTGTTACTCAACCTGAGATCAAGCTACAACGAACAGGTTTGATGTTCATACCTTCATGTTATACTCTGCTGTGTCTAGAATGCTGCTGTGTCTAGGAGGGGGTCACATGATCACTTGGGTGTTAGAATGAGCTGAGATCTGGTGACTGTGAAGGCCGTAGCATATTATATAATTTTGTGAGGCCTCCCCCTCCTGGAAGAGACCATCATCAGGATAGACATGGTTCATCAAAGGATGAAGATGATCACTCAGATTAACTCAGGTCTGATTTATAGTGATCCTCTAATGGGACCTTTGTGACATTTAGTCATTTCGCAGACGCTCTTATCCAGAGTGACTTACAGTAAGTACAGGGGCATTCCCCCGAGGCAAGTAGGGTGAAGTGCCTACTGTGTGCCCAAGGACACAACGTCATTTAGCACGTCCGGGAATCGAACTGGCAACCTTCAGATTACTAGCCCGATTCCCTAACCGCTCAGCCGCCTGACTCCCAATCTAGGCCCATATGTGAAACCCTCTGTGAAACCCTTCCATTTCACAGTGTTTGGGTGTAAATGGCATATTTTTAACTGTCAAACATGTTGGATTGCAAAATAATGGTGGCTAAATATAACTGTTCTCTTTCCTCTAGATGTGCAGCAGCTCTCTCTCCCGGAGCCCCCACAGATTAAAGAGGAACAGGAGCTGTGGACCAGTCAGGAGGAAGAGCAGCTCCAAGGACTGCAGTCTGAAACCACAGACTCCATCTTCACTTCTCTCAGTGTGAAACATGACTCTGATCAAGAGGGCTCCTCTGAAAGTTCACATCTTGTCCAGATTGTTAAAGTGGACGACAGAGAAGGAGACTTTCTACCCACCAACACAACTGAGGAGCAAATCAAAGCAGAGCTTCATGTACAAGACTCTGCAGCACCAGAACCAATCAGTGACTCTCAGCCCCTCTCTGTTGTAGCTGCAGACTGTCCTGCAGCTCAGAGTTTGGAGGAGGAACATGGAGGAGTGATGCTTTTACAGAACAGAACACAAAACACTGAGGCTCTTCCAATGGACAATAGACCACAGGGAAGTCACACAGGAAAAACAATACATAAGTGTCAACAATGTAACAAAACTTTTATATCTGAATCTTATTTGATTATGCACATGAGAACACACACGAGAACACACAAAGGAGAGAAAGATTTTCAGTGTCAAAACTGTAACAAACAGTTTGCTCAGAAATGTCATCTTGTTGATCACTTGAGAACACACTCAGGAGAGAAACCTTTCCAGTGTCAACAATGTAACAAACGATGTGCTCTCAAAGGTAATCTTCTTAAACACATGAGAACACACACAGGAGAGAAACCTTTTCATTGTCAACAATGTAACAAACGATTTGCTCACAAAAAAGGTATTGTTGATCACATGAGAACACACACAGGAGAGAAACCTTTTCATTGTCAACAATGTAACAAACGATTTGCTCACGAAAAAAGTCTTGTTGATCACATGAGAAAACACACAGGAGAGAAACCTTTTCATTGTCAACAATGTAACAAACGATTTGCTCACAAAAAAAGTATTGTTGGTCACATGAGAAAACACACAGGATAGATACCATAGTGTGAATGATGTAATGTTTTATGCCAGAAGACCAGTTTGGTTTATCTAATGAGAAATTATATCAGTTTGAATTGATTTCCTGTCCAGTGGGTATTTATATGCTTTGCTTCCTCCATGTTGTATGTGCTGGTGCCAAGCAAGGAGCACCTTCCACCTTAGATACCGTTACCTTCCACCTTAGATACCGTTACCTTCCACCTTTAGATATTTTTGAAAAGGTTGAAAAAATGTTTCTGAACATACATCACCAGCATCACTCTATTGCTTTATAAATGGCCAGATTGTAATATATAGGGGGGAGGGGGGACCACTTTACTCGGGCCTCCAGGGAAATCTGCTCCCGTGTTCTCGGTGTAAAAGACTTGTAGGGCTGTTTTGGCAGCCCCTTTGTCACTGGTCACCCAGACACTCGTCTGGGACAGTCATTGATTTGCATGAATGCTAAAATGACAATCACACCTTAATGACACACCTCTGGAAAGGTGGTCTCAACAGTTGAAGAGGAAGGTGGACCGAGGAAGACTCTGAAATTATCATTAAAAGTTGTGTTCTTGTAAATATTGTTCTAAACAGCTTTTAATGTCATGTTTGATATGATTTTGTTTCTTATTTTATGTATTACATTCTAGAAATAATTGTTTTGCTGTAACGTACATTTACAGGGTTTACAGAGTTTGTGCTTGCAGCAGACCAACATGTGTTTAACATATTCCCTTGTCTTGCAAGGGCACCACTTGGTCTACTGCAGCCTTGATTAATGATCCAATTTGTATGCGTTAGACAACTTTTCAGTCATATGACCGGTGTCCCCATTTTAGTCAGGTTTGGGTGTATATAGGAAGACGTTTTTACCAATAACTTTGAGTTCTGTTTACGATACAGCTCCGGTGTTTTAGGCGCCTAGTTTCATTGTGAATACCTTCGTTAACGATTGTTCTGAAGGTATGCTTTGTATTTGATTATGTTTCATTATTATTGTATTGATTAACTTACTATTTAGATAATAAACTATCATTGTGCATCTTAAGTTACTGGTTCTCCTTGTACGTATCTAACACACTAATGTGGTGAAAACCTTGATCTAGTCTGGTTGATACATCTAATACTGATTATAGACATAGACTTTTGAATGCTCCGAAGGTAATACCGTAGCCTCTGGGGGTCCGTTTGCATCCTGTGTTGATTGTTAAATCCATATCATAGTAGAGATAAACGGTTGAGTTTAGTGAGTGCATACTTCAAGGTCGGTGCTCTGATCAAGCAGATGATTTTTACCTACATCAGAGTTTCATGTCATTAACTGTTTAGCACTCTTTAGAGAGGCGTTCACTCTCTTAAAACAAAAACTTGGTTCAGCCCCAGTCCCAGGCCTGCCTGGCCACAGTCCCAGGCCTGCCTGGCCACACCAAAACCTTCCACATGCAAGTAGAGACACACGGTAACACACTGAGCGGAGTGTTAACTCAAGACCTGCGTCCTACAGCAACATTATAGCTGTAAAATATATCATGTCGAATACCAAACACGAATCCAAAACTGAACTTCTCATCATCTCGGCCAAACCCTCCATCTCCCACGATCTCTCCATCACCCTGGGATCTGAGCAAACCCTCCATCTCCCACGATCTCTCCATCACCCTGGGATCTGAGCAAACCCTCCATCTCCCACCATCTCTCCATCACCCTGGGATCTGAGCAAACCCTCCATCTCCCACGATCTCTCAATCACCCTGGGATCTGAGCAAACCCTCCATCTCCCACGATCTCTCCATCACCCTGGGATCTGAGCAAACCCTCCATCTCCCACGATCTCTCCATCACCCTGGGATCTGCGACGGTGACCCCTTCATCCTCTGCCAGGAACCTTGGGGTTACCATGGATGACAAGCTCTCCCTCACAGCCCACATTGCTGCGGTCTCCCGGTCGTGTAGATTCACCCTCTACAACATCCGGAAGATCAGGAGATACCTGTCTGAGCACTCCACCCAGCTGCTAGTCGAAGCACTTGTCCTCTACAAGTTGGACTACTGCAACTCGCTGCTCGCCGGTCTCCCAGCATGCGCAACCCGCCCTCTCCAGAGGATTCAGAACGCGGCGGCCCGCCTGGTCTACAATCTACCCAGACGCTCCCACGTTACCCCGCTCCTCATCTCCCTCCACTGGCTACCCATCACGGCCTGCATCAGATTCAAGACCCTGGTACTGACGTTCCGAGCAGTGAACGGGACTGCACCCGACTACATCAAGTCTCTCCTGCAGCCTTACACCCCCACCCGCCACCTACGGTCTTCTTCAGACAACCGCCTGGTGGTCCCACCGCTCAAGAGCGCCCGGTCCCAACACAAGCTCTTCTCCTGTCTGGCCCCCCAGTGGTGGAACCAACTCCCCACCTCCATCAGGGACACTGACTCCCCACCCTTAAGAAAAGGCTCAAGACGCACTTTTTCCGGGAGTACAACGGTACTTAGGAATGGTTTGCTGGACCCCATGTTAGTTTCCTCAAGGATCGCAATGACTCTTGCTTAGAGCCTTGCTGCTCTTGTTGGTTAGTGGTAACTGATTTAAATTGTTGAAATATTTTTTTACTGTTGCTTGCTTTTCTACAGGTACACTTGCACTTATAGCGATTCATGTTGTTTAATTGTAACTTGTTTAACTACATGCTCTTGTGGTTCTTCCCTTTGGCACTTATTTTGGTTGTTCACAATATGTGCTTCATGTTTTGGCTACCCGCAATGTTTTTGGGGCTATCTTGTTGTTATCAGTGACCTATGCACTTTGTAAAGCTCTCTCTTAGAAGTTGCTTTGGATAAAAGCGTCTGCTAAATAAATACATGTAAATGTAATGTAAATGAATACGTTTTTGATGCATGTACACAGCACGTGCTGGCGGTACACTGGATGATGACAACAGAGCCCATAGTCGGTTTCTAATCTGTTGTTGTGCACACAATGCACGCGCCAGTCCAAATGCTTAGCAAGGTAGAATCAAAGGTGTTCAATCAAAGGTTAGCCCGATGGCTAACAGACATCCAAGATAGGGACATTTCAATCGCCAACACGAGAATCCTCCCACACCTGCTTGGATATTAAAGAATATATTGTGTTTATTAAAGTTATGCATTGTGCTTATTAAAGTTCTGTCTTATGAACTTAGAAGTGTGCTAAAGAATATAGTGTGTTTATTAAAAGTTATGCATTGTGCTTATTAAAGTTCTGTCTTATGAACTTAGAAGTGTGCTCAGGCTTAAACATTGGGTCTCACACTGAGTGTGGGAAGCAGGCTGTTCTTTGTGTCTCTATCTCTTCATTTTCAGAAACAACCTTGAAACCGGGTAGAGACGGCACCCGAGCAGGTGGGACGGGTAGGCAAGTTTTTAACTCCTCCCCGACTGCAAGCGACAACTCTCGCCGGTCTTTTCATGCAGCCGCAGCCGATATCGAACCCTGCTAATAGCTATCTTATTTGCGCAAAGTATCACTTTTACGCCACCGAAATGTCAAAACTAGATTTGTTTAGAGATTTTATCCGTGAAAGACTAACAACGGCAGCTTTGGAGATTTTCGGGGCCGTTGAAAAAACGTTTGCTGAGTTCCGAGAAGAAATCTATAATTCCAAGGAGGAGAGCGCGCGGCTCAAACGATTGTTGGACATTGTTACTCCACCGGAGATCAAGATACACCGAACAGGTAGGTGGACAGTTAGAACGCAATATATTTTTGGCCAAGGCTAGGTCCAACAAACAGCCAAATAGCTAGCTTATAGAGTCTATTGGTTTCAAAGTACAATGTAGCCCTTGAGCCAAAAAGGTTGCCCACCCCTGTTATAGACTTCGTGGAACGCCGCCACGAGGTTGCAATCGTATTGAATCCAACGTCAAGGAAGGGGGGAGTGGAGTTGTACCCCGTGTAAATATTACTGTCAATCTACTAGGACCTACATTGTTTAATATCAACCGGTCTGTTCAGATCAGAGTCCTGAGATCACTATCTACTAGGATACATTATTTAATTGCTAATTGGTCTCTGTGATGGCTGTTTGATATCTTGCCCTAAAAAACATGTGTAGCAGAGTCTCAGCCGACCACGTCAGAAAAACAACCAGCCCTTCTTGACACAATCCAGTGTGTCCTCACACCTGATCACATGGTTTCTATCTCAAAATAATTGTGGCTAAATATAACTATTCTCTTTCCCTTAGATGTGCAGCAGTTCTCTCCCCTGGAAGCCCCACAGATTAAAGAGAACCAGGAGCTGTGGACCAGGCAGGAGGAAGAGCTGCAAGGACTGCAGTCTGAAACTACAGATCCTAGATTTACAGAGGAGTACACGTTTTTAAACGTCAGAATGTCTCAATTAAATGTGATAAGACAACTTTTTGGTGAAATACTGACAACTGCAGCTTTGAAGATTTACTGGGCCGCTGAGAAAACGTTTGCAGGTTACGAGGAAGACATCTCTCATTCCAAGGAGGAGAGCGCATGGCTACAACGGCTGTTGAACGTTGTTACTCAACCTGAGATCAAGCTACAACGAACAGGTTTGATGTTCATACCTTCATGTTATACTCTGCTGTGTCTAGAATGCTGCTGTGTCTAGGAGGGGGTCACATGATCACTTGGGTGTTAGAATGAGCTGAGATCTGGTGACTGTGAAGGCCGTAGCATATTATATCATTTTGTGAGGCCTCCCCCTCCTGGAAGAGACCATCATCAGGATAGACATGGTTCATCAAAGGATGAAGATGATCACTCAGACTAACTCAGGTCTGATTTATAGTGATCCTCTAATGGGACCTTTGTGAAATGGCTGGTAAATACAGACTGTTCCCTGACTAACCCTGTAAATACAGACTGTTCCCTGACTAACCCTGTAAATACAGACTGTTCCCTGACTAACCCTGTAAATACAGACTGTTCCCTGACTAACCCTGTAAATACAGACTGTTCCCTGACTAACCCTGTAAATACAGACTGTTCCCTGACTAACCCTGTAAATACAGACTGTTCCCTGACTAACCCTGTAAATACAGACTGTTCCCTGACTAACCCTGTAAATACAGACTGTTCCGTGGCATATTTTTTTGCTGTCAAACATGTTAGATTGCAAAATAATGGTGGCTAAATATAACTGTTCTCTTTTCTCTAGATGTGCAGCAGCTCTCTCTCCCAGAGCCTCCACAGATTAAAGAGGAACGGGAGCTGTGGACCAGTCAGGAGGAAGAGCAGCTCCAAGGACTGCAGTTTGAAACTACAGACTCCATCTTCACTTCTTCCAGTGTGAAATGTGATTCTGATCAAGAGGGCTCCTCTGAATGTTCACATCTTGACCAGACTGTTAAAGTGGACGACAGAGAAGGAGACTCTCTACCCCCCAACACAACTGAGGAGCAAATCAAGACTGATGGACAAGACTCTGCAGCACCAGAACCAGGCAGTGACTCTCAGCCCCTCTCTGTTGTAACTGCAGACTGTCCTGCAGCTCAGAGTTTGGAGGAGGAACATGGAGGAGTGATGCTTTTACAGAACAGAACACAAAACAATGAGGCTCTTCCAAGAGACAATAGACCACAGGGAACTCACACAAGAAAAACAATACGTCAGTGTCAACAATGTAACAAAACCTTTAGATCTGAATCTCATTTGATTTCGCACATGAGAACACACACAGGAGAGAGACCTTTTCAGTGTCAACATTGTAACAAACTATTTTCTCAGAAAAGTAATCTTGTTCGTCACATGAAAAGACACAAAGGAGAGAAACATTTTCAGTGTCAACATTGTAACAAACGATTTGCTCAGAAAAGTAATCTAGTTTATCACATCAAAACACACACATTTACATTTAGTCATTTAGCGGACGCTCTTATCCAGAGCGACTTAGAGTAAGTACAGGGACATTCCCCCGTGGCAAGTAGGGTGAAGTGCCTTGCCCAAGGACACAACGTCATTTGGCACGACCGGGAATGAAACCGGTAACCTTCCGATTAATAGCCCGATTCCCTAACCCCTCAGCCACCTGACCCCCCGGGGACCACACAGGAGAGAAACCTTAGTGTGAATGATGTAATGTTTTATGCCAGAAGACCAGTTTGGTTTATCTAATGAGAAATTATATCAGTTTGAATTGATTTCCTGTCCAGTGGGTATTTATATGCTTTGCTTCCTCCCTTGTTGTATGTGCTGGTGCCAAGCAAGGAGCACCTTCCACCTTAGATACCGTTACCTTCCACCTTAGATACCGTTACCTTCCACCTTAGATACCGTTACCTTCCACCTTAGATACCGTTAGTTTTGAAAGGTGGAAGAAAGAAAAAATATTTTCTAAAAAAGGTTTGAAGGTTAAATGAGAGATTTCCCTAGATGCCTGAGGAAGACTGATGTGTAGATGAAACTTGTTGTATGTTACTGAGATCATTATATATATCACCAGCATCACTGTATTGCTTTATAAATGGCCAGACTGTAATATACAGGCGGGGAACCACTTTCCTCAGACCTCCAGTGAAATCTGTTCCTCCTGTGTTCTCAGTGTAAAAGACTCTATTGTACTCTATTGTGCTCTGCTTTACTCTACTCTGTTTTAGGCTTCTCTGTTCTCCTCTCTCCTCTTCTTACACTGTGTGTGGAAAAAAGGTTTTTAAAGGTAGAAAAAGTGTTTAAAAAAATAATGTATAAAAAAAACCATGAATAAAAAGTTTTCAAAACAAATGTTCTAAACGGTTGAATTACAGATTTCCCTAGAGGCCAGAGGAAGCTGATGTGTCCCTGTAGATGAAAAGCATACCCATCTAAAACAGGTATCTAATCTAACAGACTGATCACCTTCTGAGAATAGAGAAGGGAAAGGATAAAGTGTGAAACGTGCTTCAGAACTGCTTCAGAACAGACAATAGAGGGGCGTGCATTTCACGACAGGCTTGTTGTATTCCTTCTTGCCATGAAATGCACCCCCTGCTAACTCTGACTAGGAAAGTGTCACATGCCTGAAACTTACTGTGGTTACTCATACTAGTGCCCTCAGTGTACAGTAAGAATCATTTGATGCTGGGATATACCGAACAGACAATAGAGGGGGTGCATTTCACGACAGGCTTAATGCACCCCCTGCTAACCCTGACTAGGAAAGTGTTACATGCCTGAAACTTACTGTGCTTACTCATACTAGTGCCCTCGTCGTACCGTAAGAATAATCCTGCTAACTCCCGCGAGGGGGTGCCAATCCAGAGAGTCATGCATCGGGTGATACAACACCGGCCAACAGAGTCGAACGTCCGCACATGGCGGCCATCTTGCTACAGTCAACTCGCTCACCCATAACATTGTGTTGGTGCTACATGTACTTTTTACGTTCTGTTGTTAAGAATAGAAGTATGCAGTGGCATAACGACATCTCTGACGTTGATAACAAACCAAATCGTTTCAAAATCGGTTGAAAATGTAGCAAGTTATGGTCATTTAAAAAATACATGTAGCACCAACACAATGTTATGGGTGAGCGAGTTGACTGTAGCAAGATGGCCGCCATGTGCGGACGTTCTAGACTCCGCCGTAAGACATCTAGTCTTTATATATATCTATGCCTGCCACGATATACCCGGACAGATATTGGTGCAACACTATAGTGTCTGAAAACACAACTCGGGCTCAGGAAGGACGACAGATTTATTTTATTTTATGGAGGTTGTCTCATTTCTACAATGCACCGTTTGAAATCTATGGACATAGCTGATAGTTGTTGACAATGCGTTGGTTCAGTAAACGACGCAACTAAAAAAAACGCGCTTCCCTGAAACTAGCCTGCCCGGAAGTAAAAAGAAGCTCAATGTTGTTCACATCCGAGTTGTGCGTCGCTACTTTTTAACACAAAGGAAGGACCAGGTGCTAATAGCTAACCTCGTTGTGCAGAGTATCATTTTTACTCCACCAAAATGTAAAAACTAAATTTGTTTCGAGATTTTATCCGTGAAAGACTAATAACGTCAGGTTTGGAGATTTTCGCGGCCGTCGAAAAAACGTTTGCTGAGTTCCAAGAAGAAATGTTTAATTCCAAGGAGGA
The DNA here is from genome assembly GCA_023658055.1 of Thaleichthys pacificus. NCBI lineage: Eukaryota > Metazoa > Chordata > Actinopteri > Osmeriformes > Osmeridae > Thaleichthys > Thaleichthys pacificus. The sequence goes on from CM042860.1 coordinate 11,529,849, forward strand.
GAGCTCGCGGCTCAAACGATTGTTGGACATTGTTACTCCACCGAAGATCAATTTACACCGAACAGGTAGGGTGGACAGTTAAAACTGTCAGGTGGGGAGTCAGTGGGGAATCAGGTGGCTGTGCCAAATGACGTTGTGTCCTTCGGCAAAGTGTAGTGGTTTTCTACTCATGCGTTGTGTTATTTACGACACGTAGGCTATTCTTCGGCTCCAACCATTTATTTCACTGGTGATAAACACGACGTACATAAGTCATTTAGCACCGTGCAGCCAGTCACCGAATGCTAGAACAAATGAAAATGCAATACATTTAAGCATGTTGACCATGAATAAAAAGGAAACACCATGTAAAACAATGAAAGAAACGAAATTAACAAACGGCTAAATGAAGCTAGCAAAACGTTACAGAATACCCATAGAAAGGCGATTATAAGAAAGACCTAACGATTAATTTTGATAGATACCGATACAATTTTCGAGGCTGCTTAATGATTCGAGTCTTTATCGATACCACTATCGATACTTTTCGGGGGTGAGCTTGAGCTAACCACCATCTAAATGAATGAATTTGGCAAATGTTAAACATAGCCTATAGCAGCACCCACACAACCCACGCCACACTTTATGTAAACAAGATTACTGAAAAACATTTATAACAATAACTTAAGTAAAACAGATGTAAAATAGAACAAGGGGAACGTGTTGCTCTCAGGAGGAGGCTGGATAAAAGGAGCACATATTGGCACAATGGATCCTGGCTCTGGCTAAATCTACAATTGTCCACTACAGGGCCCCGTTCGTCGTAAGGGTTGAAGCTAAGTTAATCAATTGTCCCTTTAGCCCGTTAACATTAGCGAGCTGATTGAGAACAGCAATGTGGTTAATTTCAATCAGGCTAAACTTATCAGGGAAAGTGCACGTCCTACTTCAAAAGGCAGGAAAGGTCGATCACCAAAACCGTGATTTTCTAACGGTATGATGGCGGAAAAGACGAAAGAGAGAGCGGTGATATTCTCGCCATTTACATTTAGTCATTTAGCAGACGCTCTTATCCAGAGCGACTTACAGTAAGTACAGGGACATTCCCCCCGAGGCAAGTAGGGTGAAGTGCCTTGCCCAAGGACACAACGTCATTTGGCACAGCCGGGGAATCGAACTGGCGACCTTCAGATTACTAGTCCTGACTCCCTCACCACTCAGCCACCTGACTGCCCAGCCATCTGAGCAAACTATTATAATGAGTCTCTACGAAGACAATAAGCATATTATCATGGCTAAGTCAAACACCGCCAGAGCAAGACAAGCAGCTTGGCAAAAAATTGTTGAAAAGCTAAATGCGTAAGTTTTGGGAAAATGTATAGGCTCATCTTAAGTGCCTCATTACCCCAATCAATCAGATCACTTTTTTTTATGGAAATTAATCATCGAATGAGATCTTGCTAGCGAAAATAATGATCTCAACTCTTTCAGAATAAGTAGATAAAAACAAGGCCAAAGAGTATCTAGATACGAATTCATAGACACTTATGAGGATATATGTACTGAAAGCGCTTATATCATGTACTATATATGTGTATGTGCATGTAGGCCTATGTGTAAATCCCTCTTTGATTTAATTGACTGGGACATGGCCAGGGAATATTATGAATTGATTCATCAGCTGGTTAAGAGCCAAGTAGGCTACACTTTTCTTACAGCAACGCATGCTGCGGCTTTGCCAATGTTTTCTGCATCGCCTATACTGTATAAAAATGTACCTGACGCAAAAAAACCTCAAGGCTATGCAGAGAGTCTGAAGCACAGTTAAAGTTTCAAGTAGCTTTATTGTCAATTTCTTCACATGTGCAAGACATAAAAAGGAGTCGATGACGTTTCCCACTCTCCCACAGTGAAACATATAAAAAGCACAGGCACAACAGATGAGACATTTCCTTTCCCCATCCCTAGCTACTATTAGGCAGCTTACCATGAAAACAGCACATGCAGACTGTAAATAGTTTCGGGGTTCACTGCTAAAGTCTGCAGGGGCGCAGCAGAGCCCGCCCCCTGTACACACAACCAGGTCTCCATGGCAACCACACCTTTACAATAAATCTCTGTAAAATAAACTAATGTAAATAAGATCTAAAGCTTGACAATAATTTGTATAGAATAAATATTGAAATCATTAAACAGTGACAGTGATGGCACTTCACCCTACTTTCCTCGGGGGAATGCCCCTTAGAATAACCCTAACCCTGTAAGTCGCTCTGGATAAGAGCATCTGCTAAATGACTAAATGTAAAACGCAACATAGTTTTGGCCAAGGCTAGGTCCAACCAGGGGCGGATCTAGAAAAATATTCATGAGTTGGCAAGAGGGTGGCAGCAGATTGAGGGGTGGCACCCAGGGGCACCGCCAGCAATTGTTTTTCAATTTTTTGGAGCCCCTGTCAAGTCAGGGGCCCTTGGAATTGTCCTAACTTTTCCCCCCTGTACGGCACCCCTGGTGGCACCCCTTGAGTTCTTATATAAACGAAGAGTCATACTCCACACATAGAAGCCCCCCTGCTGGTTGTACTACATCACTTACTTTTCTAAAATAGGCAAGTACATCATTTTGGGGAATATCTTTACATTTACATTTATTCATTTATCAGACGCTTTTATCCAAAGCGACTTCCAAGAGAGAGCTTTACAAAAGTGCATAGGTCACTGATCATAACAACGAGATAGCCCCAAACATTGCGGGTAGCCAAAACATGAAGCATACATTGTGAAAAACACAAATAAGTGCCAAAGGGAAGAACCATAAGAGCATGTAGTTAAACAAGTTACAATTAAACATGAACCTCAAAAGGTGCAAGAGTGTACCTGTAGAAAAGCAACCAACAGTAAAATATTTCACAGCGAGTACAATCATTTTAAATGCTGGGCTGACCGGCGAGCAGCGAGTTGCAGTAGTCCAACTTTGAGAGGACAAGTGCTTGGACTAGCAGCTAGGTGGAATGCTCAGACAGGTATCTCCTGATCTTACGGATGTTGTAGAGGGTGAATCTACACGACCGTGAGACTGCAGCAATGTGGGCTGTGAGGGAGAGCTCGTCATCCATGGTAACCCCGAGGTTCCTGGCAGAGGAAGGGGTCACCGTCGCAGATCCCAGGGTGATTGAGATCGTGGGAGATGGAGGGTTTGGCCAGGATAAGTTCTATTTTGGCAAGGTTCAGCTGGAGGTGGTGCTTGGTCACCCAGGCGGAGATGTCTGTGAGGCAGGCCTCGATCCTAGCTGAGATCCCCGGATCAGTCGGGGGGAACGACAGGTACAGCTGTGTGTCGTCAGCGTAGCAGTGGTAGGAGAAGCCATGGGAGGTGATGATTGGTCCAAGTGAGGTGGTGTACAGGGAGAAGAGGAGGGGTCCAAGGACAGAGCCTTGTGGGACACCAGTAGAGAGCTAGCAGGGGCCTGACACTTTGCCTCCCCAGGAGACCTGGTAGGATCTTCCCGACAGGTAGGATGAGATCCACTGAAGTGCAGTGCCAGTGATGCCCATCTCAGAAAGTCTAGCGAGCAGGATCTGATGGTTAACCGTATCAAATGCTACAGAAAGGTCCAGCAGAATGATGACAAATGACCTTGAAGTGTCGTGAAAAATATTTGACGTTTTCATCCAATTCTCAAAGTTCTCAAAAACAGCACTGAAACTCAACTGAAAGTTTGATGCAAAGTGTTTATTAGAATTCAGAGATTCCAACAAACTGAGTGTGTTCCTGGGAGCAGACTGGAATATTTCTCTGGACATTCCTCTTATATATTAAAACCTTATTATTTTCTGTAATTTTGCTATTGGTACAATATTGTTTGTCACATAATGCATTTCTCACACCATTGGTCTCCTACTCTAGGGGCTTCAGATTACAGTTGCATAGAAATCTCCTATTTTTTAGGCCTGCTCTGGCATTGAAGACCAGCTGCACTAGATTCCTGGGCATAGGGTCGTAAATTTGCCTCTTGATAGCTGGGCCTTGTAGTTTTCTTATGGAAGAAACATATACACATAATCTTCTCTCGCCCTCAGCCCCTAATTATCCAGATTTGCACTTTTGGCTTAATATCTTATACATATTAGTGGCAATACTACTTAGTCAACAGCTTTGCATCTGGTTTTCAGTAATATAGCATATAAAAGTAAAAAAGGTGATTAAAAGGTTCATTTTCAATCATATCAATCCATAATCATTACCCATCCTCATAATTACAACAGTGTGATGTTTTTTCCACAACATTAGCCGCTCAGGCAGACGGGAGGGCAGTGGTGAATGACAGGAGGGCAGTTTCTGTGGAGTGGCCAGTCTTGAAGCCTGATTGGTTGGGGTCAAGCAGGTTGTTCTGAGAGAGAAAATTTGACAGTTGGTTAGATACAGCGTGTTCAATTGGTTTTGAAAAGAAGGGTAGCAGTGATACTGGTCTGTAGTTCTGGAGGACGGCAGGGTTAAGGGAGGGCTTTTTGAGTAGAGGGGTAACTCTGGCCTGTTTGAAGGCAGAGGGGAAGGTGCCGGAAGTAAGAGAGGAGTTAAGGACATGGAGAAGAAAAGGCTGTGAGGAAGAGCTCGTCATCCATGGTTCCATACATGGTTCCTGGCATGATCACTTGGGTGTTAGAATGAGCTGAGATCTGGTGACTGTGAAGGCCGTAGCATTATTACATCATTTTGTGAGGCCTCCCCCTCCTGGAAGAGACCATCATCAGGATAGACATGGTTCATCAAAGGATGAAGATGATCACTCAGACTAACTCAGGTCTGATTTATAGTGATCCTCTAATGGGACCTTTGTGAAATGGCTGGTAAATACAGACTTCCCTGACTAACCCTGTAAATACAGACTGTTCCTTGACTAACCCTGTAAATACAGACTGTCCCCTGACGAACCCTATAAATACAGACTGTTCCTTGACCGATGTGGTCAGCACCCATCTTAGCCTCCATGAGCCAAACCGTTCCCTCCATGTTGGAGTCACAGTAGGTGGACCCTACCACATATTCTCCACTCTTACTTAACTGTCTCCAGCCTTCTCTGTCACCAAACGTCTCTGGAGGAGGGGAGCCCTCACCCAGCTGCTCCTCCCCAGGTTTCTAACATGTTTTCCCTGTCTTCCTTGAGAGTTCATGTGGGTTATAGGTGCCAATCTAGGTCCATATGTGAAACCCTCTGTGACTAAAAAAATACTAATTACATTTGATTTGAACTTCCATTTCACAGTGTTTGGTTTTAAATGGCATATTTTTAGCTGTCAAACATGTTGGATTGCAAAATATAACTGTTCTCCTTCCCCTAGATGTGCAGCAGCTCTCTCTCCCGGAGCCCCCACAGATTAAAGAGGAACAAGAGCTGTGGACCAGTCAGGAGGAAGAGCAGCTCCAAGGACTGCAGTCTGAAACTACAGACTCCATCTTCACTTCTTCCAGTGTGAAACATGACTCTGATCAGGAGGGCTCCTCTGAATGTTCACATGTTGACCAGACTGTTAAAGTGGAGGACAGAGAAGGAGACTCTCTACCCATCAACAAAACTGAGGAGCAAATCAAAACAGAGCCTCATGTACAAGACTCTGCAGCACCAGAACCAGGCAGTGACTCTCAGCCCCTCTCTATTGTAGCTCCAGACAGTCCTGCAGCTCAGAGTTTGGAGGAGGAGGAACATGGAGGAGTGATGCTTTTACAGAACAGAACACAAAACAATGAGGCTCTTCCAAGGGACAATAAAGCACAGGGAAGTCACACAGGAAAAACAAAACATCAGTGTCAACAATGTAACAAAACTTTTAGATCTGAATCTTATTTGATTATGCACACGAGAACACACACAAGAACACTCACGAGAACACACAAAGGAGAGAAACATTTTCAGTGTCAAAAATGTAACAAACAATTTGCTCAGAAATGTCATCTTGTTGATCACTTGAGAACACACTCAGGAGAGAAACCTTTCCAGTGTCCACAATGTAACAAACGATGTGCTCTCAAAGGTAATCTTCTTAAACACATGAGAACACACACAGGAGAGAAACCTTTTCAGTGTCAACAATGTAACAAACGATTTGCTGACAAAGGTAATCTTGTTACTCACATGAGAAAACACACAGGAGAGAAACCTTTTCAGTGTCGACAATGTAACAAACGATTTGCTCAGAAATATAAATTTTTTGATCACGTGAGAACACACTCAGGAGAGAAACCTTTCCAGTGTCCACAATGTAACAAACGATGTGCTCTCAAAGGTAATCTTCTTAAACACATGAGAACACACACAGGAGAGAAACCTTTTCAGTGTCAACAATGTAACAAACGATTTGCTGACAAAGGTACTCTAGTTGATCACATGAGAAAACACACAGGAGAGAAACCTTTTCAGTGTCAACAATGTAACAAAGGATTTGCTCAAAAAAGGGTTCTTGTTCGTCACATGAGAACACACACAGGAGAGAAACATTTTCAATGTCAACAGTGTAACAAACAATTTGCTCACAAAGGTAATCTTGTTAGTCACATGAGAACACACACAGGAGAGAAACCTTTTCAGTGTCAACAATGTAACAAACGATTTGCTCAGAAATACAAGTTTGTTGATCACGTGAGAACACACACAGGAGAGAAACCTTTTCAGTGTCAACAATGTGACAAAGGATTTGCTCAAAAAAGGGTTCTTGTTCGTCACATGAGAACACACACAGGAGAGAAACCTTTTCAGTGTCAACAATGTAACAAACGATTTGCTCATAAAGGTAATCTTGTTAGTCACATGAGAACACACACTGGAGAGAAACCTTTTCAGTGTCAACAATGTAACAAACAATTTGCTCACAAAAGTAATCTTGTTAGTCACATGAGAAAACACACAGGAGAGAAACCATAGTGTGAATGATGTAATGTTTTATGCCAGAAGACCTGTATCTATTTCCTGTCCAGTGGGTATTTATATGCTTTGCTTCCTCCCTTGTTGTATGTGCTGGTGCCAAGCAAGGAGCACCTTCCACCTTAGATACCGTTACCTTCCACCTTAGATACCGTTACCTTCCACCTTAGATATTTTCGAAAGGTTGAATGACAGATTTCCTTAGAGGCCTGAGGAAGACTGATGTGTAGATTACACTGAACATATGAGGGGGGGAACTCTTTTCACAGGTAAAGCTGTTCCCCACATAATGATCACAGTAACATACATCACCAGAATCACTCTATTGCTTTATAAATTGCTAGATTGTAATATACAGGGGGGGAACCACCTTTCTCAGGCCTTCAGGGAAATATGTTCCCTCTGTGTTCTCAGTGTATAGATGAAACTTGTTACTCATTATGATCACTGTAAAATAATGAATGAAAGATGAGTATCCTAAAATTATAACACTGACTTGCCTACTTATTGTTCAGTACAATAGTTTATTTGTGCCTACAACAAAACGTAAGGTTGTGTGTTAAAAACGACACACAAACAATACTAGCACCAGCTGTTACAGACTCTGAAAACAGGGACTTACGATTGAGCAACACAACTTACTGTAGTTTAAAGCCTGTATTTGAGTGCAAATTAACTAACCAACATCAATAAAATGTACCGTATGCTCAGGGAAAGTAGGTAGAGTACACTATAAGCTAACACACACGATTATATAAATCACATTGTTGACTGACTGAACTGCTGTTCAGCCGGCTGTTGGTCGTGGGGGAGCAGCACAGCATGGAGGTAGCAAACATCTTCCATTTTGAGCTAAGTCCAGTACCTGAAGCCCTGATCGACTGAGTATGGCTGCTTGAGGAAAGGCAGCAGTGCTCGTCTGTGTCTCTGTCACGACGCCACCTGCTCCAGACGCTCCAGCCACCTGGCTGCAAGCTTCGGCACTCGACTGGCCCACTACCCTCCCAGTTCCAAGAAAATCATCCTGTTTGACAGGTATGACGACCAGCAAGGACATTGAAGACGACGAAGGGGAGCAATGTGTAGATAATGATAATGAAGAGTGGTAGAGTGTTGTTTTTGTATGACTGACTGTTAACCTGGATGTGAGTTTCCACCAGTAGTCAAATGTTGACATGGTTTGTTTTTCATGATCAGTGCAGACATATAATACATAGTTTGACCTTTGACCTTCATTTGACCATGACCCCTTATCTCTTTATAGTTACTACTAGTTTTATACTTACTCTTTATGGGTTAATCAATAATCAACTTTATCACCAAACCAAATGTTGGACAACTTGGTCAGCTAGTAGTAGAAGAATGTGCAACAAGTTTGAAGTTTGTATGGTTGATTTTGACAAAGATATTGAAGAAACATTCGGGCTGTACTACTCTTTTACCCGGTCCCTAAATATGACGCGGAGCCTGAACGGAGGTACGAATATGAATGTCTGTTGAATATCGAATATAAAACTGATTTCACCTGGGTGTTTGTCCCAACGTCAAAAAGGGGTGGGTATGTTGACACCAACCAATAGCATGGAAGCATAGATGGTCCAAACGTGTACATACATTAAAAACGGCGACGTCTGTACACGAACGACTTTTGGCACAGTCGGCGTTCCATAGTTTTTAACTCCTCCCCGACTGCAAGCGACAACTCTCGCCGGTCTTTTTATGCAGCCGCAGCCGATTTCGAACACTGCTAATAGCTAGCTTTTTTGCGCAGAGTACCGAAATGTCAAAACTAGATTTGCTTAGAGATTTTATCCGTGAAAGACTAAGAACGGCAGCTTTGGAGATTTTCGGGGCCGTTGAAAAAATGTTTGCTGAGTTCCAAGATGAAATCTATAATTCCAAGGAGGAGAGCGCGCGGCTCAAACGATTGTTGGACATTGTTACTCCACCGGAGATCAAGATACACCGAACAGGTAGGTGGACAGTTAGAACGCCACATATTTTTGGCCAAGGCTAGCTCCAAACAACCGCCAAATAACTAGCTTATAGAGTCTATTGGTTTCAATGTAGCCCTTGAGCCAAAAAGTTTGACCACCCATGTTATAGACTTCGTGGAACGCCGCCACGAGGTTGCAAACTATTGAATCCAACGTCTAGGAAGGGGGGAGTGGAGTTGTACCCCGTGTAAATATTACTGTCAATCTACTAGGACCCTACATTGTTTAATATCAACCGGTCTGTTCAGATCAGAGTCCTGAGATCACTATCTACTAGGATACATTATTTAATTGCTAATTGGTCTCTGTGATGGCTGTTTGATATCTTGCCCTAAAAAACATGTGTAGCAGAGTCTCAGCCGACCACGTCAGAAAAACAACCAGCCCTTCTTGACACCATCCAGTGTGTCCTCACACCTGATCACATGGTTTCTATCTGCCAGACATGTTAGGCTGCATCTAACTCTTGTCTTGCCTATTCTTCCCCCAGAAGTGCAAGAGGTCTCTCTCCCGGAGCCCCCACAGATTAAAGAGGAACAGGAGCTGTGGACCAGTCAGGAGGAAGAGCTGCTCCAAGGACTGCAGTCTGAAACTACAAATCCTAGATTTACAGAGGAGTCCAAGTTTTTAAACATCAGAATGTCTCAATTAAATGTGATAAGAGAACTTTGTGGTGAAATACTGACAACGGCAGCTTCGAAGATTTACTGGGCCGCTGAGAAACCGTTTGCCGGGTACCAGGAAGAAATCTCTCGTTCCAAGGAGGAGAGCGTGCAGCTCCAACGGCTGCTGGACATTTTTACTCAACCTGAGATCAAGCTACAACGAACAGGTTTGATGTTCATACCTTCATGTTATACTCTGCTATGTCTAGAATGCTGCTGTATCTAGAATGCTGCTGTGTCTAGAATGCTGCTGTGTCTAGAATGATGCTGTGTCGAGGAGGGGGTCACATGATCACTTGGGTGTAGGGCGGGACCAGGGGCCGGTTGCACAAACACCTTAAAGTCAGCTTTAAGGTTTCCTTAAAATATAATCGGTTGCACAAAGCACCCTTAAGTATTTTCCTTAAGGTTTCCTTAAATGTTCCCTTAAGTATTTAAGGTTTTCTCCTTATCTTGGTCTTATACTGAAGGATTCCCTTAAAGTTTGTTAAAGCGTTGCACGAAAGCTAGCAAACAAAGTAAGGAAGAAAACTTAAAGTACCTCTGACTTATTCTTTACCTCAACATGGCTGAGTTTATGGAGATAAATGAACCCATCACGCACTTATAGCACTCTGTTAGGATACTGTGCTGCAGTCTAAACATGGAGGCTATTTATGTGTCGGCTACCACTGTAAGTAGCTCGACTCACGCCGGTAAATGCAGATTAACTGTTGATCTCATTTTGATCTACACAGTTAGAAGAAGTAGCTCTCACTTAAACGTTACTGTGTAGCATAGTTCAATTTTTTTCGTAGGTCTATAAGCTGAGCTAGAGCTGACTAGAGCTGACTAGCTCTAGCTTTTGTAAGGTGATGCACTAGCGATACAACTGAACAAACGCGGTCTCCGTGGAAAAGGTCGAATTTTACTGCTGTGAAATCACGTTCCATGTAGTAAATCCCTTAATGTTTCACCTTAGTCATGGAAACCATTTAAGGGATTCTGTGCAACACCCTGAAGTAAATCCCTTAGCTAAGGACAAATTTACCCATAAGTGTCATAATTAAGGAAACAACTTGGTGTTTTGTGCAACCGGCCCCTGGTGACTGTGAAGGCTGTAGCATTATGACATCATTTTGTGAGGCCTCCCCCTCCTGGAAGAGACCACCATCAGGATAGACATGGTTCATCAAAGGATGAAGATGATCACTCAGACTAACTCAGGTCTGATTTATAGTGATCCTCTAATGGGACCTTTGTGAAATGGCTGGTAAATACATTACATTTACATTTAGTCATTTAGCAGACGCTCTTATCCAGAGCGACTTACAGGGACATTCTCCCTGAGGCAAGTAGTGAAGTGCCTTGCCCAAGGACACAGCGTCATTTTGCACGGTCGGGAATCGAACCAACAACCTTCTGATTAATAGCCTGACTCCCTAACCGCTCAGCCATCCGACCCCCCAAATACAAATACTGTTCCCTAACTAACCCTGTAAATACAGACTGTTCCTTGACTAACCCTGTAAATACAGACTGTTCCCTGACTAACCCTGTAAATACAGACTGTTCCCTGACCGAGGTGCTCAGCACCCATCTTAGCCTCCATGAGCCAAACCGTTCCCTCCATGTTGGAGTCACAGTAGGTGGACCCTACCACATATTCTCCACTCTTACTTAACTGTCTCCAGCCTTCTCTGTCACCAAACGTCTCTGGAGGAGGGGAGCCCTCACCCAGCTGCTCCTCCCCAGGTTTCTAACATGTTTTCCCTGTCTTCCTTGAGAGTTCATGTGGGTTATAGGTGCCAATCTAGGTCCATATGTGAAACCCTCTGTGACTTAAAAAAGAAGACTAATTACATTTGATTTGGAGATCCCTTCCATTTCAGTGTTCGGGTGTAAATGGCATATTTTTTGCTGTCAAACATGTTGGATTGCAAAATAATGGTGGCTAAATATAACTGTTCTCTTTTCTCTAGATGTGCAGCAGCTCTCTCTCCCGGAGCCCCCACAGATTAAAGAGGAACAGGAGCTGTGGACCAGTCAGGAGGAAGAGCAGCTCCAAGGACTGCAGTCTGAAACTACAGACTCCATCTTCACTTCTCTCAGTGTGAAACGTGATATTGATCAAGAGGGCTCTGTTGAATTTTCTCATCTTTTCCATATTGTTAAAGTGGAGAACAGAGAAGGAGACTCTCTACCCACCAACACAACTGAGGAGAAAATCAAAGCAGAGATTCATGTACAAGACTCTGCAGCACCAGAACCAGGCAGTGACTCTCAGCCCCTCTCTGTTGTAGCTGCAGACTGTCCTGCAGCTCAGAGTTTGGAGGAGGAGGAACATGGAGGAGTGATGCTTTTACAGAACAGAACACAAAACAATGAGGCTCTTCCAAGGGACAATAGACCACAGGGAAGTCACACAGGAAAAACAATACATCAGTGTCAACAATGTAACAGAACTTTTAGATCTGATTCTCGTTTGATTTTGCACATGATAACACACACAGGAGACAAACCTTTTCAGTGTCAACAATGTAACAAAGAGTTTGCTCGCAAAACAAATTATGTTGGTCACATGAAAAGACACACAGTAGAGAAACCTTTTCAGTGTCAACAATGTAACAAAACTTTTATATCTGAATCTCGTTTGATTTTGCACATAAGAACACACACAGGAGAGAAACCTTTTCAGTGTCAACAATGTAACAAACAATTTTCTCAGAAAATTAATCTTGTTAGTCACATGAGAATACACACAGGAGAGAAACCTTTTCAGTGTCAACAATGTAACAAACAATTTGCTCAGAAAGTTAATCTTGTTAGTCACGTGAGAATACACACAGGAGAGAAACCTTTTCAGTGTCAAAAATGTAACAGCCATTTTTCTGACAAAGGTAATCTTCGTCAACACATGAAAAGACACACAGGAGAGAAACCTTATCAGTGTCAACAATGTCACAAACTATTTACTAAGAAAAGTTCTCTTGATGATCACATGAGAACACACACTGGAGAGAAACCGTTTCAGTGTCAACAATGTGACGAACGATTTGCTCACAAATGTAGTCTTGTTGGTCACATGAGAAAACACAGGATAGATACCATAGTGTGAATGATGTAATGTTTTATGCCAGAAGACCAGTTTGGTTTATCTAATGAGAAATTATAAAGTTTGAATTGATTTCCTGTCCAGTGGGTATTTATATGCTTTGCTTCCTCCATGTTGTATGTGCTGGTGCCAAGCAAGGAGCACCTTCCACCTTAGATACCATTACCTTCCACCTTAGATACCGTTACCTTCCACTTTAGATATTTTTGAAAAGGTTGGAAAAAGGTTTCTGAACATTAACATGCATCACTCTATTGATTTATAAATGGCCAAATTGTAATATATAGGGGGGGACCACTTTCCTCAGGCCTCCAGGGAAATCTGTTCCCCTGTGTTCTCGGTGTAAAAGACTGGCACTTTAGATGAAACTTGTTATACATAATGATCACAGTAACATACATAACCAGCATCACTGTATTGCTTTATAAATGGCCAGACTGTAATATACAGGCGGGGAACCATTTTCCTCAGGCCTCCAGTGAAATCTGTGCCTCCTGTGTTTTCAGTGTAAAAGACTCTACTGCACTCTATTGTGCTCTGCTTTACTCTACTCTGTTTTAGGCTTCTATGTTCTCCTCTCTCCTCTTCTTACACTGTGTGGAAAAATATTCAAAAGGTTTTGAAAGGTTGAAAAAGTGTTTTTGAAAAATAATTTATACAAAAAATCAATGAATAAAAAGTTTTGGAAAAAAAAGTTTCTAAAGCTTTGAAAAATATTTGCTAAAAAATGTTTTGAAAGGTTGAATAACATATTTCCCTAGAGGCCTGAAGAAGCTGATGTGTAGATGACACTTAATAGAAACAGTTTGTAGTGAAGATAGTCTGTATTACAGTCTACATTTTGAACATTAAAAGGTTTTACTGGCACTTTCTTATTAGCCAAGTTGTTTATTATTTCATTAATACAAATGATTTATTGTAGTCCCTGTAGATGAAAAGCATACCCATCTAAAACAGGTATCTAATCTAACAGACTGATCACCTTCTGAGAATAGAGAAGGGAAAGGACAACATGTGAAACGTGCTTCAGAACTTCTTCATAATATAATATCAGATTCATCAAATATTGAGTTGTTCCATTGGTATTTGTTCATATGTTCTGTAGATTTCAATTCAACTGACAGATTAGTATTTGGTCAACATTTGGCCATAAATACTGTAGTTGCGTGTTGTTTTCATAACTTAAAAGCGATAGCCTAAAATGACAATGTCTATATTTTTTTGGACGATCTGTTCACTTTAATTTAACTTTAATGAAACATAAATTGGATAAATACAGGTTTTACATTAGATATGTTCGACTTCTTGCAGCGCCGGCGTCGCCTGCAGCCGCCTGTAGCCCAGCTGACTTGAAGCAGCCAATGGCATTCTCAGCTTCAAGTCATCCGGCTGCAGCCGGCTGTCGGCGCCGCATAAAGTCGAACACACCTTTTGAAATCTGTTTAATGGTGGCCCCTGCCACGATATACCCGGACCGAGAATGGTGTAACACTGTACTGTTTGAAAACACAACTCGAGCTCAGGAAGAATTACAGATTTTTTGAATGGATGTTGTCTCATTTCTACACTCAACCGTTTGAAATCTAAGGACATTAGCTGATAGTTGTTGACAATGCGTTGGTTCAGTAAACGACTATGCGCTTCCCGAAACTAGCCTGCCCGGAAGTAAAAAGAAGCTCGATGTTGTTCACATCCGACAGGAGTTGTGCGTCGCTACTTTTTAACACTAGGGAAGGACCCAGGTGCTAATAGCTAAACTATTTGTGCAGCGTATCACTTTTACTCCACCAAAATGTCAAAATTAGATTTGTTTAGAGTATTTATCCGTGAGAGACTAAGAACGGCAGCTTTGGAGATTTTCGGGACCGTTGAAAAAACGTTTGCTGAGTTCCGAGAAGAAATCTATAATTCCAAGGAGGAGAGCGCGCGGCTCAAACGATTGTTGGACATTGTTACTCCACCGGAGATCAAGATACACCGAACAGGTAGTGTGGACAGTTAGAACGCAACATATTTTTGGCCAAGGCTAGGTCCAACCAACCGTCAACTAACTAGCTTATATAATCTATTGGTTTCAATGTAGCCCTTAAGCTAAAAAGTTTGCCCACCCCTTCGTGGAACGCCGCCATGAGGTTGCAATCGTATTGAATCCAATGTCCAGGAAGGGGGGAGTGGAGTTGTACCCCGTGTAAATATTACTGTCAATCTACTGGGACCCTACATTGTTTAATATCAACCGGTCTGTTCGGATCAGAGTCCTGAGATCACTATCTACTAGGATACATTATTTGATTGCTAATTGGTCTCTGGAATGGCTGTTTGATATCTTGCCCTAAAAAACATGTGTAGCAGAGTCTCAGCCGACCACGTCAGAAAAACAACCAGCCCTTCTTGACACCATCCAGTGTGTCCTCACACCTGATCACATGGTTTCTATCTGCCAGACATGTTAGGCTGCATCTAACTGTTGTCTTGCCTCTCCTTCCTCCAGAAGTGCAAGAGGTCTCTCTCCCGGAGCCCCCACAGATTAAAGAGGAACAGGAGCTGTGGACCAGTCAGGAGGAAGAGCTGCTCCAAGGACTGCAGTCTGAAACTACAGACTCCATATTCACCAGGAACTCCAACTTGCATATCAGAGCATTTCTCAGTGAGAGATTAACAACAGCAGCTTCAGAGATTTTCGGGGCCATTGAAATAACATTTGCTGAGTACCAAGAAGAAATCTCTCGTTCCAAGCAGGAGAGGAAGCGGATACAACGGCTGTTTGACATTGTTTCTCAACCTGAGATCAAGCTCCACCGAACAGGTTTGATATTCATACATTCATGTTACACTGCTGTGTTTAGAATCGTTGTCATGTAAGAGGAGGGTAGCTAAATTAGAAAGGTTGGTTCATGCTGCTGGACCAACCTTCTTCTTGACAGTGATGTTTAGATCCAATCATAGTCTTCTTGAGGCCGATTCCCTCCATTTGGGGTAACGAGAGGTCCACCTTTACACCTATTACCTGCTAAGAGCACCTTAATGTCTACAGACATTGTTTGATTTCAATTGGTATTTTTTTACCTGTCAGGGAAGTTAATTTGCAGAATTATGACAAGTAGATAAACTTACGTTTTCTCCTTCCTCCCCAGAAGTGCAGCAGCTCTCTCTCCAAGAGCCCCCACAGATTAAAGAGGAACAGGAGCTGTGGACCAGTCAGGAGGAAGAGCAGCTCCAAGGACTGCAGTCTGAAGCCACAGACTCCATATCCACTTCTTCCAGTGTGAAACATGACTGGGATCAGGATGGCTCCTCTGAATGTTCACATCTTGACCAAGCTGTCCAAGTGGACAACAGAGGAGACTCTCTACCCACCAACACAACTGAGGAGCAAATCAAACCAGAGCCTGATGTACAAGACTGTGCAGCACCAGAACCAGGCAGTGACTCTCAGCCCCTCTCTGTTGTAGCTCCAGACTGTCCTGCAGCTCAGAGTTTGGAGGAAGAGGAACATGGAGGAGTGATGCTTTTACAGAACAGAACACAAAACAATGAGGCTCTTCCAATGGACAATAGACCACAGGGAAGTCACACAGGAAAAACAATACATCAGTGTCAACAATGTAACAAAACCTTTAGATCTGAATCTCATTTGATTTTGCACATGAGAACACACACAGGAGAGAAACCTTTTCAGTGTCAACAATGTCAGAAACGATTTGCTGAAAAAGGTAATCTTGTTCATCACATGAGAAGACACACAGGAGAGAAACCTTTTCAGTGTCAACAATGTAACAAACGATTTGCTTACAAAACACATCTTGTTGGTCATGTGAGAACCCACACAGGAGAGAAGCCTTTTCAGTGTCAACAATGTAACAAACAATTTTCTCAGAAAGGTACTCTTGTTAATCACGTGAGAACACACACAGGACAGAAACCTTTTCAGTGTCAACAATGTAACAAACAATTTGCTCAGAAATGTAGGCTTATTCATCATCTGAGAACACACACAGGAGAGAAACCTTTTCAGTGTCAACAATGTAACAAACAATTTTCTCAGAAAGGTACTCTTGTTAAGCACGTGAGAACACACACAGGAGAAAAACCTTTTTAATGTCAACAATTTGCTCACAAATTTAATTTCCGTCAACACATGAGAACACACACAGGAGAGAAACCTTAGTGTGAATGGTGTAATGTTTTATGCCAGAAGACCAGTTTGGTTTATCTAATGAGAAATTATATCAGTTTGAATTGATTTCCTGTCCAGTGGGTATTTATATGCTTTGCTTCCTCCCTTGTTGTATGTGCTGGTGCCAAGCAAGGAGCACCTTCCACCTTAGATACCGTTACCTTCCACCTTAGATACCGTTACCTTCCACCTAAAGGCCGAATTATACTTCTCCGACTCCGTCCGGACAGACGGAGTCGGACGGATTGGTTGAATTTATAGTACTCCGAAGGCTGTGGGTGCTGAAAACACTTCACTGCCAGAAGAGTAGGTGGCGCTGCACTGTGATGCTAGCTAGGTCATCGAAAAGTCGGAGCAAATTTACAAATTAGCCGTTTCATCAATAAAATAAGCACATTTACAGCAACTACACTGCCCATTTCTCGTCACATTTTAATTCAGATGCTGATGTACTGTTTAGCTGAAATATGAATTGTAAAAACATACAGCAATGGTGGTCAAAGGATTATGTTCGTCTTGTTGGTCACGGCAACCCCGCCCCTGACGCAAGCGGTTCTTAATACGGACCAATCACAGCCAAGGGGTATCTGTAAAATGACGGACGGACAGACGGATAGTCAGGAAAATCAGGAGGTGCACGTAGAGCTCTCCGAGGGGCACGGAGAGGGAGTTCCTCGTCGGAGAGGGCGTTCCCTGTGTCCGTCTCCGTAAAAACGGAGAAGTATAAATCGGCCTTAAAAAAAGTTTCTAAATGTTTGAAAAATATTTTCTACATTTTATTCATTTAGCAGATGCTTTTATCTACTTTTTTTTCAACAACAAAAAAGTTTTGAATGACAGATTTCCCTAGAGGAAGACTGATGTGTAGATGACACTGAACATAGGAGACTCTACTGTACTCTATTGTACTGTGCTCTGCTTTACTCTACTCTGTTTTAGGCTTCTCTGTTCTCCTCTCCCCTCTTCTTACACTGTGTGTAGAAAAAAAGTTTTGAAAGGTGGAAAATAATATTTTGGTTGAAAAAAGTTTTCCGAAAAAGAATGTATTAAAAAATCAATTAATAAAAAGTTTTGAGAAAAAAAAGTTTCCAAAGGTTTTAAATGGGTTTTGAAAAAAAAGTTTCTAAAGGTTTGGAAAAATATTTGCTAAAAAATGTTTTGGAAGGTTGAATGACAGATTTCCCTAGAGGCCTGAGGAAGCTCTCTTTCTATTGTTAACAATAGAAAGAATTTGTAGTGAAAATAGTCTGTATTTTGAACATTAAACGATTTTACTGGCACTTTCTTTCTTATTAGCCAAGTTGTTTCTTATTTCATGAATACAAATTATTTATTGTAGTCCCTGTAGATGAAAAGCATACCCATCTAAAACAGGTATCTAATCTAACAGACTGATCACCTTCTGAGAATAGAGAAGGGAAAGGACAACATGTGAAACGTGCTTCAGAACTGCTTCATAATATAATATCAGATTCATCAAACATTGAGTTGTTCCATTGGTATTTTTTCATATGTTCTGTAGATTTCAATACAACTGAAAGATTACTATTTGGTCAACATTTGACCATAAATGCTGTAGTTGCCTGTTGCTTTGATAACTTAAAAGCGATAGCCTATATATTTTTTACTTGAATTTAACTTTAATAAAACATAAGTTGGATAACTACAGCTTTTACTTTGAAATCTGTTTAATGGTGGCCCCTGCCACAATATACCCGGACCGATATTGGTGTAACACTGTACTGTTGGAAAACACAACTCGGGCTCAGGAAGAACAACAGATTTTTTTTAATGGAGGTTGTCTCATTTCTACACTGCACCGTTTGAAATCTATGGACATTAGCTGATAGTTATTGACAAAGAGTTGGTTCAGTAAACAACGCAACTATGCACCTCCCGAGACAATTAGATTTGTTTACAGAATTTATCTGTGAGAGACGCCAGTTTTGGAGATTTGAGGAGTAAGATCCTGAGTTCAGCGCTAAGTTGTGAGGGAACAGTGATCTATGAACACATATGTAGGATGAGACATGTTCGTTGATTACCCATGAGCCTTTGAGGATGTTACAGTTGTGGGGAACCCTGACTCCTCCTGTGCAGGGTATCTCAGCAGAAACTCACAGAAAACAAAGAGGTCAAAATACAAAATCCGGTGGCTGAGGGTCAATGAACAAAGTCAGCGAAAGGTTGACCAGATGTATTAGTAGCCGGCCGGGAATCATTAAACCATCAACATCTAGCACTTGGTGGTCGAAAGAATGCAGTGGGGAGGTTACAGAGTGGCTTCTATACACTGATTTGTATCTGTGTACTGAAGTACACAGATACAAAGATAGTATCCACAGT
Organism: Thaleichthys pacificus; assembly: GCA_023658055.1. Lineage (NCBI taxonomy): Eukaryota > Metazoa > Chordata > Actinopteri > Osmeriformes > Osmeridae > Thaleichthys > Thaleichthys pacificus. Next base: position 11,549,020 of record CM042860.1, read on the forward strand.
ACATTTCCTTACTGGGCACAGCATGTGGTCAGCATATTCTTATACTTGTATGGTCTTACCTGACAATACAAAACAAAGGTTTCGTGTAAATTAATTTTCATTACTTGTTCAAGTACCGGATTGATAAGCAGCATCAGTAACAGTAGTAATACCGTTAAAACTTGAACGATCCCCATCCCTAGTGGCACCTTGTCAAAGGCAGGCACACCCAATGAAACAAGATATCTCAAACAAGACTGAACATGTCGAAACAAATGAGACTTGTGACTGAAAGGTTAGTTACATTCCTAACACTACTAAGGTTTCCCTCCTGTGGGTCATCATATGTGCAACTAGACTAGACTTTCGGCTGAATTTGTTTTGACATTCCTCACACTGATATGGTTTCTCTCCTGTGTGTGTCTTCATATGACGAACCAAAGTACATTTCACGCTAAATCTTTTGTTACATTCCTGACACTGATAAGGTTTCTCTCCCGTGTGTGTCCTCATGTGCATAATCAAATGACTCTTAAAGTTAAATATTTTGAAACATTCCTGACAGTGTAATGGTTTCTCTCCTTTGTGTATCCTCATATGGTCAACCAGACAAAACTTACTAGCAAACTGTTTGTTACATTGTTTACATTGATAGGGTTTCTCTCCTGTGTGCATCCTCATATGACGAACCAAAGTAAATTTCATGCTAAATCTTTTGTTACATTCCTGACACTGATGTGGTTTCTCTCCTGTGTGTGTCCTCATGTGCACAACCAATTGACTCTTCAAGCTAAATCTTTTGCAACATTCCTGACACTGATATGATTTCTCTCCTGTGTGTATCCTCATGTGGTCAACCAGACATAACTTATAAGCAAACTGTTTGCTACCATGTTGATATTGATAAGGTTTCTCTCCTGTGTGTGTCCTCATATGACGAACCAAACTGGATTTCAGACTAAATGTTTTGTTACATTGTTCACACTGATGTATTGTTTTTCCTGTGTGACTTCCCTGTGGTCTATTGTCTCTTGGAAGAGCCTCATTGTTTTGTAAAAGCAGCACTCCTCCATGTTCCTCAAAACTCTGAGCTGCAGAACTGTCTGGAGCTACAACAGAGAGGGGCTGAGAGTCACTGCCTGGTTCTGGTGCTGCAGAGTCTTGTACATGAGGCTCTGCTTTGATTTGCTCCTCAGTTGTGTTGGTGGGTAGAGAGTCTTCTTCTCTGTTCTCCACTTTAACAGTCTGGTCAAGATGTGAACATTCAGAGGAGCCCTCCTGATCACAGTCATGTTCCACACTGAGAGAAGTGAACATGGAGTCTGTAGTTTCAGACTGCAGTCCTTGGAGCTGCTCTTCCTCCTGACTGGTCCACAGCTCCTGTTCCTCTTTAATCTGTGGGGGCTCTGCGAGAGAGAGCTGCTGCACTTCTGGAGGAAGGAGAAAACGTAAGTTTACCTACTTCTGTTCTGCAAACTAACTTCCCTGACAGGTAACAAAATACCAATTGAAATCAAACAATGTCTGTAGACATTAAGGTGCTCTTAGCAGGTAATAGGTGTTAAGGTGGACCTCTCGTTACCCCAAATGGAGGGAATCGGCCTCAAGAAGACTATGATTGGATCTAAACATCACTGTCTAGAAGAAGGTTGGTCCAGCAGCATGAACCAACCTTTCTAATTTAGCTACCCTCCTCTTACATGACAACGATTCTAAACACAGCAGTGTAACATGAATGTATGAATATCAAACCTGTTCTGTGTAACGTGATATTAGGTTGAGTGACAATATCCAACAGCCTTTGTAGCCGCGCATTCTCCTTCTTGGAACGAGAGATTTCGTCTTGGCACTCAGCAAACGTTACTTCAACGACCTCGAAAATCTCCAACGCCGCCATTGTTAGTCTCTCACGTAAAAAAATTCTGATCATGTTTAATTTAGACATGTTGACACTAAAACCTCAAGACTCTTTTTGGGAAATCTAGAGAATCTGTAGTTTCAGACTGCAGTCCTTGGAGCTGCTCTTCCTCCTGACTGGTCCACAGCTCCTGTTCCTCTTTAATCTGTGGGGGCTCCGGGAGAGAGAGCTGCTGCACTTCTGGAGGAAGGAGAGGCAAGACAACAGTTAGATGCCTTTTATGTCTCATGACAGCTGAAATGTAGGTCTATATATATAGAAGTACTGACTACACTCAAATTAAGTAAATAAGTGTGGGCTTTGACTTTGACAAGTAAAAAGTATCCATTACTACTGTCTGTGTCACGTGGGTAACTGGACCTCACATGAATGTCATTTTTGATGGCGACAACAGCTCACTCATATATGGCCATATTTTTTTGTATTTGTAGGCTACAATCGCAGATCCGTTTTATATTTGCTAATGTTTTTGTGAGTTAGCAAATGTTTTTTTCGTGTTGTGTATTTTTCGATTTACAGATTATACATTTACACACGGATTGTTGCACACAAATAATACTGAGACAAATCTATCTCGATATCAAACCTGTTCGGTGTAGCTTGATCTCGTGTTGAGTATAACAACCGTAGTAGCCGTGCCCTCTCCTACCTGGAATCAGATTTCTTCTTTGTAGCCTACTCAACAAGCGTTTTTTCAACTCCACCAAAAATCTCCAGCGCTATATTGCTAGTGTCTCAGGGATACGTTTTGGCATTTTCGAACTTTGCTCAACGGATATGGCCCTTAAGTTTCATAACAAGCTACTCTACTAGCTAGTCAACTACCTAGTCCAGGCTAGGTTTTCCGTTTCCGGTACGTAGCCCAATTAATGCCGGATGTAAACAACATCAAGATTTACCAGTGATTATAGTTCCCCCCCTATTTACATAACTGTATTGATATCCTCTTGTATTTAACCCAATATTACATATTTAAAGAAGTATAATGATGCATTTTGGCATTATTTATAGCAAGTGATAGATCAACTCACACCCATCAATGTGATTTGTCTGCTATCGGACAGTTTAAATTGTTTTCCACCACTGGCGGCTGAGGCACTGGTACACTTTTGTGTACAAGGCATTGTTATTTTAGGACAACTCTGTTGTATCTTCCTAATTTACCTGAGGCCTGTTCCATAAAGCAATTAAACCGAATAAGCCAAGTTTATGTAGGCAACGTTTGTCTTACTCATTTCCAATAGGGTCGGTTCTGTAAAAGCCAGTTGAATATCTTTCAAACTCAGTTACTACGGCAACTTATGCTGCGAAACTAACCGTAAACCTAGCAAGTTCCTTTAACACTGACCTGGCGGGGGAGCAACAATTTACCACGAACTTTCTGGCGTGCTGCAGTTTATGACAGTTTAAACAGTCATTTAAAACAGGCTTCCTTCCCATAGCTGCTCTCCTTCTGTATATTCCTCTTCTTTAGCTTTTAATAGCAGATTGCAACCAACGTTCATGTTAACCGCTAGGCTTCTACTTCTACAAGATACAGTAGGCGGCAGGCCTATAAAATAAAACCAAAACCTATGTCCATACCTTCACCCCAGTTTCACAAAATGAGGAAAATAGAAACTTATATATTCCCTAATGTTATGAGTAACTTGGGTCATTCACCTAGCTGTGTATATATTCTGATCAGACACAAGAGCAATTGTTGTGCTTGTTACATATGTAACAACTATTAAATAACTGAGGGCTTATAATTTTAAATAAAAACTTTATTGGCATGTTTTCATATTGGAGAACACAGGAGAACAGAATACCAGCGCAGAAAGTTCTAGAATTCCTTTCAAGTGCAACATTTAATCATAATGTAAAAATAAAGATTTAATTTAATCAAATATTAATCATATTAACAAACAACTACAACCCCAAAATTTGACCAGTATATTGCACACTGACAGAAGTTTTTTCTTTAACGATTAAAAACAGAGGTTGGCCAGTAACATTAGTTACAAACAAGCACACTAGCCCTATACCATGTTGTACAGAGAAGCAGTCCTAACCAAGGTGGGCAGAGATTCACCTGGGCCAAGTGCACCAGCGTCCCTTCCATGGTAAACAAATGGACAAGCAAGACAAATTATTTACCATAAACTGAAAACTTAAAGATCCAGATCTTCCTTCCAGGGCATTCCTCTTTACCTGGCCTTTTATTTAAGAGAAAAACACCCTTTAAGATGCACTGGGAGAAGCTTGTGGAACGGTTTAAAAAAAAGACAGAAATATGAGGACTAGAAGGACAGAAGAAGACAGATGTGAGGACGAGAAGAAGAAGTGGTTTGAGCCAATAGAAAGGCTTTGCTTGGCACAACAGGAAGTCAACAGGAAGTGAAACAGACGCCACTGCTCCTGGTTGGTTGCAGAAAAGACATTTGTCCTTAACTCCGCCTCTAGCGACACACCCTGCCCCGTCGCCTCCTTATTCACACATTCGCCTCATCAATAAAAGATTGGGAGAGAGGTAGAGTGACAGAAAGAGAGATTGTGAGAGAGTGCGAGTGAGGTAGAGAGAGATAGAGAGTAAATGTGAAAGAGTGTGTGACAGACAGAGAGGTAGAAAGAGAGTAGCTCTACAGATGATCCTCGCTCCTCACAGCCTGTTTGAAGACAACAGAGGTCTCGGTCTGACCTCACAGACATACTTCTCTCCAGAGAGTCTGGACAGTTCTGACATCAAACCCTGTAGAGCGTCCTGTAGAGCGTCCTGTAGAGCGTCCTGTAGAGCGTCCTGTAGAGCGTCCTGTAGAGCGTCCTGTAGAGCGTCCTGTAGAGCGTCTAGCGTCTAGCCGACTCCGTCATCGTCATGCTGACTGGAGCTTCAGTACCGGCCTGGGCCAGGCTGCACTAGATAATCTGTGTGTGTGTGTGTGTCTCAGACAGCATGTGTGAGTGTGTCAGATGGCGTGATGTGTATGTGTGTGTCTCAGACAGCATGTGTGTGTTTGTGTGTCTCAGACAACCTGTGTGTGTGTGTGTGTCAGATGGCGTGTGTGTCCGGGTGCAGTAGCTGCTGAACCACCAGGTCTATGTTGATGATGACGTTGAAGTAGAGGCCCCAGTAGAACATGCAGTTGCAGATGAAGCGCGGCGTGGCTGGCCACAGCAGGGCGAAGGCCAGGCCCTGGGACAGCGTCCTCCACAGGTGAGCCCACATGCGCCTGGGAAGGCCTCTGGAGGAACACAGCACCACTCAGACACTGGGGGCGTCTGTGTGCCTACACGTGTGTGTGAATGTAGCCGGTGTGTATTGGTGAAACTCACTCCTCAGGTATGTAACAGGCCCACCCGCGTCAACGAATTGCTAGCTTTTCGTTGGCGTAGTTGGTTGTGGTGGGCTTGGGAAGCCAGAGGTGGTAAGTTCAAACCCAGTGCGGGACGATTTGCCTGATACCTCTGACGGAGCTTGCAAGACCACGTCTGTTACATGTGTGTGTGTACCTGAACACAGCACCGCTCAGACACTGGGGGTGTCTGTGTGCCTACACGTGTGTGTGTGTGTGTACCTGATCAGTGCACGGGTCCACAGACGATACAGGGAGCATCCCTCCAGGACAGACAGCAGCATGGCGTTCACGATGATGAAGCGGGACGTCCAGTAGTGCACCGACAACCAATCCCACGCAAACTCAGCGATCAGCTGGTACGGAAGCAGGAAGTACTTCACGAGAAACTCCGCCCACTGGCTCCAGCTAGGTTGTGCCTTTGAAGCAGGAAAGGGGTTAGATCACATTGGAATCCACGTCACATTTCCATTTAATTAATTTAGCAGTCGCTTTAAAGAGAGACATGCCAATAGTGCACATAGAAAGCACAGCAGTAGATCAAGGATCAGAAGTGTAGAGTTCTAACAGTAATTCAGTGGTCATAGTCAAGGAACGGTCTGTGTTTACCAGACATCTCAAGTGACCTGCCAGGCACAGTGTAAAGAGCTGACTGGTACCTGTTTGTTGAAGCTGTCGTCCATTGGCTGGCTGGTGTGTGAGAAGGTGGGGCAGCAGGTGTGCAGGAAGGGCAGGAAGGAGTCCAGGTAGTCAAACAGGTAGAGGTAGAGGAGGGTGAGGCGGGGAGAGCTCTTCAGAGCGTACAGCAGGAACAAAGATTTACCTGCATTCACCGCCTGCACACACACACACATGCGCACACACACACAGTTATAATTCTGTGTGTACCTCTGTACCTCTGACCTTGTGAGCTGGTGGATGAGGGAAATCACAGGGGGGAAAAGAGGGACAGTTTGGAAGGGAGTGATGAGGCAAACCCCGAGGAGGTCAGAGATAACTGAGAGATCAGAGATAACAGGAGATAACTGCAGGAGAAGCCCCTCCCCCCTCACCTTGTACTCCCAGAGGTTCTGTGGAGGTTTCCCCCCCAGGGCCCTGACCCTCTCCAGCTCCGCCAGCATGGCCCGCCTGTGGGCATGGTTCTCTATGCTGTAGGGGGGAAGGCCCAGCTCCTCGTCACCCAGCATCAGCAACAACCTGCACACAGACACCGCTACATGACCACGAAATCACCACAACATCACCACAACATCACCACATGATTTCATGTGTGTGTGTACCTCCCGTTGACGTCAGCCTCCAGGAAGCGGTGTGTGTAGAGCTGGGCCCAGGGCCCCAGGTGCTGCATCCACTCCTGCACCTCCTCTGGGCTCCACCTGGAGATGGCCTTAGCAACCAGCTCCTCCCCCTCCCCCTCCCCAATGCTCCAGTGGTAGCCCAGCAACAGCACCTGGAGACACACACACAAACACACAGACATGAACACTAAGGTTGGGATTAATTTGTGGAGTTAGCAATACATTAACTATTATAAAATAATTTGAAAAAACTTTGGCAAAATCTATTTAACTGTTATTTTGGTTACTAAAATAAACTAATTTGAACCCCCGCACACACATACACACACACACACACACACAGGGTGTAACACACAGATCCAGACCTTGGTTGACACAGTGAAACACACACACAGACGTTGCTCCTCTCTGCCACATGGACAATACAAACAGAACCGTTTACTCACTCACTCACACACACACACTCACACTCCCTCCAGGTACACACACTTACACACAGGCTCCAGACACACACACACTTACAGCCACACATGAGAGTGCAGTGAGGACTCCAGAGAAGAACCCCCCGGCTCCTCTAGGCTGGCTGCTCCTGGGGACGCTTCTGGAGGCCTGCTCCTCTCCATACCTGCACAGGGACACATATACACACCATATACACACCATATACACCTGCACATATACACCTGCTCCTCTCCATACCTGCACAGGGACACATTCATACCCCATGTGTGTGTGTGTCTGTTTACCTCTGGAAGGCCAGGAGGCTCTGGGAGATCTTGGGGTTGTTCTGTATCTCTGCTCGTCTCCTCTCCACTACCTCTGAGAACAGCTTGTCAGCCGCGTCCCTGAGAGACGACAAGAAGGTGAGGAGAGGAAGGAGGGGTGGTGTGTGTAGTGGGTATGTAAGGTGTGTAGTATGTGTATGGGTGGTATGTGTAGTGTGGTAGTACTGGTAGTGTGCAGTATTTACATTTCATTCATTTGGCAGATGCTGTCATCCAAAGCGACGCGCGTACGGAAGCACAGCTGATCAGATCAACGATCAGAAGAGCAAATCTCTGCTCAGTCAAGGAACGGCTCTGTATTAATGAGCCTCAGCCGCTCCCAGCTAGCAAAAGAGGAGTCCTCCGTGAGCAAGCACGACCCATCCCAGCAGCTGGAAGTTGACCTACCTCAACAGGATGTTGATTTTGGGGAAGCCCTCCCACTTCTCCCTGCACTCGGGGCACTCTGTCTTGTGGGAGGAGTCCCACCACAGCGCCAGGCAATGGCGGCAGAAGCTGTGACCACACGTCAGCGTGGTGGGGTTCACCAGGATGTCATAGCAACAGTGGCACGACAACTCGCGCTCCGAGAGGGCCAGGTGGGGGGAGGTGAGGGGGAGGGGGGAGGGAGCCACGGGGTCGGTAAAGACCCCTGTACCCTCTGCAGCGCTGACGTCCTCTCTCATCTGGGATGAGTCCATCATCTGAGGCCTGGAGGGGGAGGGAGAGATAGGGGGGGAGAGAGAGAGTAAGAGACAGAGAGATAGAGTCTGTATTGCATAAACGCTCTGACATCATACGACATTCAGTTCAGTCCATAGCACAACCTGTACGTTCACTGCAGGGCACGCACGGGTGTACACTGGGCCGGCGCTATCTCTGACCTATGGACTCCGTATCCCATCTGTATGCCAACTACAACAAAATGTCGACAACCTATGACACTTTGTTAAGTTGACACAAAGGATAATAACGAGCGTTAACGAGTCTCATCTTTACCGCTGTTTCAAACAGCTAGCTAGCCACTTAAAGAATTGTAGGCTAACTGGCTCTTTCTGGTCAGCTAGTAGCTAGTCTAGCTAGCTAACCAGGAAGTACGTCCACAATTTGTACAGGCGAACGTCTAAAATAATGACACATGACACTGTCTCTTGACCTACACTTCAACAACTCAGGGAATATCCAGTAACTTTTTAATTGACAATAATCGCTTCGTATGTGTACATAGCAGCTAGTTATATGATTGACTATAACATTGTTGTGTTGATAACCTGCAGCTAGCTAGCTCAATTCGTGACGTTATGCCTGGCTTTAGCAGGGGGTGCCCCTACAACTTTGCTAGCTCTAGCTAATTCAGTTAATCTTACCTGACGAAGAAAGGTAGTCAAATTATCTGGACGATCATATCACAGCGTCAGGAGAGATAAATGTCCCGCTACTTATTCCAAGTTCAGTTGTGGTCGATAGCTGGGAAGATCATCATTCTTGTCTTGCATCAACTTTCGCAGGACTTGCAGGTTAGCTAGCAGCTAGCTCCCGAACCCAGTTTAACAAAAGTCCCACGCCACCCGCTATGCTGTCCCGCTCCTCATTGGCTACACTCAACATGTAAAGTAATATGATTGGTGAGATCAGCTCATCGACGTCATTGAAAATATAACTTCGTACACGCTCAAGATTAAAGATGAGGTCAGAAAGCTCCGGTTTTTGACTTTCGGCTTACCCCTTTTATGTTTTGTGAACACATTTTGTGTCACTTTGTACCCTAGGTGAACGGGGTTTGCCTGTTTACAAGCAGCAAGTAGCAAGTGAACACAAACTCCGCCTCGTCGGGCTGCCCTAGTTTATACATCGCAGTGATACATTGTTCTGTCGTCAGCATCTGCGCATTCAGACAGAAGTAGTGAATTACTTTTCCGTTAGCCGTAGGTGTAGCCTAGCCTATTTTATGACTGTCTACTGTCATATTTATAGAAATATATTAATAGCACGTATATTTATGGGTTCCAAGTAGGACAATAGACGTTAATCATTCTTGATCAAAGAGTTCTCATCTTACTGTCTGCCATCAACCAGTTTTGTCTACCCAGGTAAGTGAGAAGAATAGAAACAGACAAGTCCGATTTTGCTTAGCCAGCGAGGTTTGACACTATTTGATTTTATTGGTGTTATTAGACTTAACTGACATATTTGTCAGTTTATGTTCTGCGGATGTGTACTCAAGATTGAACCAGCACCTATGTCAGTGGTCAGTTAGACCAAAAACGTTGTTGGCAAGGCTTGTAAACTTGCTAACACTAGCACTAGTAGGTTGCAAACTAGTTGATGTCACACAATTTTGGATGCAGTTAAACATTTGCATGGGGTAGCTTGCTAGTTTTGTATTCACGTCTCCGTGGTCTTAAATCAGTCGCAGTCGCTATCCGGAATATTGTAGGGAGACGGTCACGCTATTGGCTGACAGTCCGTGGGGATTATCATACGGGTTGTGGGACTGTTAATGTTCATGTCTTTTAATTGTGTTTGTGTAATGTTGTGTTCGTGTTTTGATCATTGTTGTGTTAAATGCGTAAGAATTTAGGCCATTTAATATGTTGGGGACTGTTAAGTGATGTCACCGTGACCTAGCTTGTTGGGGATCTAATTGGATGATTTCTTGTCCGTTCGCACTTATGTGATAGACGTATATTGAAAGTTAATAAGTCTAAGTTCCGGGGTCATGTGGTTTATGACAAAGAGATTTGCTAAAAACATTTTGGATTTTGGTACTTCTTCATTGTAGCTTGTCTCAATACATGTTAATGTGTTGGTTGTTCTGTATGTACATCTTGTACTATTTGTATTTTTTGTAATATTTGTATTTTTATATTGTAAATTACTGCAACTTATATTTTATTGTATAGTTAAAAAAAAATCTAATTCCACTTAGTATTGCTAGTTATGCACCCTTAGTATAGTTAGTCCTCATATTTAAATTTTAGATTCCTATATGTTTAATATTTGCACCTTCCTGCCAAAGGGTTAGGGTTACATATACATGTGTGTGTAGCGCTCGATAACATCTGTTCTGCTGTTCTCTGTTGGAATGCAGGAGTACACAGTGGTCTCTGCCCTGAGCCAACCTGGCCTGTAACCACAGCAACCAGAGCTGGGGGTAGATGCCATGCTTTGGAAAACAACAACAAACTGGGGGACATTCTAAGAATCATGGACTTGTCTGGGGAGGAGAGGGAAGAGGGCACCTTTAGAGCTGCCAGGCTGGAAGGAGACCAGAGGAGAGACTCAGGAGAGACACCCTGCCGCTGCCCCCCACAGGAAGTGGGAACCCTCACAGGAAGTGGGAAGCGGGTCTCCCAGACAGGAAGTGGAAAGCGGGTCTCCCAGACAGGAAGTGTGGTTGTTACGTGTGGCCGTCACAGTCGCTGCCAAGTTAGGGTGAAACTCAAAAGACTTTGTGTGCAAGACGAAGATAGTAAAGATGATCCAACCGAGTCTCCAAACACAGAACACAATGACGAGGACACTAACCCTGCCATTTTTAAGTGTGATGATGAATTAGAGGTGCTGACTGTTCCAGTAGAACAGGGGGAGGAGCAGGAGAAGAGCGATTCAGAGGACAAACTGCACCATTGCGCCAAGTGTTGGAAGACCTTCACCAAGTTGGAGGCTTGGGAGGATCACCAGCAGACTCACACGGGGACCAAGCGTTACGGCTGCCCCTACTGCGACAAGGAGTTCTGTAACTCGTCAGGCATGAGGAGGCATCAACAACAAGTGCACCCTGATGAGGGAGCGCTTTCTATGAAAGCTCAGAGACATTCACAAGTTCCTCCTGGAGAGAACAGTGAGCTGCACGCCCGTGAAGAAGAAGAGGAGCCACGTTTCGGTAAGTACTCTCAGATCACGGAGGTTTGGCTTAAACAACACGGTATCTTTTGGTGTTATTTTGCACCGTGCCTGGTAAAATACCCTTATTTCTTGACTCTATTAGAGCTATGCACTTCGGATCCTGTGCGTTATTTGAATGTGGCTTTGGTTTAAAGCGTCTGTTCAATGAATTGTGATGTGATGGTTAATGTGATGTGTCGCTGTGCCCTTAAGTGTTTCCTGTTTCTCATGTAGACAGCATCTCCCACTTCCTCTCTGAGGTGGAGGGCTGTGCCAGGAAGCCACACCCCTGTGCCGAGAAGCCACACCCCTGTGCTGAGAAGCCACACCCCTGTGCAAGGAAGCCACACCCCTGTGCCAGGAAGCCACACCCCTGTCCCGAGTGTGGAAAGGAGTTTGTGAATCAGAACAAACTGAAGCGACACCAGATGACGCACTCTGGCGAGAAGCCTCACCGCTGCTCCGTGTGCGGTAAGTGCTTCCTGCAGAAAGGGCAGCTCAAGGTTCACGAGAGGATCCACACCGGCGAGAAACCTTACTCCTGTTCCATCTGCGCTGCCAAGTTTGCTCAGGTGGGGGACGTGAGGAGACACGAGATGAGGCACCTGGGGGAGAGACCGTTCGGCTGCTCCGAGTGTGGCAAACGCTTCATAGAAGCGCGGCTCCTGAAGGCTCACGAGCGCACGCACACTGGGGAGAGACCGTTCGGCTGCACCGTTTGTGGAAGGAGGTTCTCCACCTCGTCCTGCCTCAGGGATCACAAGGTCACCCACACGGGAGAGAACCCGTACTCCTGCTCTGTGTGCGGGAAGGGCTTTGCCACTTCCTCCGGCCACAGGGACCACGAGAGATCGCATGCCGGGGAGAGACCCTACCACTGCGCCGAGTGCGGGAAGAGCTTCTGTCGCCCAGGGCAACTGGTGAAACACCTGAAGAGACACACAGGTGGAGGTGATGCCCAAAACCCCAGGAAGGTGAGCTGGACTAGATGTATTTATGTTGTCTTGTCATTAAACGCTATGTTGCAGATTTTTGACCTTAAAACAGTCAAATATTTAATATTTTATTGTGTCTTCTGTCACTCTGTTCCTTCTTCTTTTATCACAGGGCCCTGGAGCTCCCAGACTGGAAAGGAAGGCAAAGGAAGACAATCTTAAAGATGATAAGGATGAAGGAGATCTGATCAGCTCAGATTTGGATCTGGTGGAGCTCTTGCATCACCACAATGACCTCAACACAACACTGGAGATGGAACCTAAAGAATTAGTTGAAGAAAAAGAAGAGGGGAAGGAGGATGGAGGGGAAACAAATGGCGTTGGGGGATTCATCAATTCTGAAGGAGAGGAGTTGGACATTTACTCTGAGAACCAGCAGGAGAACCAGCAGGAGAACCAGCAGGAGAACCGGACAGTGAAGAAGTTCTACCGCTGCCTTGAGTGTGGGAGGGAGTGTCCATCCTTCTTCAGACTCCAGATGCACATGAAGATCCACACAGGAGAGAAACCTTACCCCTGCCCCACGTGTGGGAAGCACTTCCGCCAGAAGGAGCACCTGAAAGAACACGAGAAGGTTCACACAGGGGAGAAACCCTACTCCTGTTTGGACTGCGGCGTGAGGTTCAGTCACCAGGGGGCGCTGAGAAGGCACGAGCGCTCACACACAGGAGAGAAACCCCACCCTTGCACTGCGTGTGGCAAGAGGTTCACCAGGATAAGCAGTCTCCGAGAGCATCAGAACACGCACACAGGAGAGAGGCCGCACTGCTGCAGCGTGTGTGGGAAGACCTTCTTCAGGCTGTCGGCCCTGCAGAAGCACCAGGTGACTCACACGGGGGAGAAACGCCACGTCTGCAACGTCTGTGGCAAAGGCTTCTCAGAGGCTTCCACCCTGCGACGCCACGAGAGGGCTCACTCCAGAGAGAAGCCCTACCAGTGTGAGGACTGTGGGAGGAGCTTCTCCCAGCTGGGGAGCATGAAGAGACACCAGCAGATCCACTCCAGGGACGGGCCTGGGCCCGGTCTTCTGCCTGCCATGGCTGATCAACTTGATCCACTTTCTCTAGGAGGTCTCGACCCTATCAGTTATCATGGTGACCTGAGAAAACAGCCACAGTGTCCTGAAGCGCCTAAGCATGATGATGAAGAGGAAGAACATGACGAGGCTAAAGAATGGAGTCGTTTGTTCAAATCTGGATCATCGTCGGGTGTTTCCAGGTGTGTTCACACCTGCCCCTTATATAGACTTCAGTTCCCCCAGTCCTCCAAACTACACAGACACCTGCAGACTCACCCTACTCTCGCCCAATCAGGAAGTGAGCCGCGATGGGAGCGGAGCCATCACCGAGCGGCAGACAGACAAAACCACGATGCAGAGACTCAACATGGGACGACCGCTCATCAGCATGGAGACCAGGGGTCAGAAGTGGGGGTCGAGACCATCATTAATGCCGGGCCTCCAGGGAACGAGGATGAGAAGGAGGAAGAGGAGGACAGAGAGGAAGGGGAAAATCAATTTGGCAGTTTAATCAACTCTGACGGCGAGGAAGTGGAATGGGACTCTCTTGATCTCAGTGAGTCCCGAGTAACGCCCACGTTCAAACACAAACCATCGTGTCCACAGCTACTCGGCCTCTAACCAGTGTTGTGTTTTCCACTGCAGGTCAGAGTGTGAGTTCCTCCACCTCGGGCCGGGAGAACCAGCCTCTCTCCCCCCCGATGCAGCGTCTCAGAAGCAGCCTCCTGCAGTGGCCCAGCGGCTCCCGCTGCCCCATGTGCGGGCGGGACTGCAGGAAGCCCTCCACCTTGCAGATCCACATCAGGGTCCACTCAGGGGAGTAGCCCTACCAGTGCACCCTGTGCGGCAAGCAGTTCACCCAGAACCGCCACCTCCAGGACCACCAGAGGGTTCACACGGGGGAGAAGCCATACCGGTGCTCCGACTGCGGCAAGAGCTTCGGCCACTCGGGGGCCTTGAAGAGGCACCGGCTGTTCCACACGGGGGAGAAGCCGTACGGGTGCTCCCTGTGTGAGAAGCGCTACAGCCGCCTGGAGCGTCTGAGGGAGCACGAGAGGACCCACTCGGGGAACCGCTACGCCTGCCCGGACTGTGGGAAGGTGTTCTTTAAGCCGTCTGACCTCGGATCTCACCGGAGAACCCACTCGGAAGAGAACCCTTTCCGTTGCGACGAGTGCGGCAAGGACTTGAGCACGCCGCAGAGCTACCGCAGACACAAGAAGATGCACCAGAGGAAATCTGACGCCGGGCAAGGGCTGCACGCATAGCTGTCTGCCCTCACCGTGGTGTGAATTGACATGTTTGTCTATTTGTGGTCAGCCTGATGTGAAAAGTATTATTACAAATAAAATAATATATGGTTCGTCCACCATGTGTCCTCCTTATAATTTGGGTTTATTTTGTTATTTTAATGCATCACAAAAGGGTTTGTCACCCTACAGATTTAGAGTTGATGGGTAGAGGAATTACATGCGCTCCTGTGATTGGATGTTGAAATAATAACCTGGGCTGGTGTGACTGGATGTTGAAGTAACACAGGCATTAACATGAAGACCATACCATTTTACGTTAATTGTGAGGTGATTGAGGTTGATTTGTCAAATTACAGGGGTATTCACTTAAATAAAGGGCAATAAATATATATATACTCAACAAAGAACTGAATGAATGAATGTCAGACATAAGTCTCGCCCGTGTACTTTTCATATGTATTTCGTCAGGGTTCTGCATCAGTCTGATACTTAAACGACTTGTTTTCGCTGCAGCCGGTGGCTAGTACGATAGAACTACACTCCAACTGACTCGGAACTTAACCAGGTTGAAACCCGGAAAGTCAACAGCTGCGCTTGGTCGCAAGGAGCAAACGTAATTAACCATTCGGTTATATATTAACAGTATCATGCAGACAAATGCAGCTAGCTATAATACATTTAAACCGTGGCATACACTGTAGACAGTATAAACTAAAAGGAGACAAACGTTAGGGTCTGTTTCAGCCTAATAATTGATGGAGCCTTTAAATAAGAGAACTATGCGCTTTGGTTTAACGGTCAGCTTGCTGGTTATCTTGTTAGATGCTAGCGTGAGCTAGCTAGCCAACTTTTTGTGTTTTGTTTAGCTTGTACTAGTACTAGTTGGCTAGCTAGCCTGCTGTGTTAAACAAGGTTAGCTATAGCTAGCCTGACAGCCTTTGACATCGCTAGTGACGTTAGCCAACTTGTTTTTCACAATACACTGAGGAGAATCTGAAAGGAATTGCTATGTATGAGGTACAATGTCGTCTGTTTTCACTACCTAGTTAAATGTAGCTAGTATAGATAGCTAACTAAATGTGACTAGCTAATGGAACGTGTCATATTTTCTACAATGTTTGTGACTTTGTCCTTTGTTTCAAATGTAGCACTATAGTATTGCCGTTATGCGAGATGTATTTACATTATCCAAGCTACAAAGAAGGCTATCTGAATGAATGAGATAGTAGCTAGCAAACTTACTAGACTGTATTTGAGAGCTAGCTAGACAAGTTACGTGTACTAAAATGCTTGAAGTTTTCTATCTCGTCAAGGGCTTTTGAAGGGTCTTTTTCTAACCTAGCTATTTAAAAACGAACAGCGTGTCTAATTATCTTCATTCAACAGGGTTCTCTCCAGGGGGGGCAAGCAGAGACACCAGGTCCTGAGGATCACCATGGCAACCAGATACCGTTTTTTCCCCATGTTGCCCATAACGACCGCTGTGGACTTCAGGGGATAAAAGTTGTTGTCAAGGAGGAGGAAGAAGAGGGCGTGAAAGGTAAGGTGATGAGTGACATGCATGTTTAACAACAATCTTATTTAATTTTTTTTTTTTTATGTGAGGATTCTTCATAGCGTGTGTGTTGAGAAGACCATCCCTTTACGTGCCCCACAGGAGAGAGTCCCACCAGGGTGGCAGAGGGTCTGAAGATGGCATCGGATGACCACAGCCATCAGACTGACTGTCAACACGGAGGACGACCAAGAGGGGGAGGAAGAGGGGAGGAAGAGGGGAGGAGAAGGGGGAAGAGGGGATATGTGGCCTGATCAACTCTGAGGGTGAAGAGGTGGACTGGAGGCTGACTGACCAGGCAGCGGGAGAGAGCTCCATCGTGGAGGTCAGGGGCGAGGAGGAGGAGGAGCGAGGGGAGGGAGGAGACAAAGAGGAGGAGACCGGGGGAGGAGAGAAGACAAACCTGAAAAGGGAAGAGGAGGTGCTGAGGGTTCCTCCCATCCACGGTAAAGAGAGGCCTTCTACTCTGCAGGATCCAGTCCATCACACCAGCTCTCTCACACTCTTCTAATGAAACCTACGTTTATTTGTCAGATGCACAGTGTGCAGGATTACTTTGTAATTAAATGCTTGATTTGCAGCTCCTTCAACAGGGATAAATGTAAATGAAAGTACTTAAACACAGGACAGACCCCCTCTACGCCCCCCCCCCCTCCACAATTACCCCCACCCCTCAACCTAAACATTGTAATCAAATGTCCCACTTACATTGCCTCTCCCCCCTCCAGGAGGAAAGAGGAGGAGAGGGAGGCCTCCCAAGGCGTCTCCCCCAGATCCGGGACCCGATGCTGGGGAGGACAGTCGGCCCACAGGTGAGGAGAGCCTGGAACTCCTGTCAGGACATGGAGATGGGGCAGAACCCAAGTAGAACAGCCTCGCTGCTCTAGAACATCCTAGTTTTTTTCAAAAATGTTTTTCTTGTTGTAGTAGATATGTTAGGAATTTCCCAACCCCTTTTCCTGCAAGAAGCCTAAATAAGAAGATGATCTTAATTGACTTACCTGGTAAAATAAGCAAAACACTGTTGTTTTCGGGTTTCAGGCTCAAGTAGTCTTCATAAACCCTAGCTCCTCTCTTCTCTCCTCTCCTCCCTCCTCTCCTCTCTACCCTCCTCTCCTCCCTCCATCGGCACATCCTCCCACAGGAAGGAGGCGCAGTCAGAAGCCTCCAGCAGGAGGAGGGGGCGACCCCCCCACCTCTCCCCCACTCGCAGGCAGCGGGACGCGGCCTCGGCGGCGCAGCAGCCAGCTGGGAGGAGCTGGGATGGATGCTGCCTCGCCTGGTGAGGCTGCCTCGCCTGGTGAGGCTGCCTCGCCTGGTGAGGCTGCCTCGCCTGGTGAGGCTGCCTCGCCTGGTGAGGCTGCCTCGCCTGGTGAGGCTGCCTCGCCTGGTGAGAACGGCAGGCTTCCTGTCTGAGCTGCCGGACAGTGCTTGGTTGATTGAAGTTCAAACTAAAGATTAAACTGTCTGTGTAAAGTCCTTACATTGTCAGTTTAGAGTACTAAATGACTTGATAGTTCTTTAGAAACATTCTCCTGAAGGTCTCAGGTTAGATTTTCAACCAAGATTATTCTGGTAATTGTCCCTTCAACAAATGGATGACAAACAACTAACTGTCCCTTTAACCCCGGCAGTGAGGAGGCGGGGCAGGAAGAGGACCCTCCCACTTCCTGTCCTCCCTGCCGGCCTGGTGGTGACGCCCAGAGCACGGCTGACGTTCCGCTGCTCCGTGTGTGGGAGGGAGTTCTCCCACGCCTACAAGCTGGAGAGACACGCGCTGATCCACACTGGAGAGACGCCCCACCGCTGCTCTCTCTGTGGGAGGGGCTTCAACCAGAAGGGAAACCTCAAGACGCATCAGAAGGTGCACTCAGGTGAGGTACAGGATCAGACCATTAACTATGAGGGGAGGGGTGTGGCTAAGTGTGATCCCTCACCCCTGAGAAGGGGGACAAAGTGGAGCCTACTAGTCCTAAACAGGCTATCCCAAAAACATTTTACTTTAGCCTATATGTTAGCTTGTGGATCAGAAGCCATGATCTCTTGCTCTCGACCCCCCCCCCCCTCTCTCTCTCTCTCCCTCTGCAGGAGGGAAACCCAGTGTGGACTGTCCTGGTGAGCCAGACCTCTTGCACGAGGTGCAGACGGAGCAGCAGGAGGGGGCGTGTCCCAGCCCGGTCCCCCTTGGTGCCCTGCTGCCCCCCCGGGAGGAGCTATGTTTCTGCCGGCAGTGTGGCACCCAGTTCAGCCAGAGGCAGCAGCTGGAGGAGCACATGCACGGCCACGTCCGAGAGAAGCCCTACTCCTGCCCTGACTGCGGCAAGAGGTTCATCAACGAGAGCTACGTCCAGATCCACCAGCGGATCCACACGGGGGAGAGACCGTTCCGCTGCCCCGAGTGCGACAAGACCTACTACACGGCGTCCGCCCTGCGGCTGCACAGCATGAAGCACTCGGACGTCCGGCCGTTCGGCTGCCCCGTGTGCGAGAAGCGTTTCCGCGTGCAGTCCTACCTGGCGGCCCACCTCCTCACCCACACCAGGGACCGGCCGCACCTGTGCTCCGTGTGCGGGAAGAGCTACGCGCGGGCGGAGGAGCTGAAGGTGCACCACCGGCTGCACACCGGGGAGAAACCCTACCGGTGCGGCGACTGCGGGAAGAGCTTCATCTACCGGCAGGGGCTGAGGCAGCACCAGCGCACCCACGGGGGGAGGCGCATGGGCCCCACGAGGCAGCTGGGCCGGCCCAGGCAGAGCCACCGGGAGGAGGGGAGGCTGCTGTGCTGAGCTGGGGGAGGACCAGGAGGAGCACCGGGAGGAGGGGAGGCTGCTGTGCTGAGCTGGGGGAGGACCAGGAGGGGAGGCTGCTGTGCTGAGCTGGGGGAGGACCAGGAGGAGATGTCAGCCTGTCGCTCAGATCTTCCTGTGTGGAGCAACGACAGGGGCTTGAAGAAGCCAGGTTTTTTCCTTTTGTGGAAAGTGTGTGTGTGTGAGAGAGATATCGCTTCCTCTGACTCATCACAACACAGCTTTGCTGTCATACCTGCTGCTAGTGTCTCAGTATAGTTCGGTTTTACTGAACAGTTTTAAGTATGTCAGCATTTCCTTAGTCTGATGAACAAACAAAAAAAGACCTAAGAAAGTGATGTCTACAACAACTCTCCAAGTTTGGCGACAGATGTAACTGTTTTTATTTTTTTTAGGTGTGTCCATGTTGTTTACAGGTGATAGTTCTCCACATCACAGTGCCTTGAAATCCTGCATGAGATACACAATCTTCACCCACTGATAACCAGTGTACCACCACCCATGCACAGATACTAATGTGATATTCAAATAAAAGAAAATATATAACGTATATAACTCTTTTACTTCCGGTGCCATTGTTAACTCCCCTTTCTAATGGTCATGACCATTTACAGAAAAGATAGTGACCCAGAAGTAGCACAAGTGTAACTAATACCAAGTTGTTAAATTATAACCATCATGAGTGTCTAAAGAAATCAAGGGTCTATTTATCACGTTTAATAACCATCAACTCTGCTCTTTATTTATGGATTTAATCCGCATGTGGCGGAGACTACATTGAGACGCTGACATAATTCACAGCATTATCGTTGCGTTTCATGGGAAGGTTCGTCGCATGTGTGACGTATGTGACTGACACGTTATTTATGCGTCACTTATTTAGGCTTACAGTTGAAATATAAATAAAAGACACGTGTTTGCGTTCAGTTCAGAGAAACGGTCTCACAGTTTCATTTGTCCTACAAACAGATCTTTTTATCCAAAGCAACATATAGAAAGTGATTTGAACCTGCGACCTCTTGATCTGCTGTCAAATGTTTTTACCGCTGTCTCCCATGCTAATCCCAACTCTTTAGCACGCGAAGAGGTCCCTCGGGACGGGATGAACGGCATTGGTCAGACGTTGGTAGGCTAGCTAGAATGATGTGAATGTTGACTGTTGTAGTAGCTGGGAAGTGCTGCTTGCAGTGATAGCCTGCAAGCTACAACTAGGGAAGTACATAATAGCCATGTTTGAGCTAGATGGGTAAAGCTAGACAACGTTAGTAGGTAGTAGTAGATGTTGTGGTAATTTCAACTCTGTAGCTAGAAGCGGATACAGCGCTGCTATTTAGGTCAGATATGTACCGTTTTGGTCCGAATATAAGACGGGGCTTTCTTCCTATAATTCTGAAACAGTGGGGTCGTCTTATATTCGCTCCTTAGACAGATGACGCCAAGTACCGGTGTTTACACAGCGTACAGTGCCATCGGCCTGAAAGATGGAAAGACACAGCAGTGATCGTCTTGAACAAAGTGTCTCAAAAGTAGGTCAGGTTAACCAACAACCGAGGAGGAGTTATAACGCAAGTTTTAAGATCGTGGTGATTAATGCAGCGGAGTCATCCGACAATTCTCGAGCAGCTAAGGAACATGGTGTCACGGAATGTAATGTTCGAAGATGGCGAGCCCAAAAAGACCGTCTTAAAAAGGCAAACAGTCAGAGAAAATCGGACCGTGGTCCTCAAAGCGGACGCTTCCAAGAGATTGACAGGCGAGTGTGCTACTACCTAACTGAAAAACAGGATGATGGAATGCCAATTACCAGAGCCGTCATTCAACTGAAGGCTTTGGAAATCGCCAAAGAGCTAAACATACCGACCACCGATTTCAACGCAAGCCATGGCTGGTGTAGAAGAATGATTCAGCGTAATGGACTTGCACAACGACTTGGACAAAGTTTGCATTCAGAGTCGAGAGAGAAGCTACAAATGCCGGTATTTATTATTTTCTTCATGAAAACTTTATTTTGTTCTTCAAAAACAGTTTTTCCCAAAAACAGTTTTGAAACAGGGGGAGTCGTCTTGTATTCAGGATTGTCTTGTATTTGAACCAATATGCATTGATAGGGGAAATGTAATGTCGAAATTAGATATTCACTTCCTGGGCTAGCTACTGTTAGCATACTTAGTCCATGTTCTGTCGATTTGTGCAGTAAATCATTAAGGTGAGTGTTATGTCTAGATATGAATTGTTGAATTAAGACTTAATGATGTCTCCCTTGGTAACCAGGGAATTCTGAAAGACCACACCTGTCCAATCCCTGAGCTGGTGGTGAAGGTGAAAGAGGAGGATGATGTCGCTAAGGTGAATTCAAACGGTGGGTTTACTGGTTTCTACTGCCCTCATATCATCTTTGAGCCAGATTGAAGCATAACTTCTAAAAGAGTAACTTTGATGTTCCTGCTCCTTCAGAAACTTCCTCTGGTTTCTGAGTGAACTGGTTTCAACCCAGCTCGTATTCTGTTCCTTTAGGAGAAACTGCCAGCGAATGTTTTGATAGTAAGGAGGATCTGTTTACATCAGTAGCCCCAAGGCAGCCTCACCATATCCCCCACGGCAACCAGGGAACTCCGCAAAACTCCTCGTCGCCCCTGATTTTGGAGGTGAAGGTGAAAGAGGAAGAGGAGGATGAAGAGTATGGTGCGTTCATCTCCCCAGGGGGTGAGGACGCTCCTCTTGTGGGGGCTGAACTCCAAGCGGAGAAACCCCACCTCTGCTCCGTCTGTGGGAAGCGGTTTGTCACAAAGCGCTACATGACCGACCACATGCGACTTCACACGGGGGAGAAACCGTACGCCTGTGCCGTCTGCGGCAAGGCGTACCACCTCTCCGGAACTCTCCGGAAACATTCGCTGGCTACAAAACACGAGCAGGACCCCAAACCACCGAAGAAGAAGACCGGGCAGCACGTGTGTGGGATCTGCGGCAGAGACTGCCATAAGCTCTCCGCTTTCCAGATCCACATGAGGGTCCACTCCGGAGAGAAACCATACAGGTGCAAACTGTGCGGGAAGGCCTTCAGTCAGAGGGGCCATCTGAAAGACCACCAGAAGGTTCACTCTGGAGAGAGACCGTACCACTGCTCCATCTGCGGAAAGAGCTTTTCGTACTCCGGGGCGCTGAAGAGGCACACTTTGCTGCACTCTGGCTTGAAGCCCTTCTCCTGCTCTGAGTGCGGGCGCAGCTTCGCCCAGCGAAGCCACCTGAGGGAGCACATGCTGAATCACTCAGGGGAGCGGCCGCATGGCTGCCAGCAGTGTGGGAAGACGTTCGCCCGACCCTCCAACCTCAGGCTGCACGTCAAGACCCACAGGCAGAGGCGCTACTGCTGCGGCGTGTGTGGGCGGGGCTTCTCACGCATCTTCGCCGTCCACCGACACCAGGACAGGGTGCACGGAGAGCCGGGGGAGGAGCCCACACAAGAGGCCGGCGCTGCAGATGCTGTCGACTAGGGGCTTTTTTCTGGTAGGTGAGAATGCGGTGTTACTAGGGTGGTTTCCTAGCAACTAGGAATTCCCTAGAAGTAACTCAATCATAAAAACGGTTGCAGTTAATACGATCAATCCTCAGTTATCAAACAACTCTGTCCCACCAAGTTACACCAATGCAGTGTAACTTGATACAAACCTTGTAATAAATAAATAAAATAATTAACCAATTTTTCTATTTTGTTATGATACAAAATCACGATATTTCCTCATGGATTGTTGAGGGGGGGGGGGCCTCAGGATGTGTGAGCTGTACTGATTAGATCTGTCTCCTTCCTCTATGTACCCGCTATCCGAGATAAATGGCTTATTATTGATGATTTGCATCTTGATGATGAAATATGACATTTAAAATAAATACTGATTATTCTGAATATATCTTGTGTCTTTGGTGTGAAGGATCTGGGTTCTTATTTTAAGGTATCTTCCGTCTTTTTCGTCCTAACTTTTATAGTTGGTTTCAGCCTTGCGAGCTGAAGATCAGCTATAAAAGTTAGGACGAAAAAAAGTTAAATGCGTTAAAGGGTTAATGATACTCATCGATGACCTGGAACGGAAAAGGAGAGCAACCCGGAAACGGAAAAAAACCCAAGATCAACCAACAGTGGCAGAGAGAGGGCTTCACTAACTGGTTCCCTTTTTGCATTGTATCAATTAATAATATTATTAGTGCCATCAATGTCTGATCGTGGATTATTTCTATCTGAAAATTTCCCGAACCACAATATGATGCTGTTTCTGATGTGCTCCGTAACCAACGACCGAACACTTTAAGTCCTGAATCACGGACGTTAGCCTCGTGTTAACTGACTGTAGGAGGAGAAGGAAAAAAGGGTGATAACGACAGCTATTTATCAATCAAAGGAGGTCGACTCAGGATGGATGGGGTGAGATGATTGTCGTGAATTTGTGGTAATTAGAGCTAGAATAATGCTAATGTTCTCTATGCAGCTTCTCCTTTTAGCTAGCTACAGTAGTGCTAGCACTGCTAGCTCTAGCTTTAGCAGGGAAATCGCTCAAAAGGTTTCGACCTTTTGAGCGATTTCATGAAATACGAGTTTAATATTCATAACAAAATGATATAATTGCATAACATTAACTATAAGAACATGCATGTATATTATCAAATCAACAATAGATTAATGCGTTTTGAAGGGTTTTAATTTGACTCATGTTACTTCCGTTCATCAACTCCGACGCAGATGGCTTGCCTCACTGCAGCGACTTTGGTTAATCTACTCATTTTAGCGGAATAGCGGCTAGGCTAGTTACCTTTTTTCTGCATTCAGCGACTGGGAAAATTGTACAGTGTCTGTATTAGCGATCTTCTGTAATGGGTGTATCTGTATTTGCTTAAAGAGGGATTCTACATCTGTGTTGTGAAAACTCAAACATGCTTCATTAGTTACGCTAGCTTTGGAAACAAAAACAACTCTTTAATTTACACTTTCAATGACACACTAGACAGACACCATATTACGGCAGTGATAGAGACAGCTACAGTACACATCTCTAAGGGGTAGGCCTAAATGTAGCATCTTATTTCAGTAAATGCAAGCGTCTTATTGACTGTGAAACACGGTGCAGATTACATACACAGGGAAAACCACAGTTTCATGGTGTACAGATGATATTTAGTAGTCTAAGGATGTAGTTGATCAGTTTGCTTTAATTTAAAAAGAATGTAAACTCGACAGTAAGGGTTAGGCTTCTTATAGAACAGAATTGGTTGTAGCCATCAAAACTAGATACAGGTTGAGAAGCAAGTTGGCTACTATACATAGCTAGCTTGTTTGTGGGAGCACAGTCCAGTTTGTCTTAATTAACTCAAAATATTTAATACAGTGAGTAAGTCTTCAAGTTTCGATGTAGCAAACCAGCATCAAATCATCACATTACTGAGCTTTAGCTGTTAGTGTTTAACCGTTTCACAATTGATAATCTTATGTTTAGTTACACAAAAAACAAATTAAATGAGCATTCAACTCTGTTAGTTTACTGTAAAAAGGCTATGATTGCGTCGCTAGCTCTCCCTTTATAGCAATGGTTGAGTAAATGTGTTGTAGGGCTAGCTAATAGCGTCATGAACTCGGTTGAAGTGATCCGCTGCTTAAGGATGATCTCTAGCAGTAAAGCAGTACAGTGCTGCTAGCAGTACAGTGCTGCTAGCAGTACAGTGCTGCTAGCAGTACAGTGCTGCTAGCAGTACAGTGCTGCTAGCAGTACAGTGCTGCTAGCAGTACAGTGCTGCTAGCAGTACAGTGCTGCTAGCAGTACAGTGCTGCTAGCAGTACAGTGCTGCTAGCAGTACAGTGCTGCTAGCAGTACAGTGCTGCTAGCAGTACAGTGCTGCTAGCAGTACAGTGCTGCTAGCAGTACAGTGCTGCTAGCAGTACAGTGCTGCTAGCAGTAATGGAAGCCACCATGTAAGTGCTGCTGCTTGAGGTGATTCATGCTTTATTAGTTACACTTTTAGAACGAAATTCAAAGTGTTAAAATGCCTTTGATCCATTGACGGATAACCTCATGATGTCTCCCATGTAACCAGGGACCTGAATCCCTGGTGATGAAGGTGAAGGAGGAAGAGGAGGATGGCTACGAAGAGTATGGCGTCGTTATGGTGAATTCATCTGGTGGGGATACTGGTTAGTACTGCCCTCATCTCTTCTGGTGGGGAAACTAGTTAGTACTGCCCTCATCTCTTCTTGGGACCTGATGATTGCGTATTCTTTAATACAGGGTTCGTACAAGGTGCTTAACCCTTGTGCTGCCTTCACAATGAGGGTCACGTCACATGAACCATCGTTGTGTTGTGACAACTTTACCCAATACAAAAACAAATAAAAAGCATTTCCTTTGAACCTTCGCGATGTGGGGGGTCTGAGACAGCCTGACAGTTAAAAGAAAATGCTTCACTTTGTTTTTGTATGCGGTAAAGTTGTCGCAATACGACAGCGCGTCATAATGACTGATGGGTCAGAATGACCCAAAGATAACACAAGGGTTAAAGTGCTTGAAGTACTTGAATTTTACTTTTCTAAATTTAAGTCCTGGAAAACCCTTGAAAACAGTCATATTAATGACAAGGTATTTGAAAAGTGCTTTAATTATTTAAAGACAATATATGAATTTACAAAGTAATTTTGAAGTGTTCATTTTTTTTCTTCTATAAAACTCGTCTTTTACCTCAGAATTAACACCTCAGGCCATCCCCCCTCCTGCTAATTTAATTAAAGCACCATCCGTTTTTTCTGTCATTCTTTGGTTTGCGTTATGGCATATGATCATGCTCTCAATTCATTCAGCCAAAGTAGAAATCAATTAGGTTCTGAAGAAGCACTGTCTGAAGTGTCATTCTTTGCACACACACCCGACTCACACACACACACACCGAGAGAAAAGCCGCTGCTTCTCAGCCAGTGCGCGACAGGACCGTATTGATTAGGCCTACTTGAGGACGAAACAGAACATTGTCAAAATGACCATTTTTGGCGAGTATCCTCGTAAGCACAGTCTTAAATGAGTTTCAAAATCTTAATTGAAGGTGAAGAGCTGGAAGAATCCAGAGCGGCTGTACAGTAAGTACAGGGACATTCCCCAGAGGCAAGTAGGGTGAAGTGCCTTGCCCAAGGACACAACGTCATTTGGCACGGCCGGAAATCGAACTGGCAAGCTTGTGATTAATAGCCCGATTCCCTAACCGCTCAGCCATCTGACCCCGGATTTGTGTCAGATCCGCGACATGTGCGTGAGGTCTTAAAGAGACAGCGTCTAATAAACCCACTGCTGTCCGTCTCATTAATGTTAGCAAATGTTAACAAAAGAAAAAGAGCAAATCGCAAGCTGCTCTTGATTGAATAACATTTGTAGCTTTAATAAGGATTAATTTAAAGTAAATAAAGTGTTGATAAAAAAATTAAATAAAAAAGTAAATAAAAATGTTTGATAAATTAGATCTCTGATTGTAGTCCTTGAAAACCCCCAAAATAGTGCTTGAAAAGTCCTTGAAAGTCCTGGAGATTCATTACACAGTATCTGTACGAACCCTGTTAATTTTGTTTGTGAGAAATCCCTAATCACAGCTCCTCTTCTTCTGCCCATCCAGGAGAACCCTTCAGCGGGGGGTTCCACAGCTCCTCTTCTGCCCCTCTGGGAGAACCCTTCAGCGGGGGGTTCCACAGCTCCTCTTCTGCCCCTCCGGGAGAACCCTTCAGCGGGGGGTTCCACAGTGAGGAGGGTCCCTCCACGTCGGGAACCCCGGGGCGGCATGGTCGTGCATCGTCAGGGACGACAAAACTTCCCTACAGCTGCCTGGACTGTGGGAAAGCGTTCCCCAGCCCGTCCACACTGAGGACCCACACGATGTCCCACACGGGGGAGAGACCTCACGGCTGCTCCGTGTGTGGGAAGGGCTTCCTGACCAAACACCGGCTCACCGTCCACCTGAGGACCCACACGGGCGAGAGGCCCTTCAGCTGCTTGGAGTGCGGCAAGACGTACATCAGCCAGGAGCAGGTCAGCACTCACTTCCGCTACGTCCACAGCGGGAAGCGTCCGTACGCCTGCTCCGTCTGCCAGAAGGACTTCCCCAACCCCTCCAAGCTGCGGCGGCATCAGGCCACCCACACGGACGCCAGGCCGTTCCCCTGCCTCGTGTGCGGGAAGCGCTTCAGAGAGACTGCGCACCTCCACAACCACGCCCGTCTGCACACCGGAGAGAAGCCGTACCGCTGCCCCGACTGCGGCGTGAGCTTCGTCAGCCAGGGGCAGCTCATTCAGCACCGCCGCACCCACACCGGGGAGAAACCGCACCCCTGCTCGCAGTGCGGGAAGCGCTTCTCCCGTCTCTGGTACCTGAAGTCCCACATGGCAACGCACTGTGAAAACAGGCTGATGACCAACAGCGAAGTCCCCCTCCCGGACAGCAGGGGGAGCTGTCTGTCTGAGCCGGAGCTGCAGGAACTCCAGGAAACACCCGAGGGCGGGAGCTTCTCCCTGCCGGGGTCTGGTCCGAGGCACGAGCACCTCCCTGCCAGGGGGATATCCAACCGCCGCTTCGCCAGCGGGAAGACGTTCTCTCAGCGGCGCTCTCTGACCCGACACGTGTGCACAATGCCATTCCGACGCTCCCGGTTTGGGAGGGGCTTCGCCAGACCCGGGGAGCCGAGACCACGCGGCGCGGCTCCCGCAGAGGAGCCATACTGCTGCGGTCTCTGTGGGAGGAGCTTCTCTCTCTGGGTGAACTACAGGGTCCACCAGAGAGCCCACGACAGGAACAGGAAGTTTGCTCCAGAGCCTCGGGGCTTTCGTGGTCCGGGTAGGATGTCTGGGGGGGAATCGAGGCCTGTGGCAGGCAGCCAGGGAGGATCTGCCAGCCAGCCAGAACCCCAGTCTGAGGAGTCATCCAGCAAGGAGGATGCCTGGGAGAGGCAGGTGGTGGTGGTGAAGGAAGAGGAGGAAGATCCCTCGTACGGTGAGATATGATCATGTGTGGAGCAGGAGATGGTTGATGGACGTCCTGCTTGTGGGTGTTTGCTATGTTCATGTTGTCTAATACGTTCATGTCTGTGTTCCCAGGACTGGAAGGGGAAGAGGGTCTGCGAGGAAGTGAACTCAACCAGGAGAGCAGGGGAACCCACTGCTGCTCACTGTGCGGCCGCCGGCTGTCCAGCGCCTACAAGCTGATGCTGCACCACAGGACCCACACGGGGGAGAAGCCCTTCCCCTGCCTCGTGTGCGGGAAGCAGTTCTCCCAGGCGGCCAACCTCAAGACCCACCAGAAGGTGCACAGCGGTGAGAGGGCCTACGCCTGCCCCGACTGCGGCAGCCGCTTCACCCACCTGGGAGACCTCAAGAGGCACCAGCTGCTGCACAGCGGCCACAAGCCCCACAGCTGCTCCGAGTGTGGGAAACACTTCACCCAGGTGGCCCACCTCAAGCTGCATCAGCTCACCCACTCTGGAGAGAAGTCGTTCCGCTGCCGCCAGTGCGAGAAGAGCTTCTCCACGGCGGCCAAGCTGAAGAGCCACGACAGGGTGCACACAGGGGAGAGACCCTACCAGTGCTCCTTCTGCGACAAGAGCTTCGCCCACTCAGGCACGCTGGTGAAGCACGAGCGGCTGCACACGGGGGAGACGCCCTACCGCTGCTCCCACTGCGGCAAGGGCTTCGCCCAGCTGGTGTCTCTGAAGATCCACATGCAGATCCACACGGGGGAGAACTTCTACCGCTGCTCGCGGTGCGAGCAGAGCTTCACCACGTCCACCAGGCTGAAGGACCACCAGAGGAGCAGCCACGGCGTGGAGAGACCGCACCGCTGCTCCGAGTGCGGGAAGAGCTTCAACATCGCCTCCCGGCTGAAGCAGCACCTCCGGGTTCACACCAAGGAGAAGCCGTTCCACTGCTCCGTCTGCGGGATGCGCTTCACGCTGGTGGAGAATCTGAGTCGGCACCAGCGGAACTCTCTGGGACCCTGCAGCGCGGCGAGCCAGACCTCCGGGGGAGGAGCCGAGGTCCTGGGCCCCGATGCTGCCCCAGCGGGGGACACACACACGGTAGGAGACTGGGATCGTTGATCATTAGAGGGTTTCGGTTTGCGGATCTTTGGCGTCACGCGCTCTGATCTTTCTCTGTGTTGTAGGATTGCCGTGATTCCAAACCCAGCGTGTCGCCAGGGCGACAGGACGGTAGCTGTGTAGACCAGGCAGGAAGTGAGGAGGATGAGGAGGCTGTAGGGGGTCTGATCAACTCTGACGGAGAGGAAGTGGAATGGGATTCTCTTCAATCAGGTCAGTCAGACACAGTCAACTGTGTAAGGATATGTTTGGATTATTAGGACATATTTTGTTGGGTGGAATAGAGAAAAAAAAATGCTGTGTGTATGTTCTCTGTGTGTGTGTGTTCTCTGTGTCGCTGTGTGTGTGTGTGTGTTCTCAAGGAGAAGGTGAGAAGAGCAATCATGAGAACCAGCAGGAGAACCAGACGGTGAAGAAGTTCCACCGCTGCCTTGAATGTGGGAGGGAGTGTCCATCCTTCTTCAGACTCCAGATGCACATGAAGACCCACACAGGAGAGAAACCTTATCCCTGCCCCACGTGTGGGAAGCACTTCCGCCAGAAGGAGCACCTGAAAGAACACGAGAAGGTTCACACAGGGGAGAAACCCTACTCCTGTTCAGACTGCGGTGTGAGGTTCAGTCACCAGGGGGCGCTGAGGAGGCACGAGCGCTCACACACAGGAGAGAAACCACACCCTTGCGCTGTGTGTGGCAAGAGGTTCACCAGGATAAGCAGTCTCCGAGAGCATCAAAACACACACACAGGAGAGAGGCCGCACTGCTGCAGCGTGTGTGGGAAGACCTTCTTCAGGCTGTCGGCCCTGCAGAAGCATCAGGTGACTCACACGGGGGAGAAACCCCACGTCTGTGACGTGTGCGGCAAAGGCTTCTCCGAGACGTCCTACCTGCAGTGTCACCGGCGCTCCCACACCAGAGAGAAGCCCTACCAGTGTGAGGACTGTGGGAGGAGCTTCTCCCAGCTGGGGAGCATGAAGAGACACCAGCAGATCCACTCCAGGGACGGGTCTGGGCTTGGGTCTGGGCTTGGGTCTGGGCTTGGGTCTGGGCTTGGGCCTAGGTCTGGGCTTGGGGCTTTGGCTCTCCTTCTCACTTCTCCTTATACTCGCTCTGGTTATGACGGGCAGGAGGCGTTGGAGTCCAGCTGTTCTACTTCCTGCCTGTCAGGATCCAGGTTCACCCCCCCCACGCTGAAGACTGGTAACCACGGTGACCAGAGCAGGCCACAGCAGGGGCCTGAGGAGCCAGAGGACTTTAGTCTGAAGAAAGAGGTGAATGTTGATGACAGCGAGGAGGAGGAAGAGGAGGAGGATGAGGATGAGGATGAAGACGACAGTCTTGGTGCTGTGGTCTACTCTGGGGGAACAATGGTCGATGTCCCTGGCCTTGGTGAGTCCATTTTCTGGGATTTCACATCGTTTTTTCAGTTGTACAATTTTACTAGTTCCATATTTCCTGTTATGTACTGTGCCTCACCTGCCTCATCACGCTTAATCTGTTTTGTTTTTTCCAACCGTCTTTGCTGCCGCCAGGATCCGGTGGTGTCAGTCTCCAGGATGGTGCTTCCAACCATCACGGCGTCACACTCCAGCCCCACATCTGTAAGCTGTGTGGGAAAGGCTACCAGAAGAGGTGCTCCTTACAGAACCACCTGCTGACCCACACAGGAGAGAAACCCTTCCCTTGCTCCGCCTGCGAGAAGAGCTTCCGCAAGAAGTCCGCCCTGACCGACCACATGCGCGTCCACACGGGAGAGAGACCCTACATCTGCTCCATCTGCGGGAAAACCTTTGCTCTCTCCGGCTGCCTCCGGAAACACGCCAAGCGCCACCGAGTGGCTGGAGGGGAAGAGGCCTCGGCCCCCCAGCAGGCCGACAGACCCTCCAAGAAGACCGAGCACATCTGTCCTCTCTGCGGCAGAGACTGTCTGAAGCGCTCGGCGCTGCACATCCACATGAGGATCCACTCCGGGGAAAAACCCTACAAGTGCTCCATGTGCGATAAGACCTTCACCCAGAGTGGCCACCTGAAAGACCACCAGAAGGTTCACTCTGGAGAGAGACCGTACCACTGCTCCATCTGCGGAAAGAGCTTCTCGTACTCCGGGGCGCTGAAGAGGCACGCCTTGCTGCACTCGGATGTGAAGCCCTACTCCTGCTCCGAGTGCGGGCGCAGCTTCGCCCAGCCAGGCCGGCTGAAGGAGCACATGCTGGTGCACGTCAGGGATAAGCCGCACGGCTGCCAGCATTGTGGCAAGACGTTCAACCGGCTGTCCGACCTCACGGCCCACCTGAGGACCCACTCGGGAGAGCGGCCGTACCGCTGCTCCGCCTGCGGGCAGGGCTTCACCCGCACCTCCACCCTCCTCAAACACCAGCGCAAGGTCCACCCAGGAATCACCCTGCCAATAAAGAGCGTGGAGAATGGGGAGGAAGACTCCATGCAAAGCGATGAGGATTAGGATGACGGCGATGTTAGACTGTCCTTGGGTGGAAAGACGACCGACTGACGATGCTTGTTTACCCCGGTGGGAAACGCAGTTACTTACTTTAACGGAAATGCCCGTTATCACTGTTTTGTTAAGAGACTGAACCTTTTTGTCCTCCGGAGAACATAGTCTTACTCGTTGTAGTCTAAAGCTAGGATGTGTTTTACATGAAACTGCGTTCTGTGTGTCTGTGTGTCTGTGGTGCCCTGGGGTCATGTCTCCACCTCCTGCCATCACAGATATTATTCCCAACATCTCAACTGATCCTCGGTCAGTTCTTCTGCTCGCAAACACTGTGATGAGACAAGCCTGGTCCCGGCCCACCGATGCAGAAGACAGTTAGCCTTAAACATTTGTGTGTTGCTATCAATCCTCACTTGGTCTATATTAACGATCCTTAAATTAAAAGTGTCTAAAGATCAACAGTCGGACCTAAATGTAACTGTGTTCATGTCTCAGTGTAAACACGCTCGCCTGTGACATCACAAAGGCTCGCCTTTCTTTCTGCTCGGAGAAGCTCTGGGCTGAGGTGGTGTTTGAGAGAGAGGTGGTGTTTGTTTGAGAGAGGTGGTCGATCTCGTGAGCGTGTGGAGAGGACCGGGGCGGGACCAGGGTTTGAAACCTGGAGAGCGTGGAGAGCCACGGCGGCCTGTTGGATAAAATAAACCGTAGTGCTAGTTAAGGTTTGATGAGTTCGCATGAGAAAGATGGATTGTACTGGAGCTGGCCATATCACGTGGTTGGTTGCAAAAGTTACTGATTAAAACAACAAATATATGTAATCAAGATGTATGAAATGGGCTTAATACCATGTCCAAGTATTATCTGGATGATGGAAAACTGTATGACATACAACATTGAGCAACGGTATAATAAAGATTGAATCCATCTTGTGTCTTGTGTCAAAGTGAGTTGAGTTGTAATTAATAGGGATGAGCGATACGCATGCGCTCAAGATGTGTGAACTCGTGCTCATGTTACAGATTAGGAATATGATGTTATGGTGTTTTAAGGTTTAATGTTTTAATCATTATAAATATAGTAAAAGATTAAGTCCTATTTGTAGCCTATATCCTGAGGGTTTGGTGTGGTAGTATTAGCTAATTCGAATATAGTCATTCCTCTTTTTTTCTTATTCAACACCTTCAAGAATAGATTTGCACATTTTATCGCGTTTGTGAGGACACAGTTCTTCTCCAAAAGCATGAACATTAGGAAAGGGGGTTTATAATATCTGGCAACACAGGGTTTCCGGTATCGTCTGATCTCGCCCGAAATTGCGGGAGATTGGAAAGTAGTCTATCCTCGTGAAGTGGAGCATCGGCAGCGGAACGTGAGGGGAAAACAGCGCTGGAGAGAACAGTACTAGTACAGAGGACTTTTTTGGGTTGTTCACTTGGTAAAGTAAATGATATTTGCTACCGTTGGTGTTGTCTTTTAGCTAGCTAGCACCAGTAATCCACTATGCTAGCTTGTTAGCTAACATAGCCGGTGTCCAACAGGTTGGCTAGCTTGCTAGTTTTCGTAAATGAATCCCTATTTACCTTTGGGTCGAGACGTCATAACACAGTAGTAGTTAGCTAGCTAGCTTGCTACCTGACAACGACCAACTGAAATATACGAGTAAGTTATTTTAATAAGGCACATTGTTTACGTCAAATTCAGTGTGTACTGTGTGTGTTTACATTACAGAATCGGTGGCTCAAGGAGAATGGAGGACAACTTAAACGACGTTCTTAGTTGCGATGACAAGGAACAGGTGGGCAGAGTAGGTTTCAGGGGTTTATTCAACCACAAATGTATACATGCATTTACCTCTTCATCTTTCCCCTCACCCTCTCTCTCCCTCTTTCCTCACCCTCTATCCCTCTTCTCTCCCCTTCCCTCTCCCTCCTCTCCTCTCCCTCTCCCCTCCCTCTTTCCTCACCCTCTCTCTCTCTCCTCCCAGTTGAGGAGGAAGTTGTCCCTGCTTCAGAAGGAATACCTCCGGACAGCTCAACGACTTCAGGTGCACAAGCTGTGTGTGTCTGTGTGTGTGTGTGTGTTATCATGATATCTCTCCTGTCTCCAGCGTGCAGGTGTGTGTGTGTGTTATCATCTCTCCTGTCTCCAGCGTGCAGAGCGATCAGAGACAGTCCGTAGGCACGTAAGGAGCCGGATCTCCCAGCAGAACCAGGAGAGGGACGGAGGCCAAGCCAGCTCAGCTCTCTACCCAGCCTCGTCCCCCCTCACTCTGGGCAGCCCGGCCAGGGCACTCCCAGGCTCAGCTCCTGGCCTAGGACATGTTGGAGGTGAGTTGATAACACTTAATGTTACCTACTTTACGTAACCCTGTAGACACGGCTCTACTGTTGCACTATAAACAAGGATGATATATTTGTACTCTGTTGGTGAAATGATTACTACATGCATGTAACATGTTTATAGCGTGTCTATAACATGTTTGTAATCTATTTTTCA
Source organism: Thaleichthys pacificus (assembly GCA_023658055.1). NCBI lineage: Eukaryota > Metazoa > Chordata > Actinopteri > Osmeriformes > Osmeridae > Thaleichthys > Thaleichthys pacificus. The sequence continues at coordinate 11,582,879 of CM042860.1, forward strand.
CAGGCAGCTCGGTGGGCCAGAAGAGGACTCCATCTGTCCGCTTCCTCCTCCCTGCTGGAGGAACCTGCCCTTCGACCCCTGACCCCAGACACACACAGGGTCCCTTGTTAAGTCCCGCCCCTCGCCTCAGGTCACGACGAAGCAGCCTGCGCCTGGAGGGGAGGGAGGAGAAGAGGGGGGAGGAGAAGAGGGGGGAGGAGAAGAGGGGGGAGGAGAAGAGAGGGGAGGAGAAGAGGGGGGAGGAGAAGAGGGGGGAGGAGAAGACGGGGGAGGCAGAACAGCTGCTGTCATGCTCCGAGACGGAATCCCCCTCTTTGCTGATGTCACACTGTGACACAGACACACTGCCTGGGAGGAGGGAGGGAGAAGGAGCTGTAAACCAAGAGATGGAGGGAGGAGGAGGGATAGAGGGAGGAGGAGGAGGAGGGATGGAGGCAGGAGCAGAGGAGAGAGAGGGAGGAGGAGGGATAGAGGGAGGAGGAGGAGGAGGGATAGGGGCAGGAGCAGAGGAGAGAGAGGGAGGAGGAGGGATAGAGGGAGCAACAGGAGGAGGAGGAGGAGAGCAAGATGAAGGGGGTGGGGAAGGAGACGAGGGAGAAATAGGAAAAGAGGAGATGAAACAAGGAAAGAGAGAAGGAGGAGAGGAAAGGAGTGTTCTGGACTCCTGCACACTGGTGGAGGGTCTGCTTTTCCCGGTGGAGTACTACGTTCGCACCACAAGGCGCATGACGTCCTGCCAGAGCCAGCCTGATCTACGTGCAGTCATTCTGTCTCAGCTCTCCAGGGGGCGCAAGAGAGCCAGACCGACCGCACACACACACTCTGTACCACACTCACACACACGGCCAGGGACACACACACACTCGTCTCAGAGCCCGGACGGCGACCATGTGACCTCGGAGTCAGCAACCCAATACATGCCTGCTCGGGAGTCAGTGACCAATGAGGATGCGTGCTTGGTCTCCAAAGGCCGCATTGCTGCACCAATGAGAGGCTGCCTCAAGAGCAGGAAGTGGAGGAGAGGAAACAGGAAGGGGAGGGGTCTGGGAGGATCTCTGAGTTTAGACTTGCTGGAGGTCGTAGCACCAGACAGACCCTGGCATCCTGCTGGTCCTGGCCCAGCCTCGCAGCCCCTCCCTGGGGCACCAGGGCGAGGAGGCCAGCCTCTCTCTGGAGGACCAGAGACCAAGGTCTACCCCATCTTCAGGACCAGCTCTCCTCTACAGAACAGAGGTGTGTGTTGTGTGTCTGTGGAGGACCACTTGCCAGAATCTTAGTTTCCATGGTAATTTAGTTGTTTACTTCCTGTGTGTGTAGGGAGTGTGTCATCTCCCGGATCAGTGCATGCTGGGAGTCTCACACGAGTCCTGGCGACCTTCGACCTCCAAGACTTCTATCTCCCTGACGACCAGTTTGGCAGGCTCAAGCTGGAAAAGCTGCAACGCATTGTCGTAGAAACGCCGGAACCCTTTGACGCATCTCCTTACAGCACCCGACGCAGACACCTCGGCAACCATACCCGTGACGATGACTGGTACCACGTTGCCGTAGCTACGGCAGAGCCCCTATCACTTAGCCTCACGCCCTCTGTCATAGACTCTGCCCCTCCCCTGAAAGAACACAGTTCGATTGGCCAAGCTGAGCAGTCTGTGGGACACCAATCAGAGGAAACGTGTGAGATTGACAAGCCTCTCGGCCAACCAGAGGTCATCCCCACTGTAGACTACCAATCACAAGGTCCCAAATCTGTGATGAACTGCAAATCAGAGGACAAGCATCGTGACCAATCTGAAGCCCACCTGTCTGTAGCCCACCAATCAGACGCCCAGCCTGTAGATCAGGAAGTAGTTGAGTGTCATTCTGAATGCCCCGCCCCCCAGCATGGCCCTTCCCAGTTCCTCCTAAGTCCCTCCCTGACCACACAGATTCAAACAGACCACACCCCGTCTTTGCAATCCAGCCTCCATCTACCTCTCCTCGGTCTCACGCCCCTCCTCTCCCCCTCCCCTCTGCCCTCTCTAGGGCTCACCCCTGCTCTCCCCCCCTCCTGTTCTCCCCTCGCCCCCACTCTCACCCGCACCCGAAGCCCCCATACACAGGCCCTCTCCCCTCCCACCCCCCCTCTCCCCCCGCCCCTCTGACTCCCCCGTCTCTCCCCTCTTGCTCCTCACCCCTCCGCACCTTAACCGATCGGATGACAGAACTCCCCCACCTGCCCCAGACTCCCTGGGGGGAGGGGAGGAGGAGGAAGAGGAGAGGATGGAGGGATTCGTCCTGAGGAGAACCCACACGCTGAAGGTAAAGAAGTATTTCTCTCGGGAATGGGGGTTGAAGTTATCATTAAACTCCAAAACGTCTTTAATTAGCACCTCACGCACGCCCAAATTTAACAATCCTGGTCTTCATTACGACATAGTCTTTGTAAAAGTGTTATGTGTGTGCGTGTGTGTGCGTGTGTGTGCGTGTGTGCAGGCCCCTGCAGGAGACAGTGTAGTGGATGCATGCTGTGTGTACTGGCTGACAGCAGAGGTGTGTGTGGCCATAGCAGGAGAGCGCAGTGTGAGTGTGTGGAGGACACACACTCCGCCCACATGGCTGCACACCTGGAACTTCACTGAGGTGAGTGAGTATCTGTACTGGACACTGAATTATTTTCATGTTGACAATGTAATACAGAACAACCTCTTTGTGTGTGTGTCCACAGCCAGTGATCAGTGTGTTTCCAGTGCTGGATGTTGCTGGGCTGCTGTGTGTGACTCTAGGAGAGCTGGAGGTCAGGGAAACCAGGTAGGAAACACACACAGTCATATACACACACCTCACACACAGTGTATCTCTCACACACTCTTACTCCTGTAGTTGTGTGTAGAACTATGAGACCAGGCAGAATGAGGGTTTACTACTAACCCTAAAGATTGATGAAGCTTGACGTGTGTGTGTGTGTGTGTGTGTGTGTGTGTGTGCAGGGTCCTGTCCTGTGGTCTCTCCCAGGTGTTGCTGAGAAAGGAGGCGGGGCAGATGGTAGTGGGCGTGTCCCGAGGGCGTGTGGTTAGCTCCTCCCACTCAGCGGCCCCCCTCATCCAGGTGTTCTCTCTGCTGCAGGATGGCAGGTACAGAGAGGGGGGGGGGTGTGAGAGAGAGAGTGTGTGTGTGTGTGTGAGGGAGAGAGAGAAAGAGAGTGTGTGAGGGAGAGAGAGAGTGCGTACGTGTGTTTTATATCACATATCTAAACATGACAACCAAAGTTTTAACAACAGTCTCCACTGTCAGTTTTATTCACAGTATGTTTCATTGTTTGCACGTGAGTTCATTCTTGTTTGTTTATCTGTGTGTGTGTGTTCTCCACAGGGTGCAGTCTACCCAGCCTCTCGTGTCCCCAGGTGCGTGTGTGCGTGCGCTGGCTGCTGTGGAGGGGAAGGAGGACGCTCTGATTGGCTCAACCGACGACGGCCATCTTGTGTTGTGGTGAGGGAGAACAGATCAGAGATCTGAAGAGCTTCTTTAACCATAGTGGGTGTGTCTCTGTGTGTGTGTCTCACTCTGTGTGTGTCTCACTGTGTGTGTGTGTGTGTGTGTGTGGTGTGTCTCTGTGTGTGTGTCTCACTCTGTGTGTGTGTGTCTCTGTGTGTAGGAACATGAGGACTGGCCAGCTGCTACAGAGGATGTTGCTGCAGCACAGTTTGACTCAGACTGTCTGCCTGAGAGGATACAGCACCAGGGTCAGTGTTCCTGAGGCCTGGATGCATGTACACAACACTGTGTTACTGGATATATGTTTGTATCGTGTATGTAGTTGTGACTGTCATTTCCTTGTGCATCCAGCAGGGGGTGCTGTTTGTCCTGTTGCAGCACAAGTCCCACAGCTCCCTGGAGAAGAGGGAGGAGGAGAGAGGAGAGAGGGAGGAGGAGAGAGGAGAGAGGGAAGAGGAGAGAGGAGGGAGGGAGGAGGAGAGGAGAGAGGGAGGAGGACAGGAAGACTGAAAGGAGAGGAGAGCTGTTCTCTCTGCTGGCCACCAACCCTGTAACTGGAGGCTCTGCTGTGGTCTCTGGACTGGAGCTGCCTGGGGCCTGCTCTGGGAGGTGAGGAGGGGCAGGGTGGGGCCTGTGCTGGGAGATGAGGAGGGGGACAAGGACAATATTCTTCATTTTACTTCATATTATATTTTATTTATTTAGCAGAAGCTTTCACCCAGAGCAATGTACAATTCAAATGTAAATGAGTGTTTTGGGGTGTTTTTGCATCATTATATGCTTAAAAGTGTGTGTATGTGTGTGTGTCCCAGGTTGTTGGAGGTGGACGTCCTTGGCTCCAGAGTCCTGTATGTGACCCAGAGGAGTGGGGAGGCGCTCGGGGGCAGGTGTGTGTGTGTGTGGGAGCTGGGGGCTCCTCGAGGGGGGGCCACGGTGCTCCTGGAGGGGGCGGAGGGGGAGGGGGGGCTATCTGCTCGCCCTCTGGGGGGGTGAGAACACCTTGCTGATGTCACACCCCAACGGAGACCTGTCTATCTATCACTACACGCCTCGAGGCACCTGACGGGTACACAAGTGACAAAATCCTGTGCTGTAGTTTATTGTATTAATCCAAACATTGTTCTCGGTTACTTGACTTTTAAAAGAAACGTTTGAAAAAAAAGTTTAACCTGCTGTCTTAAATGTTGCAATATATGTGTTATTGTATATGTCTGTAATAAACGTTCATACAATTTCGTTTTGTCTTGGCGTGTATGTCTGACTTTGAAACGACCCTAGCCAAAAAAACTACAGATCGATAAGCGCATGCGTCGCAAGTTGCATTCTGGGTGTTTACCAAGATGGCGACTCGCATCTTTGCCCGGTGTCTCCGCTCACTGCAGAATTCGACGACCTCGATACACGGTACTTCGGCTGTAAGAATTGCTGCGACAACCGTCGGTAGCCAAAGGCGATTCTCCCAACTTTGCAGCGGCCAAGGAACGTGTTTGCCACAGGTGTGTGTAACTTTACGTCTTCATGACCGCCTAGCTAACCTTAGCTAGCATCTAATGCTAACGCTAGCTACTACTAGGTCAGGAAGGTCTAAGCCGCTGTAGAAATTAGCTATGGCCTCGATACATTTTAAACGCTCAAAGATAATTAGGTGTTTTCTTGCAATTATTCGCTCCTGACAAACTAATTCCGCGTTCTTGAGAGTTGGTCAAACACCGTTCGTCCCTTCGTCAGGTTCCCCGCCTAACGTTGTCCGTCCAGCGGCAGTATGGAGACCTACCCCCGCTCACCCTTGACACCATCCTGGACCGGGTCATCTACGTTCTCAAACTGTACGACAAGATCAACCCTGAGAAGGTAAGTGTCTCCCTCGCTGACAACGGAAATGGACGAAAGAAACGTCGTTGATGAGACTAGAAATAGCATGCTCGCTCAGCGCAGCTGCTATGCATACTGGTTAAAGGGATCCGTTTAAATTGTACGTCAATGTGTGTGTACCTGTGTATGTGTTTGTGTGTGTGTGTGTTGTAGCTGCAAGTGTCGTCTCACTTCCTGAAGGACCTGGGTCTGGACAGTCTTGACCAGGTGGAGATCATCATGGCCATGGAGGATGAGTTTGGTGAGAGACCACACACACCATAAACACCTAGACACACACACACACACACCACACATACATACCTAGATATGCACACACACAGTTTGGCAAACCTACATGGCGTCGCTCGTCAGTAGAGCTTCCTCTCCATCCGTCCACAATCTCTGACCCCGCCTCTCTGACCACGCCTCTCTGACCCCGCCCCCCGTGTGTGTGTGTCCAGGCTTTGAGATCCCTGACAGTGAGGCAGAGAAGCTGATGTGTCCTCAGGACATAGTTCACTACATCGCTGACAAGAAGGATGTTTACCTGTGAGTATCTCTCCTCTCATTCCTCCTCTCTCTCTTCCTCTCTCTTCCTCCTCTCATTCCTCCTCTCTCTCGTCCTCTCTCTTCCTCCTCTCATTCCTCCTCTCTCTCTTCCTCCTCTCATTCCTCCTCTCTCTCTTCCTCTCTCTTTCTCCTCTCATTCCTCCTCTCTCTCTTCCTCTCTCTCTTCCTTTCCTCTCATTCCTCCTTCCTCTCCCTCATCTACACTCTCTTCCACTCTCTTTAATTACCTTCCTCCATCTCTCTTCCTCCATCTCTTTTCTCTCCACTCACCAACTGACTTGAGCGACTGGTCAAAGTGCTACTGTGAGTTCAGCAGTAGCTGGTAGCAGTAATAATGACTGTTATTTTGGAGACACTTTTATCCATAAGTGACGTACAGGGGGGGATCAGAACCTCTACTCATCTGCAATCAGGTGCTCTAACCACTGAGCTTTAGCTCTACCCACTAATATGTCCTTTGTGTTTATTTCAGGTGAGGAGACAGGCAGACACTACTCCTACAAGCCAGCCTCAACATCTGTACACATCCACACACACACACTATCCACCATCCACACACACACTATCCACACCTTCTCACCATGGACACATTTCTTAGAAGATAAAAAGCTTTATTCCTAGTTCCTAGAATCTACTCCTGTGAGAGAAAGTAAATGTCTGTATATAAGATGTTACAAGGTTTGTTGACTTAAGCTTTTAGAGATATGAAGTGTGTACAGGTAGCGTCTCAAGTCTCCAAGCCTGGATGTGATTGTGTTTGTCACCATCTAGTGGTGACACAGGGTAGTTGCAGCCCAAAGTTTGTTTTCTGCACAAGACCCAGTAGATGATGACAGCCAGCTAAGTTAGTAAACATGCTTTGCTGTCTGACAATCTTACTAGACCTTTCTGTCCTCATCACCAGCTTCCTGTCTTCCTGAATCTCACCCTTCTCCCTTCAAGCAGAAACCAAACGCCAGTATACATATAATGTTTTTTTTTTGTCGCCTTTCAGTGATTAAAATTGTCATTTAAATTGTTCTCGTTTATCGCTGTATTGTGAAAAAAAATATTCATTATTGTTTTCATATCTTCTGGTTTGGCAGAAATGACTAACCCATATATATAAAAACGTTAGGCAATATTTTAAGAGGTATTTTAAGCACGTAGGTCAACTTGTACCTCCGTTTGGGTCTATATCAGTTCAGTGGAACACGCTCGTCACATCTACCGCCGGATATTTTACTCTGTTCGATCTGTATCAACATATCTGTCTACCTAGCTGGTTGCGCGTGTCTGTATAAACACCAGGAGAGTTTCTGTACAGGACACGCGGGCGCCAGCTTATAACGAACTCCTGTCCTCCACGCGGGGTGCAAATAGGAACTACTAATTACCCTCTCGAGCGCTTTCATGTCCCCCTGTCCTGTAAAATGTAATGGCTTCCTGCACACCGAATAAACCGACCTAACCAGCGCCCGCCCCCCGCCGTGATCATGGCGGTCTACTGGCCGTAGGCATGCACCCCTCCGCGCGCGCCACAGGAACCGCCCTGAGTTCCAAGCTCTAATGACGCTCATATGGAACTAGGGAAGGCGCGCGGGGGCTGTAACCACTGCCTTCTCTCTCTCTCGCTTTCACTTATAAACACACACACAGAAGCAACACACGTGTGGCCTATTTCAATGCTGACGTTACCCTGATGGGCAATGTTCTAATTTCCGTTAACGGGGAAGCGATGGCAAGGGGGCTTTCTACTCATCTCGCACGCTGTTAGTGTGTTTCCGTGCGGTTCTTGGTGTCCGAATCGTCTCCATCGCGCGCAGAGGCTCCATACATGGATCTGGGTTTTGAGGATCGGACCGTGAGATGTCTGAACAAACAGAATGCGTCTTCACGCGTACGGGCTTCTCTTTATTGTCACGACAGGTAAGGAGGCGAATACAAGTTAAACGGCCGAGCCGCTGTAATCAGTGGGGCAGTTTGTTAGAAGCAGGATGTAGTTCGTTACGCACTTATTTCCACCCTTACTGGAATGTTCCTCTAACTTAGAGTTAAGTTCGGTTTGAAATCAAATAAGAGGATGGATAACTGTTTTCAAGCAGACTAGGTTTAGTGATTTTATAGTCTTAAGCGTTCTGTCTCTGAGGAGTGGTCGATTTTTAACTCAATCCTTTTTCTCAGGTAATATATTTGCTACGTTACAGTACGACTGTGGCGGAACCGTGAACCGGGAGAAAAACGGTTTAATAAGTGTCACCATACCGGGGAAAGTGGACCCCAACAGCGTCCATTCCAAGTATGACAGAGGCGGTAAAGCTTTTGACACCGGTTGCACATGGGTCATCGACGTCCCTTCAAATCAGTCGGTACGGTTGGAAACGGTGACGGTGGACGATGGCTCGCTCTTGTCGGTACACTGCGGGGCCAACGGAGCGGAACGAGTTTTGGAGACTGGGAAAAGCGCGCTGCTCCACGGCTGCGCTCGAGCCACTCTGACCTGGAGATTAAAGGTTAAACTAGGCAGCGATCCCCATTACTTGCGCTTATTTTACGAGAGTAAGTCGACCTACATTATTACCAAGCTAACCGTCAAGGTGGGGTAGTTTATTTAGCTCAAGGCTCCGCGTGCAGCGGCCTATGAAGCAATGTTTGTCTCGAGACTTGGTAGTAGACCAGGTGGGTCTCAAGAGCTTCACTCTGCAGTGTGTGATGTGGTTGTTGTGTTCTGTGTTATTGTGTGACAGGGTTATGTGTTATTGTGTTATATGGCATGGTGTTATGATGTCATGGTTTCCATCTCGATTCTGTCAATATTGCTGTTTCCACCTTCACTGTGTGTGTGTGTGTGTGTGTGTATCTGACCTGGTGTGTGTGGCTTCTTTTCCAGGTCCAGTCAGGAGTTCCAGGGAGCAAGCCCCTCTCATCCCAGAGTTTCCCTCCTCCTCCTCTCCCCCCTACCCCCCTCAGCCCCAGACGGAGGGGGAGACTGTCTTCAGCGGGGAGTCCTCCGCCTCACCCCTGGGTGAGGAGGGGTACAGGGGGGGGCAGAGGAGCCGAGGTGACCCCCCTATAAAGCTGCAGATACGGAGATCTGGACCAACACAAAGCTCTGGTCCTGGTCCTAGCCTGGTCCTAGCCCTGGTCCTAGCCCTGGTCCTAGCCCTGGTCCTAGCCCTAGCTCTGGTCCTGGTCCGGGTCCCACCCTCCAGGACCCGGGGGTGTTGCTGACGTTGTCTCCCCAGCGAGGGCAGCTCCTGGCTGGGCAGGGTGATAGGGAAGCTCCCCTGCTTCCTCAGGAAGGACAACACAATGGAGCGGATAAAGCTGCAAGACTCGACCGCCACGCCACACTGGGCCCCGCCCCGGCACACACACTCTCACACACACACACAGACACGCGCACAGACAGACATGCAGACGCATTGGCAAACAGCACACACACACACACACATTCCTTCCCACATTCCAGCACTGGCACACACAGCAACACACTCACCAACACACACACTAGCACACACAGCAACACACTCACCAACACACACACTAACACACACCCTGACACACACACTAACACACACATTAACACACACTCTGACACACACACTAACACACACCCTGACACACACACTAACACACACCCTTACACACACATTAACACACACTCTGACACACACACTAACACACACCCTGACACACACACTAACACACACATTAACACACACTCTGACACACACACTAACACACACCCTGACACACACACTAACACACACATTAACACACACCCTGACACACACACTAACACAAACCCTGAAATTGACAAAACATCAACAGAGCAGGTCAGATCCCGGCTTCTGACGACCAGCCCTGCCCCAGGGGGGCCTGGCCTCACCCTAGCCCCAGACAGAGCCACCGAGGCTGGGGAGCCTCGACAGACCGCTCCCCTGACCTGGAGGATCCCCAGGAGCATACCTGACCTTGACCTCCGAACGACCCCTGGAAGGACCCTCGACCCCGTGAGGTCACATCTCAACGTGACGTCACATGACCCTGAGCAGGAAGGGGAGGAGTCTCAGGAGAGAGACATCACTAATCGCACCCCATCGTTCTTCCTCCTTCCAGACAGTAGCAGTGGAGCGCCCGCTCAGGAGCGCTCATCGCTGGAGCCGGGGGGGTCAGACCTCACTAATCGATCAGGATCAACTGAGTCGTTGGAGACAGGCATCACTAGTCGCTCGGCGAGAGAGTCTGGAGATGGACTGATGAGTGACACTTTCTCTCCTTCCCTCTCCTCTACCACACACACACATCTCACACACACACTGCCTCCAGACACACTCCTCACACACACACACTCTCCAGACACACATCTCACACACACACTGCCTCCAGACACACTCCTCACACACACACTGCCTCCAGACACACTCCTCACACACACACTGCCTCCAGACACACTCCTCACACACACACTGCCTCCAGACACACTCCTCACACACACACACTCTCCAGACACACTCCTCACACACACACACTCTTTAGAAACACACTTTACACACACACACACTCCACCAAGCCCCACTGTTATGACCAACACACATTCAGAAACAAACACTACACACTATCTTAATAGTCAAAATTATACAGTCCTTGAACCAACACACTCCACACCCTTCCCCCCTCCTCACCCACTCCCCCTTTCTCCCCCCAACCTTCCACCCTCATCGACTCACTCCCCCACCTCCCCCTCCTCTCCCAGCCCCAACACAGACAAAAACTACACTTGGACTACAAATCCCACAAGCTCTGCTCCCTCCACCACAGTGCTCCCTACCTTGGGAGATGTAGTCCAGAAGTCCACCGTCTCCCTACAATCCATGACCTCTAACCCCTCAGCACCATTGGAAGTTACCGCGGCAACCGCCAGCAGGGTTGACAAGGTTTACACTGAGACGAACGGCACACACACTCGAACTTACCACCTTACCACACACACACTCGGCACACACACACCCTCACCCAAACTGTTGTCCACACAGACACCTTATACTGCAACAGCTGCACCTCACCACCTGCCTACACACACACACACTCTCCACACACACACTACCCAACCCGACACACACACACTCCACACAAACTCCACACTCACACCTACATCTTCATCCAGACACACCTCCCTCGCAAAACCCACCCCTCCAACCCCCACCACCGTCCCCAACCGTGACCCTACAACCCCCCCCGCCCCCCGCCCCCCCCCCTGACTGCCACCCCCCTCCCACCAGCCAGCCCCAGCAGAGCCTCCACGCCTCCACCCTACCCCCCGCCCCCGCCACCACTCTCCCCAGGCCAGGGCAGCCCACCATGGGGTAGAGCAGCTGGCTCGCCGCCCTCTCCGGTCCTCCCAGACAGAAGCTCCACCTCTCCACCCAGGGTCTTCATTGTGCCCAACCAGCCTGCCGTCATTAAAGGTAGTGTGTGTGTGTATGTGTACTGACAGTGTGTGTGTAGATGTATGTGTGTGTGTACTGACAGTGTATGTGTGCTCCAGAGGACTCTATCCAGCTGCTTCTGCAGATCATTCTAGAAGACCCAGGCCCAGACCAGTCTGATACCCTGGAGAAATATACTTTCACCTGGGTAGGACACACACACACAGACAGACACAGTTTTCCTTTTTTATGTATCTCTTTTCCAGTAACATTTTCCCCTCTCTTTCTGGTGCTGTTCTACCCCTGTCCTCTAGGTGGCGCCCCACCTGCATAGAGCTCCAGGATTCCACACCCTGCTGGGAGCTTGGAGCAGGTGAGAGGGGAGAAGTAGGAGGGGGGAGAGGGAGGAGGTCCAAACTGGGTTTTTACATCCATAGTTATGTTTGGGCTTTTTTCAAATATGAACTCACCCTTCAAACCACTGTGTTTGTTTTTAAATGTATGTGTGTGTACGTGTGTATGTGTGTGCACGCTTGTGTGTGTGTGCCAGTGGCCAAGCGGTCCAGATTCTGGTGGAGTTTAGGACCGTGGGGGCTCTGGCCTGGCTGGGACAGTCGGGGGCGGAGTCTCTGCTGGAATGCACCGGATTGGCCCAGGCTGTTAGAGAGGGGAGGAGCTTCCGGGGGTCAAAGGTGACAAACATCACAGTGGGAGGTGAGTCAGAGGTCAGGTGTGTGTGTATTGCTAGTGGTGGTGTCTTCTCCCTCTTTTCTTTATGTATCTCCTCCCCTCCTCCCCTCCCCCCTCCTCCCCTCCTCCCCCCCCTCCCTCCTCCCCTCCCTCCTCCCTCCTCCCCCCCTCCCTCTCCCCTCCCCCCTCCTCCCCCCTCCTCCCCCCTCCTCCCCCAGGTGTGGAAGAGGGTGTGTGTGGATGGCTGCTCAGCTGCCCTCCAGGGTACCAGTGTGTGTCCAGGCCAGGCCTCAATGCCAGCTGCTCCTCCCTCTGCCACCACCAGTACTGCCACCACCACGGAGTCTGCTCCCACCACACACACCAGCAGCCAGTCTGCAGGTACACACACACACACACACACACACACACCAGGAGCCAGTCTGCAGGTACACACACACACACACACCAGGAGCCAGTCTGCAGGTACACACACACACACACTGGCCGGGGATGAGTTCTGGTTCATGGTGTGTGTGTGTGTGTCCAGGTGTCTGGTGGGGGATGACTTCTGGTTCATGGGTGGTCGTTGTGACGTGAGGATGACAAGGCTGAAGCTGGTGGGGGCGTGTCTGGGCGCCCTGATGGCCGCGGTAACCGTGGTGGTTGCCTTGGCAATGGTAGCAGTGCGTCGGTACAGAGCCGTGTTGATACAAGCCAAGGTGGACCAGACACGCAGCAGGTACACACACTTATACACACACACACACACACAAGAGGTGAGCACAAGAGGTTTATCAGTCCTGATGCCAGAAAGAAAGAAACTGAGAAAAGTAAACACACCTTGTGTGTGTGTGTTTCTGCATGTGTGTGTGTGTAGCTACCGCAGGTTCAACCACTTTGACGAGCTCTCCAGTCGGTTCTGGCTGCGGTCGTGGGCGGGGTCAGCTGACTCCCTGGATAACCCCGCCTTCTCTCGCTCCGACGAGCTGCTGCACCTGAGGGCGCTCGACCGCACCTGCTGTTACCACGACGACACGCTCTCGCTCGCCTCCACCTGCCCTAGCAACGGGATGCGGCTGAACACCGTCTACCCTCACAGGTGACACATACTCACACACACACACACACTCACACACACACACAGGTATGTACCTATATACACGTAAACAGAAGCATACATCCATACAGTAAACATAGGTATGTCTCCACACACACAAAACCAGTGATCCTTCCGTGTGTGTGTGTGTTCTGTGCGACCCCCAGCTCCCAGTACGGCTGGGTGGGGAGCGAGGCCAGTCTGGGGGAGTGTGTGCTGGACTCGGGGAAGGCCAGCGACCTGTCGGTGTGCAGCTGGGCCATAGAGCCCATCCAGTGGACCCCCTTTCCCCTGCTGCAGCAGCTGGCCAATCACAGGACAGCCCCGCGGCAGGTACGCATGTGTGTTTGTGTTTCGGACGGTGCTGTGTGTGTGTGTTTTTGATGGTGCTGTGTGTGTGTGTGTTTGTGATGGTGCTGTGTGTGTGTGTGTTTGATGGTGCTGTGTGTGTGTGTGTTTGATGGTGCTGTGTGTGTGTGTGTTTGTGATGGTGCTGTGTGTGTGTGTTTGTGATGGTGCTGTGTGTGTGTGTGTTTGATGGTGCTGTGTGTGTGTGTGTTTGTGATGGTGCTGTGTGTGTGTGTGTTTGATGGTGCTGTGTGTGTGTGTGTTTGATGGTGCTGTGTGTGTGTGTGTTTGATGGTGCTGTGTGTGTGTGTTTGATGGTGCTGTGTGTGTGTGTGTTTGATGGTGCTGTGTGTGTGTGTGTTTGTGATGGTGCTGTGTGTGTGTGTGTTTGATGGTGCTGTGTGTGTGTGTTTGATGGTGCTGTGTGTGTGTGTGTTTGATGGTGCTGTGTGTGTGTGTGTGATGGTGCTGTGTGTGTGTGTGTGTGATGGTGCTGTGTGTGTGCAGGTGAGGTCCTCAAGGCCGAGGTCCTACTGTGAGGGCATGGAGCTGGTGGATCTGGAGAAGAGCTGGACTGCTTAGCTGAAACACACACACACGCTTCTGAACCGTGACCTCTGGACAGGAACTTCTTCTACAGGATGTGATGTGTTAACGTGCGCTGTCATCCAGAGCTGTACAGGGGGATTTGAACCTGCCACCTCTTCACCTGTGATCTTTTCACCTGCAGTCATGAGCTGCACGCTGCATGTACTGATATAAATGTAGCTTCCTTCAAGCCAGACATATTTCTACTGTTGATATGAGATTTTGGCAATCTTTTATGACTGTTTTTGAAGACAGTTTTTTTCATTTTTTGTGTAAAAACTTTACTTAATTTTGAATAAAACAAGTTCTATAAATCCATGCTGTTTGAGAGGCGGTGAAAGAGCGCTTATTAGTTGTTGTTGGTTGTTTAGTGTGTGTCAGGGTTCCTGCAGGTTTCAGTAAGTCAAATTTAAGACCTTTTTAAGACATTTTAAGACCATAAAGATTGAAATTTAAGACCTACACGACGCATTACAAAAAATAAATAAATAATGAATGTAGTCATTGAAAAAGCTTTAATTTTATTTACAGATAAAGCAATCACATTAGTAACATAATTTTATTATTATTATTTAGTCATCTATGTATGTATGTTCAGATCCTCTCTGCCAACTGTCCCACCAGGAAAGGCTCAACCAAGAGTCTAAAAATACATTTACCTTTTATCAGTTTTATTTATAAGTCCAAGAGCAAAAATTGAGCTGTAAGAAGATCCTTCAGCCAGATTTGAACACAAGACCCTCACTCAGTAGTCCACATCCTTAACCACTGAGCTATCAGGGATCATAACAATCTCCACTCAACCTAAAATTTGAGTCGGGGCCCTGGGCTCTAGAGTTCCGCTCTGTAGACTACGACTCAAAACTTTTTTTGCTACTTTCCAGATTCTGCAGCCAGCGTTTCTGTAAATGAACAAGGGTAAACCTTTTTAGACTAAAATCTTTTTTTAAAGACCTCGGATGAAAATCTGGCAGTTTTTAAGACGTTTTAAGGGCTTAAATTTAAAGTTCCGAATGATTGACCTTTTAAGACCCCACGGGAACCCTGTGTATGTAAGAAGACTGTTTGTGAACACACACCTACAGAGGTTAGGGTTAGAAGGTGAAGACTGTTTGTGAACACACACCTACAGAGGTTAGGGTTAGAAGGTGAAGACTGTTTGTGAACACACACCTACAGAGGTTAGGGTTAGAAGGTGAAGACTGTTTGTGAACACACACCTACAGAGGTTAGGGTTAGAAGGTGAAGACTGTTTGTGAACACACACCTACAGAGCTGTTAATCTACAACTGAACACATCTTTATTAAAGGAAAACCAGACAGCAAACCTTTCAACTTCAAGGCAAAAAAAACCCCAACCTTTTTATTTAAGAAAAAATGTACATAACAGTTGGTTGTCTGAACAGTACCACCACCACACGTTCCCCATCTCTCTCGCCCTTCTCTCTCCTCTCTTAAGCCAGAGTCCTGAGTAGCATGACGCCAGTTTGCTGAAACCGGTTGAAACTTGCAGAAACTGGAGCAGAATTGTTAAAATGTTGGACTGTGTTTTTGAAAAGATTTTCATGTTTCATGTTTGTATAAACCCCCCCCCCCCCCCCCCCCATCGCCTATACAAAAGAAACAACATTCAGATTTCACATTACGTTTCCAGTATCAAGACAGTCACAGAGAAGGGGGACAGTTGTTCTCTCTCTCCTAAAAACCTTTTTAACCTCTGCAGTAATAACCTCCCCCTTACACATTAGCTCACTGTAGCTATGCTAATGCTAGTTACCCAGATAGCTATGTCCCGGTTTCTGTGCAGTCTGGATGGGCAGGCAGTTAGCTAAACGCTGAGTGAAGCTAACGCTAGCTAGCCTGGTTGAGAGAGCAAGCACAGCGCTGGCTAAATCCGCTAGCTAGCTCGCTCGCCACATCTTTTCATTTCCCATTCTCTCCCTCCTTCTCTCCTCCCGCCGATCCCTCCTTCTCTTTGTTCTTCTTGTTTTTCTTCTTCTTGTGTTTGTGTTTGTGCTCCCGGGGTTCCGCCCCGTCATGGTCCACCTCCGACTTCTTCTTCTTCTGCTTTTTACGCTTCTTGTGTTTCTTCTTCTTCTTCTCTGTGGTTGCCCCGGTCGCTGCCTGCGAGGCGGAGCCACTGCTAGGGGCGGGGCTCTGGGAGGCAGGGCTGCGGCAGGAGTTGTGGGAGGCAGCCGGGCTCAGGCTCCGCCCCTTCTCCACCTCTGACCCCTCCCCCTCGCTGTAGTCTGGGACGAAGGCCGCCTCATCAGTCTCCCTGCCGAGGTCGGAACACAGACGCTGCCGGCGAGGCTCTAGACCCTGGCTCTCCTCCCTCCCTCCTCTCTCCTCCCTCCCCCCTCTCTCCTCCCTTGCTCCTCTCTCCTCTTTCCCTCCCTCCCTCCCTCCTCTCTCGTCCCTCGCTCCTCTGGGCTCAGGCTTTGTGACTGGTTTGGGGACTGGTTCACTCTGTGGCACCTCTCTCCCCACCTTCCCCTCCTCCCTCGCTCCCTTCCTCCCCTCCTCCCTCGCTCCCTTCCTCCCCTCCTCTTTCACTCCCCCTCTCCCCTCCTCCCTGGCTCCCTTTCTCCCCTCCTCCCTCGCTCCCTTCTTCCCCTCCTCTTTCACTCCCCCTCTCCCCTCCTCCTTCACTCCACCTCTCCCCTCGTCCCTGGCTCCCTTCCTCCCCTCCTCCCTGGCTCCCCCTCTCCTCTCCTCCCTCGCTCCTCTCTCCCCCGCCCTGGATACTTCCTCCCGGCCCCGCCCTCTGGGAGGAGACACACCCCTCCTTAGAGCTCCTCTCTGATTGGATGATCCCAGGCCATTCTCAGCAGAACCTCCAGACCCCCTGGACCTGGTGGAGCCCGACCTCTTCTCCTCCTCCTCTTCCTCCTGCTCCTCTCTCTCCCACTTGGAGCGAGGGGGGGGCTGTATGGGGGGGCTGCTGGCCACTGGACTGGCCCCCCTCTGGCCTTCAACCCCAGACTCGGCACACCTGCAGCCGGGTACAGGAGAGTAGATTAGGGTAGAACAGGGTAGAGTACAGTAGAGCACAGCAGGGTAGGTTAGAGAAGAGCAGATTCAAAGAGAAATGTTATTAATAATCAATTTAATGAATCTGCCCCACACACACAAACACACAGCAGTAGGTCAGGGGTCATCCAGAGGTCAGACACCCACCTGGCGGAGGGCTGGCTGGCTGGTCTGCTGGAGCTGGGGTCCCTTCTGCTCCTCTCAGCCCTGGGCTGCACCCCCACACTCTGCACCCCCACACTGGACTGGTCTGCTGCAGGGAGGGGGGGAGTCAAGGGAACAGATGAGGCACTCCTGGATGTAGGAGATGGAGACATGGAGAGAGAGAGAAGGAGAGAGATCGTCTCCCTATGAGTGTGAGGTGTGTTTACCTGATCGGGCGGGCTGGTCTCTCTGAGGGGACGACCTCTCTGGTCTCTCTTTGCCAGCTGCTTTCTCTCTGGACACGGGCCTAGAAAACCAGCCGTTCACACGGAAAACCAGTCAGTTACACAAAGAGAACCAGTCAGTCACACACAAAAAAACAGTCAGCCACACAAAGAGAACCAGCCAGTCAGGCAGCCATGTCCAGGCCACCAGGGGACTCCTACCTCTCAGTGCCTCCTGACACTGGTCTCTCCTGACACTGGTCTGCTGGTCTCTCCTTGGACTGGTCTGCTGGTCTCTCCTGGGACTGGTCTGCTGGTCTCTCCTTGGACTGGTCTGCTGGTCTCTCCTGGGACTGGTCTGCTGGTCTCTCCTTGGACTGGTCTGCTGGTCTCTCCTTGGACTGGTCTGCTGGTCTCTCCTTGGCGATGGCTGATCTCTCTCTGATGGAGAGCCGGTCTAGAGACACAGACCTCCTTCCTCCTCCCCTCCCCTCCGCCGACCTCTCCCTCTCCCCCTCCCCCGCTCCTCCCTTCCCCTCTGCCGTCACCGACCGCTCCACCTCCCCCGCTCCTCTCACGGTCACTGCTACTCTTTCCAACCCCAGACCCCCGGATCTCTCTCCCCCCTCCCTCCCCGCTTTCCTCTCCTCTCCCCCCTCCCTCCCCGCTCTCCTCTCCTCCCTCCCTCCCGACGACGGTCTCTCCCTCTTCTCCCCAGACGACGGTCTCTCTCTCCTCTCTCCGGGCTCTGCTCTCTCTCTCCTCTCCTCCTTCGTGACCCCTCTCTCCCCTGAGCCCGGCCTCTCTCTCCTCTCCTCCCTCGCTCCACCTCTCTCTGCGGCCTCCAGCCTCTCCCTCCTCTCTCCCGACGCTGGTCTCTCTCTCCTGTCACCAGGCTCCGAGGCTGGGGATATGGTCGAGGACGAGGCTGGCCCATCCCCTGGCCTCTCTCCTAGCCTCTCCCCTGGCCTCTGTGAAGAGGTCGAGGCTGGTCTGTCCTCCGTGCTGGTCTTCCTCCCCAGGTCTCTGTTCAGCTTGATCCTCCTCTGACCCAGCGGCTTCACCTGCAGCAACAAAAACAGTCAATGTGAACAAAGATTATATATTATATATCTCTCTATATATCTTATATATATACCCCCCTATTGTGTACCCATTACTCTCAGTCTGTAGGGGGACATACTGTGTATGTGTGAGTGTTGCTTCCTACCTGGAGGTCCATAAGGGGCTGTATGGAGGCCCTGTCTGGCTCTCCTCTCCCCGCCTCCCTGCTCCCAGACCTGGGCAGCAGCAGAGGCCTGTCTGGGGGGGCTACTGGAGCAGCTCCTCTCTGGGTCGGCACATCTGCTCCTCTATCAGGCCTCCCTACTCCTCCCCTGTCTCCTCCTCCTCCCTGTCTCCTCCTCCTCCCCTGTCTCCTCCTCCTCCTCCTCTCTCCGCTCCTGCACCGATCCTTCCTGGTACACCTCCTCTCTCTCACCTCCCCCTCTCCCGATTCCTAACACCCCTCCCCTCCCTAATAATCCTCTCTCTCCTATACATCCTCCTCCCCCCCTGCCTCCTCCTCCTCCTCCTCCCCCCCTGCCTCCTCCTCCCATCCCCTCGACCCTGCGGAGCTTGTGAGGGGGGGTCCCCAGGAGGCTGGGCCTCTCCTCAGGTCTCCACCTCTTCTCTGCCGGGGAGCCAGGCGCGTGGATGGGGAGCGTGGGATGGGGGAGGCGATGGGGGAGGAGGGGGATGTCCCGTCTCCCCCTGGCGTCGCAGGGGGGCTGCAGGGGAATGGGGAGGAGGGGGGCGGGGCGGGAGGACAGGGGAGGGGTCTTGAGGAGACCCGGCCCCCCTAATCCTCCTTTTCCGACGCTTTTCGCCTTTTCTTTTCTCGGGGGGGCGTGGCTGGGGGCGGGGCCAGGGTCACTTGACTTGGTTTTCAAGGTTTTGATTGGTTTGGCAAGTGAGGAAGAGGAGGATGGTTCTCTTTTCTTGGCCACGCTGTCCGAAGTCTTCTTCTTGGTCTTCTCTCCCTTTGTCTTCACTTTCACCTTCTGCCCCTTCTCCTTCCTGCTCTTCTCTGATTGGGCCTTGCTGTGCGTGGGCGGGGTCTTCCCTGACACAGCTGCGTTCTTACTGGCTGATGATTTCTGGGGCGGGGCTTTTGTGGAGATGGGCGGGGCTTTGCTGGGCGTGGGGACGTCATCCATTGGCTCGTCCCTGACGGGCGTGGCGTCTCCACGGTCCACTGATTGGTGGGTTGTGTCTGGCTCCTCCCCACTCCTCCTCTTCTTCAGTTTCTTCGTCTTGGACGCTTTAGCCCCGCCCTCCGACCCTTTAGACCCTCCCTCCGAACCCTTAGCCCCGCCCTGCGAGCGATCTTTGGCTCCTGAGGACGGCGGGTGAGCCCTCTCCCCTCTCCTCCCCCGGCTCTGGGGGGAGTAATCTCTCTGGGGGGAGAGTCTGTCCCGCTCCCTGCTGCCCCCCCTCCGGTGGTGGACAGGTGCATGGTGGGAATCGTAGTCCTTGTAGTCCTTATAGTACTTGTTGTACCAGTCCCTGTACTCTCTCTCCCACTGGCGGTAGCTGTCTCTCTCCCACCTCTCTCTCCCCCCTGGGCTGAGGTCAGGACGACCTTTGGGGTCGTAGGGTGGGGGCTCCCGAGGGGGGGGCTTGCGGCCCCCGGGGCTGCGGCTCCGGTACCCTCCAGGGGAGCGAGACCGGGAGCGAGTCCGTGACCGGTAGCCCCCGCCCCCTGCCCCGCTGCCCCCCCCGGCCCCCCCCCCCGTCCCAGCCCCGGTACGGGCCGGGGGAGCGAGGGGAGCCGGAGGAGCGGCG
Organism: Thaleichthys pacificus; assembly: GCA_023658055.1. Taxonomy (NCBI): domain Eukaryota; kingdom Metazoa; phylum Chordata; class Actinopteri; order Osmeriformes; family Osmeridae; genus Thaleichthys; species Thaleichthys pacificus. The sequence goes on from CM042860.1 coordinate 11,603,116, forward strand.
GTAACCGTAGGAACGGGAGCGGGAGCGTGAGCGCGAGCGCCCGTAGGAGCGTCCATTGCGGCGGGAGAAGGGGGAGCGTCCATAGGAGCGCGAGCGGGAACGTGACGGGGTGTAGGAGTAGGAGCGAGAGCGCGAGCGAGAGTACGGACTCCTGCTGGGAGAACGGCTGTAGGAACGAGACCTGTGGGGGGGGGAGGAGGGTGAATAGTGTGGGTATACTGTGTGTATGTGGATTATAGTGTGTGTATTATAGTGTGTGTACCTAGAGTAGGATCTTCTGCGTCTCTTGGGGGCGTTCCTGTACTTCATCAGCTCCTTGGCGAAGTCTTTAGTGAACTCATCCAGCTTGGATGTCCTGGCAACACACACAGTTACACCACAGTTTACACACGCACACAGTTTACACACGCACACAGTTTACACACACACGCACACACAGTTTACACCCAGGTGAGCCAGTGTGTCTGGGGAGCTGCAGTTACTCACTCCTCCTGGTGGTGGCGCCGCTGCCTGTAGAACTCCTCCTTGGAGAGGGGGGGGCCACCCAGCGAGGGGGGCGGGAGGCCAGGGGGGGGCTGGGGGGCCGGGGCGATCCAGGGAGGGGGGCCCAGCCCAGGGGGGCCGGGGGGGGTAGAGGCCCTGGGGCGGGAAGCCCAGCGGGGGAGGGGGGAGGCCGGGGGCAGAGGGGTAGGGAGGGGGGTAGGCCTGGGGGGGCATGGTGTGGGGGGGCGGGGGGTAGAGGGAGGGGGCTGGGTAGACAGGGGGGGCAGGGGGGCGTGGGGGGGGCTGGAGGTGGGAAGGGGGGGGCTCGCCATGAGGTGGTCGGAAAGGTCTGGAGAGAGAGAGAGGTTAGACAGTCAGGTGTGTGTGTACGTACGAGTGTGTGTGTATAAGTGTGTGTCTACGTACCTCTCCCAGGGAAGTCTAGCCCCTCCCCTGTGGGGGCGGACCTGATGACCTGGCTGGTGGGAGGGCCTTGCCGGGGGCGGGTGACCAATCAAAGGCAGGTGGTAGCCCTGGGGAACCAATCAGAGTATTCTGTTCACAGTTCATAAGAAGAGGCTCACGGAAGTTTGTGTGTGAGTGTGTGTCTGTCTGTGTGTATAAGATTGTGTGTGTGTACCTTGAGAGTGTTATCAGTCCGAGCTGTTGGCTCCTGCATCGGACCAGCTGTCTGTCCTTCCGTCTCCCTGATCAATCAATAAAGTAGATCAATAAAAATACATGAATCAATAAATATGAATCAATCCATACAAGTGCATCTGAATTAGGGCTGGACGATATATCGAATATTAGCGATAATATCGCAATAATTTTGACGAAGATATAAAATGAGAAAATATCGTGAATATCGTGTTGCTTGTGTTTTAAGATCACCGTCTGGCTCCTCTGTGTTCACACACACACACACCATTTGTGCACATGCTCACAAAGAGCATGTGCACAAACTGAAAATTGCACGCGCACAGGAACTCTCTTTTTGTCCTGTCACATAAGGACTTCTGCATGAATTGTTCCATGTGAGGTCCATTTTGTCAAGTTGCACGTACCATGTTATGGCAACTGCTTAAATTTGCACTACACATTTTGTACTTTGTAACAATAGCTGTTCTATCTAAATTGTTTTTGTTGTTTTCTAATGGGGGCAAAAGAAAATCATGTTTATTTTATTATTTAAATGCAAATGCAAACATATCGAGATATATATCAAATATTGTAAACATTTTGGCAATATCAATATCATTTTTTTAAATATATCGTCCAGCCCTAATCTGAATGAATCAATATATTGATAAATGTATCGATGATTATGCAAATCAATCAATACGAATAAAAGAAAAATCCATCACTCAGTTACAAACAAGCCAAAATGTTCCCTCTCTAACACAAAACATCCACATCGTCATGGAAACTCACCCTGGTGGAGGAGGCTCGCTCTGATTGGCCGGATGTTGCGGGGAAGGCCGGCTGCGTGCAGGGTCAGGGTGGGCGGGAGCAAAATCCAGTCCTCCGATTGAAGGAGTGGACTGTGTGGGTGGGGCTTGTGCTTGAATGACAGCAGGGGGGGGAGGGGAGCTAGCAGCAGGAGAACGAGAGGCGTTAGCCAATAGCGGGTCTTGCTGTCGGACGTTAGCCAATAGCGGATCTTGCTGTCGGACATTAGCCAATAGTGGATCTTGCTGACGAGTATTAGCCAATAGCGGGTCTTGCTGACGAGCATTAACCAATAGCGGGTCTTGCTGACGAGCTTTAACCAATAGCGGGTCTTGCTGCCGGACATTAGCCAATAACGGATCTTGCTGACGAGTATTAGCCAATAGCGGATCTTGCTGTCGGACATTAGCCAATAGTGGATCTTGCTGACGAGTATTAGCCAATAGCGGATCTTGCTGACGAGTATTAGCCAATAGCGGATCTTGCTGACGAGTATTAGCCAATAGCGGATCTTGCTGACGAGTATTAGCCATTAGCGGGTCTTGCTGGCGTGAAGGGAGGGTTCTGAGTGGCTGGGGGCGGGAAGGGGGCGGGGCAGACTGTTGTGATTTGCGTGCAGCCTTGGTGTAGCCAGACTCATTCTTAAAGTTGTTTACCGCCTGAGGGGGGGGGGGGAAGAGGATGGAGGAGGGGAGGAGAGGATGGAGGAGGAGAGGATGGAGGTGAGGATGGAGGAGGGGGGGGATGGAGGAGGAGCGGATGGAGGAGGGGAGGAGAGGATGGAGGTGAGGATGGAGGAGGGGGGGGATGGAGGAGAGGATGGAGGAAGAGAGGATGGAGGAGGGGAGGAGGGGATGGAGAAAAACATCAATGTAAATCAGTGCCACACGATCAATGTGAGTCAATTCATATGAATGAATCAGCCAGCAGTGTTACCTGGCGTAGGAACTTGTTTGCGATCAGGTTGTCGGGGGAAACATCTGACTGTTTGCAGGTGAAGCAGGTGTGTTCCTCCGAGTCTAACAACGTGGTCCTGATACCTAGACACACACACACATAGTATTATGTATGGTGTGTATATGTACATGATGTGTGTGTGTACATGTATATGGCGTGTGTATATGTACATGGTTTGTGTGCACAGACTCACAGTCGTCACAGTAACTGTTGCCGCAGCAGGGGATGACGACGGCGTCGGTCATCAGGTCGTTGCAGACGGGGCAGAGCAGCTCGTCTGGGATGGGGTCAGACTCGTCCTCGGACGACGAGTGCTCCCGCGGCACGAAGGGAGGGCGCTCCTTCTTCCCCAGGGCGTAGGCCTCGCTGTCACACACACACGCACCAGACACACACACGCACCACACACACACGCACCAGACACACACGCACCAATTACTTTCATATCTCGTGTAACATGCTGTGCATAGGTGGTCAAGTGAGAGTGGGAGAGAGAGACAGAGAGAGACAAAGAGAGACCCACGCGTCTATAGCAGGGATGGCGTATTCTCCAGTGCTGGTCAGCATGGCTCCCTTGCTCCCCGGCTCAGCCTTCACCATGAAGCTCTGAGGAATCCCCTTACTGATCCTGACTGGCTTGGGGCCTTCCAGACTCTTATCCTACACACACACACACACACACACACACACACGAGAGTCAGATGTGATCAGGATCGAAGCCATACAGGGCTGGGGTCTGCAGGCTAGGACAGAAGCAAGAATTGCTGACCTTTAACACACTACACACACACACACTTACACCAGACACACCCCACACCCACGTGTACGTACCATCTGCATGGGGCAGTGTCGTATGTAGTGCCCAGCTTTGCCACAGCGGAAGCAGGTGTAGTGAGCTGGAGGAGGGCCAATCACCTTCTTGGAGTAACTAAGGAGACACAGACACACAGGTTACAATCAGACATGCACTGAGGTTACAGTGTGTGTGTGTGTGAGAGAGAGATAGAGAGTGTGTGTGTGTGTGAGTGTGTGTGTGTGTGTGAGAGTGTGTGTGTGTGAGTGTACTGACTAGATGGGGTCGTAGTCGTGGTTGGACTGAGAGATCATGGCTCTGATCTTGTCGTCTTCAGAAGCGTTGGCCTCAGCTAGGTTAGCTGTCTGAAACGCAGGAGGGAGGAGGAGAGGAAGGAGGAGAGAGGAGTGAGGAAAGATAAGAGGAAGGATGAGGAGAGAGGGGTGAGTGAAGGAGCAAGGAGGAATGAGAGGGAGAGGGAAGTAGGATGTTAGAGGGGGGAGGAGGAGGAGAGAGGGGGAGGAGAAAGGTGAGAGGAGGAGAGCGGTGAAAGAGGAAAACAACAGTTCAGAAGTGATCATACACATTCAGGGCAGCGCTTCCAAAACATCACGCACGCACGCACACACACACACACACAGTACCTTGGAGAGCTGTGCCAGAGACATAGATGGAGAGGAGTCCGTCTGAAGAGGAATCAGAACATTAAAGGGTTAAGGAGAAGGAGCCAGGGTGTAGGAGGCAAGGACACAACTTAGGGCTGAGCGTAGGATCTGTCACGAGGGCTTCCTGCATTCTGGGCTGAGTCTCAGAAGTCTCTCGTTGGTCCCTTGCCTCCTCGTGGTGAAGGAGACCGAGGAGTTGTTGCCAAGGGAACCGGAGACGAGGAACCAAGGGCAGAGTTCTGAGACTCGCCCCCCCCTAGCCTCTCTCCTCCTCTTCTCTCTTCCTTCTCCCTCTATCCTCCATCTCACTCTCTACCTCCCTCCCCCCTCTCTTTCCTCCCCCCTCTCCTTCTCCCCTGGGATGGGTTTCCTTCCACAGGAGAAGCTTCCTCTCGTCCCCATCACCTCCCCTCTCCTTCAGCACCTGCAGCTGTGAGGGTGGAGGGGAGGAAGTAAGGGTCAGGGGGGAGGGGGCCTCTTCTAGGAAATGAGACCCAGCCCAACCCTGCTGGGGGGCGGAGCATTATGTTCTTCTGACAGGAGCTGAATTACAATACACAAGCGGGTCTACAGGAACAGGGGGGGGGGGGGGGGGGCCAGTGGGGGCTGGTCGGTTGTACACTCTTCGTCATCGTCATGGCGATGGCGGGACAGGAGCGCGCTGTGAAGGGAACACACAGGGTCTGCTGCACGGTTCTCACTCTGAACACAACCAAAGCTTTATTGACACTTCTGCAGGATTACAGCAGAGCACACAACAAACGGCACTGTCGCCGCGGTAACCGCGGAACCGTCACGTAGGTCCCATGTCAGCTGTGATGTCATAATAGCAGAAAACAGACTACAGGCAGTGATGTCATAAAAGATCTATGTGATGTCATAAAACATCATTCACTGTTGTCATTGTTACCATTATCATTGTTTAGATATTTATTTGTTTATTTATTTGTCTTTTCCCCGTTTGACTCGCCAAACAAACAACACTGTCCATTTAAAGGCAGTTCTCAGCTGGGCTTCCCAGAGAGACTCTCCAGTGAGCTGCAGCATCTACAACCATGACAGAGCTCACATCAGCCAGGCCAGCATCAGGCTGGGGCAGAAGGGACCAGGGCAGCCCCATGTTCAGAGGAGCTACATGAGGGTGGGGGAGCCTGGGGCTCACACACACGCACACACACGCACCCACACACACACCACACACCACGCACCACACACACGCACACACACACGCACACGCACCACACACACGCACACACACACGCACACACTCACACCTCACTCTCAAACAATCTCACACACACCTCTCTCTCACAATCTCACACACCTCACTCTCAAATACAATCTCGCATACACCCAAGTCATTGAGCATTAGTGTTATTTCAAATTACAGTCACAAACTCACTCAATGTTACGATAAAAGAAAAACCAGTTTTCATAGAAAACAAACATAAGGATTCATCATGTAAAATCATCACCATAAAAAATTATTATTACATTATAAACCATTATCAACCAATCACTGTTCAGCCAGTTTAGAAGAGGCTTTCCCATTGGACCATTTCAATATGAAATACAACCAGTAAAGTGACACAGTCAATGACATTTCAGTGATCTGCCAATCAAAACATTCAACACAAGTCACATGTCAGATAAAAACACGTTTACACAAACAGGAAACAGCTTAGGTCGGCCAACCCGGCGCGAGAGCTCATGAATATTCATGAAAATTAACCAGCTGTACACAGAATAACCCACAGAGTTTCAATAGTGTGCTGCTATTGGCTGTTGGCCGGCTACAATAAGAGCTAGCCTATCAGGGGGCGTATGACAGAGGAAACACTTTTAAAGAGCCAATGAGAGTGGGGTTTACATACGAGTCTGGAAGATCCCACGGCTGTGTCAGAACGATCACTGGAGGAGAGAGAGGGAGGGGAGAGGAGGAGAGAGGGGGGAGGAAAGAGGAGGGGAGGAGGGAGAGGGAGGGGGGAGGAGAGAGAGAGAGGGGGGGGGAGGGAGGGGAGGGAAGGGGAGAGAGGGGGGGGGGGGAGGAGAGAGGGAGGGAGAAGGTTAACACATAGTTCAGCAACTACTAGTGTAATTTAAACACTAAAGTGTTTGGTCATCTTATTGGCATATACTGTATGTGGTTAGTGATGTCATACGTGGTCAGTGATGTCATACTTACACAATGAACGTTCTGCCTGCAGGTTTGACGCCACCGATGGGCGTGCGCCTGACGACCACGGACGAGTGTTTGGGTATGTGGACTTCCTCATCAGTGTACTCTGCGCACACACACACAACACACGGGTTAGGCACAAGGACTTACTAAACTCTGCTGTCCGCGTTACAGGTGTAGGTAAGACAGGTAGGGGGGGGGGGGGGGGGGGGGGGGGGGAGTGCAGCGTAACTCACACCAGCGAGTCTAGAGGTTTTAAAGGTGCGTTTGATTTGAGCTTACACTAAAAAAAATTACTTTAAGACGGTCACAATATCGATAAACTACGTAAAATCAAGCGCAGAAATACATAGTTGTGTTTTTGCAAAATATGTTAATATTTATATCCTATATTCGAAGCGTGCTGCCGTAGTTACCTTCCCGCGTCTGGGCGTTGGTGATCTGCAGGTCGCAGTCAGTGGCCTTGAGCCGCTCGCGGGCCATGATCTGCCGCTTGAGCTCGCTCAGTGTGATGTGGAGGCCGTCGAATGTGACGGTGTTGTAGTCCAGTTTGGAAGAAAATTTATAGTGAACACACGACATTTTCACACCACTAAGCACTTACTCAACTTAGACAAGAAAAAAACAAAACAAGATAACGTTAGATCAAGTTAAATGTCAAAACTAGAAGGAGTAGGGGGGTGGGGGTCAGTATTTTGACTTGTCAATATATTAGGTAACTGTCAAACATCCCTCTCACATTCTGTCAGAATAGAGGGAGGCACACGCAACATGCTGGGACAAGATTGCGGCTGTGCTAGGGAGACAAATGCAACTACAGTCCTCGTGACCTGGTGCCCAAAACGCCAAAACTGGTCTGGCACTTTGCACGAATACTAACAGTCCGTAGCTTTAAGCAGTCCTTCAGAATCAAAGTCCGAAAATCATATTTCCAGACGTGTCCATTAAGGAAATTGGATCAAGAGAGTCACAAAATGTTTATTGCGGAAGCACGGGCCTTTCGCCACCGTGAGCGGCGAGGCCGCGAGCGTCCTTCGCGTTTCGCAGTCCGTGTTGCGCAGTCCAAAGGCTTCGGTCATAAAACAAATAATCCACGGGCACAAACGCAAAAGTCCTCAAAGATCATTTCCTGGGTCGTAGTCCATACAGAAATAGGTATATATTTCGAAATCCTCTACAAACGTGGCCACCTACTTTAAAACGCCTCAACGGCCTGTCTGAATTTCTACCACTCAAAATAAAAACAAAGATGATTCCCCGATGCTAACTAGCTTAGCTTGCTTGACTAACTAGCCAGTTAGCTACTAAAATAAGCAAATTAGGCAACCGGCTAGCAAAGCCCTCTTCTCAGAACTACTATTTAACTATTGTTGTCCAGGTGGCGGTCGCTAGAGATACCGAAGATGTTTTTCGGTGTCTAAATCCATAAATTCCATTTCGGCGGTCTTCCCGTTGTTCCTCGTTGTCTTTAACATGGAGGCCTCGGACAGAAACTGTGCCGGAACCGGAAATTGAGTTTTTTCTTTTTTTCTTGAATCTGTTTGTTGACAGTCGTTGAGTGGAGCCCAGGACTTGACGCCCCCTGGCGACGTGAAGAAGTAATTCGCCTGTTGGGGCTGTTGATAAATCTTGGCCTGGGGCGCCAAATGTGCTA
>CM042860.1:11611398-11658656 GCA_023658055.1 Thaleichthys pacificus
AGAGGGAGAGAAGGAGAAAGAGAGAGGGAGGGAGATAGAGAGAGGGGGGGTGGAGAGAGAGGGAGAGAAGGAGAAAGAGAGGGAGATAGAGAGAGAGAGAGAGAGAGAGGAGGTGAACCCTTGTGGAGGAGAAGACAGGAAAACACACACAGGATATAAAAACATCGACCAACCTCTGTTATCATGGCTACCGTTCTGCTTGGCCCCTCCCCCCTCCCCCGCATCCTTCCCATTGGTCGCCGCCCTGTCTCTGTAGGCGTTCACCGCCTGCGTCAGCTCATCATTGGCCGAGAGGATCTGAGCCAGAGCCGAGTCATCGTCCACAGTGTCGCTGGCCAGGCGGAACAGGCTGGGCCTCAGCCTATCACAGCGCTCGTAGAGGGCCTGCAGGAAGGGGGCGGGGCCACCGTGCACACAGGTGTGTGTGTGAGGCCGGGGGACATTACACACACACGGGGTCGTCCACACACACTCTCAAAAAAGTTCTCACACACAAACACCAATGACATCAATTTCTCCCACGCAGGCAGCGTGCACACACACACACACACCTTCATGTGCTCGGAGTGCAGTGTGGTGGCTCCAGAGTCCAGCAGAGTTCTGAGATCCCTGGTGCAGCGTTCCACCTCCTCCAGCACACACACACGCCTGGAGACCCTGTCCACACGCTCCTGCTCCTGCACACACACACACACACACACACACACACACACACACACACACACACACACACACACACACACACACACACACACACACACACACACACCAAGGTTGCTATGGTGAACTAAAAATAAGATGTGAACTGATATAGACAGGGAGCACAGCTAAAGCAATATGTGGTTCCACACAAACTAAAATCAAATCAAATGTAGTGTCCATTATTGTGGTTAGGTTGGCACTTCCATTGGGACTGTTTTCGGCATAATCACAACCAAGTCACATTAAAGTGACCAAAACAGCTTTCTTTCACCTGAGGAATATAGCAAAGGTACGACCATTCATAAACCAAAATGATGCAGAGAAGTTAATTCATGCTTTTATATCCAGCCGGCTGGACTACTGTAACGCACTTTTCACTGATCTTCCCAAGAAAACCACTGAAAGACTACATTCTACAGTCTACATTATTTGACTTGCTATTTTTACTTTGTCTAGGTCAGAGTTGGCGAACTCTGATAGCGTACAAGAACTCTGGTCGCGTGAAGTATTTAAACAAATATGTAAAACAATCTGTATTCTTGATCTGAGGCAAAGGATCTGTTAACAGAGAATACGGCCCATACTCTTGACCTGGGGAAAGGATCTGTTAACAGAGTGTATGGTTTTATATATACAGACCAGGGGTGAACCAAATGTATATGTTACTTTTAAGATGCATGTTTAAAGTTGTTTTCTCTCTTGAACAGAGATCTTATTGGGATTCTTATTTTAGTTTGAATTGTTTATCACTTGTATTATTGTTTTTATTGATGTTATGTAAAGCACCTTGAGCTACAATTCTTGTATGAAATGTGCTATATAAATAAAGTCTTACTTACTTACATTGTAAGGGGGGGGGGGGGGGGGGGTCCTCACCTCTTTGATGGTATGCTTGATCAGTCTGTTGGCTGTTTGTAGGTCTTCAGCACGATTGCTGTTCAGTAACCTTGCCAGTAACTAACACACACCATCACACACACACCATGTTATCGACAGAAAACAACCAGAAATTCACATTAATATATAGTAGTCACACCTACTCACCCTGACACACACACACACACCCTGACACACACCCTGACACACACCTTGGCCTTGTCTTCCTGGTCAAAGACAGAGTCCTGGCCCCTCTTGGAGGGGGGGGGCATCACCATGGTGACTGGCAGCACAGGGTCCTTCTTCACCAGGCCTGGGGACACACACACACGTAAGCATGCACTATTTGTACGGCGCTTTAGATAAAAGAATATGCTAAGTTAAGAAAATATCAATGTAGAGAGTTCTACATAATGTTCTTCAGGGTTCTAGTGTTCTGCAGGGTTCTAGAGGGTTCTAGTGTTCCAGTGTACCTTGTTTCTTCAGCATGCTGTAGGCCTCCTGGACCTTGGGCAGATCCTTCAGCCACACAGTCCAGCTGTACAGAACCTCTCTCACCTTCTCCTTCACCTGCTCTGGGCTCCACTGACCCAGGTACTGTTACCACGGGACAGAAACACACACACACACACACAGGACAGACACACCCACACACACAGGACAAGCACTCAAACACACACACACAGGACAAGCACTCAAACACACACACACACAGGACAAGCACTCAACACACACACACAGGACAAGCACTCAAACACACACACACAGGACAAGCACTCAAACACACACACACAGGACAAGCACTCAACACACACACACACACACAGGACAAGCACTCAACACACACACACAGAACTCTTGGTTAGAGTGACCACTCTTCAAAGTCCTGTGGTCGGTCCATCATGGTCATCATATCAGTTCAGCTCTAATCTACTCAATGTATTAAGATTCCTTGAGGGTTAGGTGTCACTGCAAGTTTAAGGGTCAGGGGTCAGGGCTACCTTAGGAGAGAGGACTTTAATCATCTCGTTGAGGAAGCGGAACTTGGTGGCCTCGCTCTGGAACCGCTGCCCACAGTTGTTCATACAAGCCTCCAGAACCTGGAGAACACAGGAGAACGCTGGCATGGGACACACACACAGGAACAGGAAGTGATGTGAGGGTTCTACAGGAAGTGATTTAGTGTCTGCACGACCCAAACTGGAAGTTAAACGACCTTACGTTAACCATCACATGACTATCAAGAGACAGAATTACTGATTACCATGACGACAAAAGATAACCATGACAACCCTGTGGTGAGCATGTGATTGGGAAACACTGGAATGTTGGGAAGATCAGCCTTGACAATTAGCCAGTTAGCCAGTTAGCCAGGTGTTTCTGGTGTGTGTGTGTGTGTGTGTGTGTGTGTGTGTGCTTACACTGAGAGCTTGCAGAGCCTCTCTGGCTTGAGGAGACTGGATCTTGTGCGCCAGCAGTCTGGTAGCTACCTGGGGACTAAAGACAGACACACACCTGCAGTATATATATACTGTATATACATACACCTGCAGTATATATATACTGTATACACACACACCTGCAGTATATATATACTGTATATACATACACCTACAGTATATATATACTGTATACACACACACCTGCAGTATATCTATACTGTATATACATACACCTGCAGATATATATACTGTATACACACACACCTACAGTATATATATACTGTATACACACACACCTGCAGTATATATATACTGTATACACACACACCTGCAGTATATATATACTGTATATACACACACTACAGTATATATATACTGTATATACACACCCCTACAGTATATATATACTGTATACACACACACCTACAGTATATATATACTGTATATACATACACCTGCAGTATATATATACTGTATGATACATACACCTGCAGTATATATATACTGTATATACATACACCTGCAGTATATATATACTGTATATACATACACCTACAGTATATATATACTGTATACACCACACCTACAGTATATATATACTGTATATACACACACCTGCAGTATATATATACTGTATATACATACACCTACAGTATATATATACTGTATACACACACACCTACAGTATATATATACTGTATACACACACACCTGCAGTATATATATACTGTATATACATACACCTACAGTATATATATACTGTATACACACACACCTGCAGTATATATATACTGTATATACATACACCTACAGTATATATATACTGTATATACATACACCTACAGTATATATATACTGTATACACACACACCTACAGTATATATATACTGTATATACATACACATACCATAGAACACACACACACACCCTGTTCTGGCCCTCTCAGACATGTCACACTACTGTGACACAACTCAGCTGCTACCTGCCTGTCTGTCTGCTATCTGCTTGCCTGTCTGCTACCTGTCTGTCTGCTACCTGCCTGTCTGCCTGCCTGCTGCCTGTCTGTCTGCTACCTGTCTGTCTGTCTGCTACCTGCCTGTCTGCTACCTGCCTGTCTGTCTGTCTGCTACATGTCTGTCGGCTACCTGTCTTCTGTCTGCTACCTGCCTGTCTGTCTGTCTGCTACATGTCTGTCTGCTACCTGTCTGCTACCTGCCTGTCTGTCTGCTACCTGCCTGTCTGTCTGCTACATGTCTGTCTGCTACCTGTCTGTCTCCTACCTGTCTGCCTGCCTGTCTGTCAGCTACCTGTCTGTTTGCCCACTCCCTCCCTGCCTCACCCATCTGTGTGTGTGTTGACCAGCTGGTAGAATCCCTGGATGCAGTCCCACCTGAGCTCTATATTGGAGGGGTCTGTGGCTTGGTCTGAGGGGGAGAGAGGAAAGGAGAGAGAGAGGAAGGGAGAGAGAGAGGAAGAGAGAGAGAGAGAGAGAGAGAGAGAGAGAGAGAGAGAGAGAGAGAGAGGAAGGGAGAGAGAGAGAAAGAGAGAGAGGCAGAGCGAGATGAAGATCATGAGAGACTTGCATTTCAGTAGGTTGGGGGTTATCTGGAGGTATACACCCGGAAACGCACTCGCGCAGCTGTGCCTCCTGAGCACAACATGCGCGGGGGCTTCACAACAACGAAGCGCTGAAGTTACAGGGACAGGGGGACGGGGTAATATCGGTTGAAGCGCATGCACGACGGGGCGCACCGTAGAACTTCCTGTTCCAAATATGATATAGCTAGATGTCAGTGAACAAAACCTCGTTTACGAAATCAAATCTTCAAAACCAACTCATGCGTAAAGGAATAGAGGAAACGGTGCGATGGTTGTAATCACATGGTAAAGGGTTTTATAACAAGGTGTTCAACGTTATACGACGATGCAAAACTTTGTTGGCGAATTGTCAGCTGACAACTATGTTGGCAGACGTCTGCAGACTGAACTTCCTCAATTCACGCGCACTTGTTATTGAATATAATATCTTACTCATGTTCAACAGTAGGTTCAGCAAATAACTTATTCTGATCAAGTCTCGGTACATATATGATGTGTCAAACAACACAACACATTACAGAAAGGGGAAATGAACAACTTTTAATAAGTTTTACTGCGGTTTAATTTTCACTTACTGAGCCACGACTCTAACGTGTATCCGCTGTCGCCCGTCGCCATGGCCGTAGCCTACCGTCCTCTTCGGTGCTCCTCGGTGTCTCCTTATCGGTCTTTAAACCGTCTCTCCGAACAGCAGTGTCACTTCGCGAGCCCAACCCAGCGCGCGACATGTGACTCCCGTTCCGCCAAGTCTGAAGTCAGACGTTTAACCCCGCCTTCTAGCTAGGGCATGACAGAAACCGTTCGAAACGGATGAACGGTTTAAACTTGTAAACAAAAGAGGAAATACGGTTGTGGTTTTTCGCAGAAGTCACACATTAGACTATGAAATGCCACACAAATATTACGTTTAGATGAATATCACGGGATACGCACGAGCCCCAAACACCACAGTGAAACTTTAACTTTCATACAAACACCAAAACTAAAACTTTTTTTTTGGTAAGTTTTATTGAGTTTGAGTCTGTGAGAGTTGCAGAAGTTTCTGGAAGCGATGTGTGACTTCTGAGGGGCCGAGACAAACCATCATCTCTGCTACACTGGGGCCTTGCTGTGGGGAGAGAGAGGGGGGCGGGCGGGGTAGAGAGGAGAGCGGAGAGAGGGAGGAGGTAGAGGAGATAGAGAGGGAGGTAGAGGAGATGGAGGGATGAGAGAAAGGGGTAAGGTATAAAGCACTACTTCACATGGTATCTGTTCCACCTCTAGTGTGTGTGTGTGTGTGTGTGTGTGTCTGTGTGTGTACCTGCAGACCACTGAGAGCTAGGCGCAGCAGCTTCATGGTGTCTCTGTACTTGGTTCTTCTGGTCTTCTGAGACAGAGCCTTAAGCTCCGCCCCCAGGGGCTCCACCGACCACTGACCTCCCTGCTCCTCCACCAACCTAGATACACACCATAATACTCAATACTGTATACGCAGTGTGTGTGTGTATATGTGTGTGTATATGTGTGTGTATATGTGTGTGTATATGTGTGTGTGTGACCCACCGCAGTGCCAGAGAGGCGATGTGTCCGGGCTCTGGGCTGAGTGCTGCCACCTGCTGGAGGGAGAGGGCGGGGCGCAGCCACAGGTAGCTGTACTGAGGGGACAGCAGCTCTGACAGGGAGCAGATATGACCCTGGGGGGGGGGGGGGTTAGGAGAGACAAGAAGAGGAGAGAGGGATGGAGGGATGAGAAGAGGAGAGACAATCTCCGGAACATTGGGTGAATGAGTGGGGCGTGTGTGATATCGTCGTCGTGGTTACCTTTCGCAGGTGGAGAATGCGTGTGATGTAATCCATGTGGAGCACTTCCTGTTCCACTTCCTGGATCTGGGTTCCGTAGGCCTGCTGACACGCCCCCGGAGATCCTTCACCAGCCAATCACAGCGCTGCTCGTCCTCAATCAGCCGCTGCAGGTGGATCCTGGAGATAGACAGGTTACTATGGAGAGGGAGGGGTATGTGTGTGTGATTTGAGAGAGTGTACGTGTGTATACATGTGTGTGTGAGTGTACCTGCTGAAACTCAGGTAGTCTGTTCAGGTCCAGCAGGGCAGAGTGGGTGGTGATCTTAGAAGGGTTGAAATCTGAGACCAGCTCCTGCAAGCTGCGGCCCATACGATGAGCTGAAACACACACACCACATCACACACACATCACACACACATCACACCACCACATACACACCACATCATACGATGAGCTGAAACACACACACCACATCACACACCACATACACACCACATACACACCACATCACACCACATCACACACACATCACACACACATCACACACACATCACACACCACATCACACACACATCACACACACACCACATCATACACGATGAGCTGAAACACACACACCATATCACACACCACATCACACACACATCACACATCACCACACACACACACAACGTCATTTGGCACGGGGAATCGAACTGGCGACCTTCAGATTACTAGCCCGACTCCCTCACCTCTCAGCCACCTGACTCCCTCCACACATCACACACACATCACACACACAAACCCAAGCCTCCTCACAGGTGAAGCCAGACCCCCCCCTCCCTCCTCACAGGTGAAGCCAGCCTCCCCCCCCCCTCCTCACAGGTGAAGCCAGACCCCCCCCTCCCCTTCTCACAGGTGAAGCCAGACCCGCAGTGTGTGATGGTGTCCAGCAGGGCCTCAGGCAGGACTCCCTCTGCCCGGTGCCTCTGGACGCTCACGTCCCCCTGCCTCTTGGACAGCTTGCTGCCGTCCTGGTTGGCCAGCAGGGCAGGTGGGCGTAAGTGGGCGGGGCCTGGCCCAGGGCGCGGTGCAGCATCAGGTGTTTGGGGGTAGAGATGAGCCACTCAGAGCCTCGCAGAACGTGGGTCACACCCCATCAGGTGGTCGTCCAGCACGCTGGCCAGGTGGTAGGTGGGGAAGCCGTCTGCCTTCAGCACCACCGGGTCTCCTTCTACCTGACACACAGGTATGATATACACCCAGACACACACACACACAGGTATGATATACACACAGACACACACACACACACAGGTATGATATACACCCAGACACACACACACACAGGTATGATATACACCCAGACACACACACACACAGGTATGATATACACACAGACACACACACACACACAGGTATGATATACACACAGAACACACACACACAGGTATGCTATACACACACACACACACACACAGGTATGCTATACACACACACAGACACACACACACACAGGTATGCTATACACACACACAGACACACACACACACAGGTATGATATACACCCAGACACACACACACACAGGTATGATACACACACACACACACACAGGTATGATACACACACACACACACACAGGTATGATATACACCCAGACACACACACACACACAGGTATGATACACACACAGACACACACACAGGTATGCTATACACACACACACACACACACAGGTATGCTATACACAACACACACAGACACACACACACACAGGTATGCTATACACATACACACAGACACACACACACACACAGACACACACACACACACAGGTATGCTATACACACACACACACACACACAGGTATGCTATACACACACACACACACACACACACACAGGTATGCTATACACATACACACAGACACACACACAGGTATGCTATACACACACACAGACACACACACACACACAGGTATGCTATACACACACACACACACACACACAGGTATGCTACACACCCAGACACACACACACACACACACAGGTATGCTACACACCCAGACACACACACACACACAGGTATGCTATACACACACACACACAGGTATGCTACACACCCAGACACACACACACACACAGGTATGATACACCCAGACACACACACACACAGGTATGCTACACACACAGACACACACACACACAGGTATGCTCCACCTCCCCGGCTGTCTGACCTGAGCCACCTCGTGTCGTGTCCACCCAAACACCAGGTCCTGGAAGGGTTCCACCCCTGGTTCTAAACGGAACCTGATGACGTGAGGAACCTCCTGAGAGAGCCTGTCCTCCACCTGCTCGGCTCGCAGGTGCCTGCACCGGTTATCATAGCTGACACACACACACACGCACGCACACACAGACACACACACGCACGCCCTTATTAACACCATACCGTGAGGGGGGTGGGGGTGTACCGTGGTGTGTGTGTGTGTGTGTACAGGACTGCACCCGACCACAATCCAGTCTCTCCTCCAGCCTTACAACCCCACCCGCCACCTACAGTCTTCTTCTGACAACCGCCTGGTGGTCCCACCGCTCAAGAGCGCCCGCTCCCAACCCAAGCTCTTCTCCGGTCTGGCCCCCCAATAGTGGAATCACCTCCATCAGAGACACTGACTGTCTCCCCACCTTCAATAAAAGTGTGTGTGTACCGTGGGGTGTGTGTGTGTGGTGTGTGTGTGTGTGTGTACCGTGGGGTGTGTATGTGATGTGTGGTGTGTGTGTGTGTGTGTGTACCGTGGGGTGTGTGTGCACCGTGGGGTGTGTGTGTGTGTGTGTGTGTACCGTGGGGTGTGTGTGTGTGTGTGGTGTGTGTGTGTGTGTGTACCGTGGGGTGTGTGTGTGTGTGTGTGGTGTGTGTGTGTGTACCGTGTGGTGTGTGTGTGTGTGTGTGGTGTGTGTGTGTGTACCGTGGGGTGTGTGTGTGTACCGTGGGGTGTGTGTGTGTGTGTACCGTGGTGTCTGTCCCTGTCGTACAGCTTCTCTCTTCAGCAGCTCCAGGCGCTGAACGCTGCAGAAACAGCGGTAGGCGTGGCCTGACTGCACTAGCCTATCAGCAGCCTCAACATAGAGCGGCAGCCTATGGGACTGCAGGTAGGGCCCATAAGCCCCGCCTCCACGGGGACTCTCATCTGGAGGGATACCTGGGGGGGGAGAGTGAGGAGGATGGAGATTAGAGTATATTATTTAAAAGCACAAGATCAACTACCAAAAGATGTTCAATGTACCTGCCAATAGTACCACTGTGTGTGTGTGTGTGTAGGTATGTCTGTCTCTTACCGGCCCACTCCAGCATGTCTTCAATAGACTCCGCCGCCCCCGGTACTAGCCGTGTCCGGTCCGTGTCTTCCATGCGCAGGATAAACGTTCCTCCGTACTTCTTCGCGAACAGGTAGTTGTACAACGCAGTGCGGAGCCCGCCCAGGTGAAGCAGCCCTAGAGCCGGACGGTCAACAGACGGTTATAAACGGCACATTCGGAGATTTATAACGAGCAAACCGCTGGAATTGGGGACTAAACGGAGTCGTCACGTGCTGGTTCTTACCTGTGGGACTCGGGGCGAACCGAACCCTGACTTTGGTAGGTGACTCGGTAGAACTGCGTCTCACCGAGGGGACTGTGCACCGGAGGTCCGACCGCCGGTTCCCTATGCGGTGTACTGACGGTGATGTATTCGTCAGTGCCGGTGGACCGTGAACTCTTCGTACTGCTACATTAAGATAGCATCGCTTGCACGTTTCTAGGAGGAGGCACCGATTCGGTGCTCCGGTTTGCAGAACGGTAAACTGGAACGTGATCATCATACAGTAAACGTTACTGTTGAGGGCGCCGGACCATACAGAGAACTCTGCGACAGAGAACCGAACCACAGTGACACAACACAGACACGCGGACTCCGCGTCAGCCGGGAATAGTCCTTGAGGGAATCATGTTCCTTAATATGTCCACAGAACGCACTCTACATCTGAGAAGTGTCGGCGAAATGTTGTTAAATATACAGATTAAAAACTCAAATGTGACCGTCAATTGTACTCCTCTATGTTGTTCAATGACGTTACGTGACTTCCGCTACTTCCGCTAAAGCGCAGCGATTTTCTTTCTTCAAAATAAAAGTCCCCGTGAAACTCGTGAAGGGTGTTGGTCTAACGATAACCAAGGGGGGGGGGGGGCAAGGACAGACGGGGCCTTGTTGGGCTAACCAGATTAAGCAGGACCATGTGCTTCTCATTTCAGGGAGAGACTGAGACTGTGAGAGACATGACACACTCTCACACACTCACAAACACTCTCACACACTCTCACACACACAGCACACACTCACACACACAGCACACACACACTCTCTGTCTTACACTCAGGCTGTAACAGAGGTATGTCTCGTGTTTCTAGTGAATGGAATCAGGAAACACAGAAGAGCTTCTTCCAAAGCTACTGTCCAGAGTCCTAACACTGCAGAGGGGCTGAGGGAGGGAGGGAGGGAGGGAGGGAGGGAGGGAGGGAGGGAGGGAGGGAGGAGGGAGGGAGGGAGGGAGGGAGAGAGAGAGAGAGAGAGAGAGGGAGGGAGAGAGAGAGAGAGAGAGAGAGAGAGAGGAGAGAGAGAGAGAGGGGGAGAGGGAGGGAGAGAGAGATAGAGGGAGGGGAGGGAGGGAGGGAGAGGTGACAGTTCTTTTCTTCCTGTCAGTTGGTCACAATACAGAACCCTGAATCCAGAGTTGTTCATGGCGAACTCACAGATTCCTGCAGGTCAGTGTCTGTTTTCTAGTGAACTTGTTATATATCAAGTCACACCTGTTTTTCTGCTTTTTACCATCTCCTCACCTCTCCTTTCTTCCCTCTCTTCCCTCTCCTCTCTCTCTTCCCTTCCCTCTCTTCTCCTCTCTTCCCTCTCTTCTCCTCTCTTCTCTTCTCCTCTCTTCCTCTCCTCTCTCTCTTCCCTTCCCTCTCTTCTCCTCTCTTCCCTCTCTTCTCCTCTCTTCCCTCTCTTCTCCTCTCTTCCCTCTCCTCTCTTCTCCTCTCCTCTCCTCTCTTCTCCTCTCTTCCCTCTCCTCTCTCTCTTCCCTCTCCTCTCTTCTCCTCTCTTCCCTCTCCTCTCCTCTCTCTCTTCCCTTCCCTCTCTTCTCCTCTCTTCCCTCTCCTCTCCTCTCCTCTCCTCTCTCTCTTCCCTTCCCTCTCCTCTCCTCTCTTCTCCTCTCTTCCCTCTCCTCTCTCTCTTCCCTCTCCTCTCCTCTCTCTCTTCCCTTCCCTCTCCTCTCTTCCCTCTCCTCTCTTCTCCTATCTTCCCTCTCCTCTCCTCTCTCTCTTCCCTTCCCTCTCTTCTCCTCTCTTCCCTTCCCTCTCCTCTCTTCCCTCTCCTCTTCCCTCTCCTCTCCTCTCGTAATTGTAAATTACGGCAAATTATATTTTATTTTATTGTATATCTTATTTAATTCTAATTCCACTTAGTACTGCTAGTTTATGTACCCTTAGTATAGATAGTCCACATATTTAAATTTTAGGTCCCTATATGTTTATTGTATGCACCTTCCTGCCAAAGCAAATTCCTTGTCTGTGCAAACTTTCATGGCGAATAAATCCCATTCTGATTCTGATTCTCTCCTCTCTCTCCTCTCCTCTCTTCGCTCTCCTCTCTCTCCTCTCCTCTCCTCTCTCTCCTCTCCTCTCTCTCCTCTCCTCTCTCTCCTCTCCTCTCTTCCCTCTCCTCTCTCTCCTCTCCTCTCTCTCCTCTCCTCTCTCTCCTCTCCTCTCTTCCTCTCCTCTCTCCTCTCCTCTCTCTCCTCTCCTCTCTTCCCTCTCCTCTCCTCTCTCCTCTCCTCTCTCTCCTCTCTCCTCTCCTCTCCTCTCTCTCCTCTCTCTCCTCTCCTCTCTCTCCTCTCCTCTCTTCCCTCTCCTCTCTCTCCTCTCTCTCCTCTCCTCTCCTCTCCTCTCTCTCCTCTCCTCTCTCTCCTCTCCTCTCCTCTCCTCTCCTCTCCTCTCCTCTCTCTCCTCTCCTCTCCTCTCCTCTCTCTCCTCTCCTCTCTTCCCTCTCCTCTCCTCTCCTCCTCTCCTCTCTCTCCTCTCCTCTCTCCTCTCCTCTCCTCTCTCTCCTCTCCTCTCCTCTCCTCTCCTCTCCTCTCCTCTCTCTCTCTCCTCTCTTCTCTCTCCTCTCTCTCCTCTCTCTCCTCTCCTCTCTTCCCTCTCCTCTCTCTCCTCTCTTCTCTCTCCTCTCTCTCCTCTCTTCCCTCTCCTCTCTCTCCTCTCCTCTCTCTCCTCTCCTCTCTCTCCTCTCTTCCCTCTCCTCTCTCTCCTCTCTCTCCTCTCCTCTCTTCTCTCTCCTCTCCTCTCTCTCCTCTTCTCTCCTCTTCTATTCTCTTCCTTTATTTTGATTACATTCTAATGTCCACTTTCCTATTCTATTCTATTCACTGCATATTAAATCTTGCCCCCCCAGTGCCCCTGGGCCCTCTGTCCTCCAGCCCGGTGCAGGTCACCTGCCCCTCCTGTCAGCAGGTGGTCATCTCCCACGTGGACTATTCTGCCGGCCTGCTTACTTACCTCTTCTGTGGAGGCCTGTTCCTATGCGGGTACATGCGTGTGTGTGGTCTGTGTGTGTAGAAGTGTGTGCGTGTGTGTGTGTGTGTGAGTGTGTGTGTAACCAGTCTCTCCTCTGCTCCCCCAGGTTTGTGCTGGGTTGCTGTCTCATTCCCTTCTGTGTGGACCGCCTCCGCAACGCCCAACACTCCTGCCCCTCCTGCAAGGCCCTGCTGGGGGTCCACAAGCGCTTATAACCTGGAGAGGCATTATAACCTCCCTGGACAGGCATTATAACCTCCCTGGACAGGCATTATAACCTCCCTGGACAGGCATTATATAACCTCCCTGGACAGGCCTTAACATACACACAGACGTAATGTCTCCCTCCCTCCCCCCCTCACCAAACCTTGAACACATGTTAAATCTGTCTGGGTACCTGCAAAGTCTCTCTCTCTCAGAAGAACCACATTAACCAGCATGCTTTGCTGAGTGCAGCAATATTGTGTGACATCTAATGAGTGACATGTTTCTCTTTATTTGATGACAGCTACATAATATAAGGAAGGTGGCGGTGACATCACAGAAGGACAGTGGTGATGTCATACTTACAGGAAGTTCTATAGTGTTTAACCCTTCATTTACCTTTTACACTTTATACGATATTATGAATATATTCTACATACCAGATTTCCAGGGCTTAAGGCTCCAGAAAGTGGATTTCCATGAATACACAAAAAATAAAAACAGAAGAAGATTTGTTCTGACAATAGAGGGTTTCTGTGAACTCTATATGGTTTTGTTTTTCATTTCCTTTGATTACAGTCTGGTTAATCATTGGAATACATCCTTCATTATACATGTATAATACTACTTCTGTAATTTTGAACAATTGAAAATCAAGTGTGTGATGAGGCTGTGACATCACTGAAGTGCGTGTACACGACAGGGCTGTGACATCACTGGAGTATATGCAGGATGACGAGCGGGAGAAGAAGGGGGAGGAGGATCTGAGAGGGTGAGATTCTGCGAACTCCACTTCCTGCAGGACACAGAACACAACCTCAATGAGAACACATCAGAACGTCTAACTTAATCTAACAGTGAGAACGTTCTTGTGACCAAAACCAACAGCAGAACCAACTCACCAGTAGTGGCATTAGATCCTGCAGTTGTGATGGAACCAGCAGTAGGTCCAGCAGTAGGACCAGCAGTAGGTCCAGCAGGTAGGTCCAGCAGTAGGACCAGCAGTAGGACCAGCAGTAGAACCAGCAGTAGGACCAGCAGTAGGACCAGCAGTAGGTGCAGCAGTAGGTCCAGCAGTAGGACCAGCAGTAGGACCAGCAGTAGGTGCAGCAGTAGGTGCAGCAGTAGGACCAGCAGTAGGACCAGCAGTAGGTGCAGCAGTAGGTCCAGCAGTAGGTCCAGCAGTAGGACCAGCAGTAGGTCCAGAAGTAGGTCCAGCAGTAGGTCCAGCAGTAGGACCAGCAGTAGGTCCAGCAGTAGGTCCAGAGTAGGTCCAGCAGTAGGTGCAGCAGTAGGACCAGCAGTAGGTCCAGCAGTAGGTCCAGGAGTAGGTCCAGGAGTAGGTCCAGCAGTTGAACCAGCAGTAGAACCAGCAGTAGGTCCAGCAGTAGGTCCAGCAGTAGGTCCAGCAGTAGAACCAGCAGTAGGTCCAGCAGTAGAACCAGCAGTAGGTCCAGCAGTTGAACCAGCAGTAGAACCAGCAGTAGGTCCAGCAGTAGAACCAGCAGTAGGTCCAGCAGTAGGACCAGCAGTAGGTCCAGCAGTTGAACCAGCAGTAGGTCCAGCAGTAGGTCCAGCAGTAGGCCCAGCAGTTGAACCAGCAGTAGAACCCATAGTGGAGGCCAGAGTGGTGCTGGGGATGAAGATGGTTCCCACCCCGGTGGGTGTAGGGTCGGCCTTGCCCCCGGTCAGGCCCAGGCCCAGGGAGTTGAGGTCTGACTGGTACTGCCTGGAGACCCAGCTCTGGACCACACTCACATTCTCATAGCTGCTCAGCTGGGGAAGGTTGGACCCCAGCAGACCCTGCACCTCACTCACACTCAGGGCCTGCAGTTACACACACACACGCACACACACACACGCACACACGCACACACACACACGCACACACGCACACACACACACACACGCACACACGCACACACACGCACACGCAAATGCACACACGCATGCACACACACACACACACACAAAGTGAGTTTAACCAGTTCATATTGCAGGTTACATGTGTGTCTGTGTACCGACAGTGTCCAGACTGAGTCTGGTGTGTGTGTGTGTATACCAGGACAGTGTCTTGGCTGAGTCTGGTGTGTGTGTGTGTATACCAGGACAGTGTCTTGGCTGAGGCTGGTGAAGGTGGCCATGTCCATGCTGATGTTGGAGGCTGACAGACTCTTGATGTAGGAGGGGGTGGCGCCACCTGGAGGACAGACCAGGAACACACTCAGCTGGTCAAGACAGGGAGCTGGGGTGAAGAGTGTCTGTGTGTAGAGGGTTCAGTGTGTGTGTGTGTGTGTGTGTGTGTGTGTGTGTGTGTGTGTGTACCCAGGTATGGCTGTGTGAGCTGGTAGCTTGTGGGAGACACAGTTCCAGCTCTGCCTCTGGAGAAAGCAGATGTTGCGATGGTGAACAGAATGCTCTTCTTCTCTTGAGAGCAGGAAGCCTGGCTCAGCGCTGGGGCCTTGCTGCAGGGCACACAACATGTCTGCATCACATACAGAACATCACATGATCTAACCTCATCTCATCACATCTCGTCTTATAACATGTCATAACGTCTTAGCACAAGTCATCGCACCTCATAACATGTCATCACATATCCTTGTATCTCACATTTCCACTCAACCCTCAAAGAACAGAACATCTCTACTGGCTGGAATATCACTCTCAGGATCCGAGATCCTACAGACCCCCCTTACCCCGACCTCCCTGACCCCTGACCCCTGACCTGAGGCTGTCTGGGGTGATACTCTGCAGAACACTGGCGTCCAGGGAGCACAGATTGGCTCCTCCAATAGCAGTCAGCTCTGCACTGCCCAGGCTCCGCCCACTGCTCAGGTACTTGGAGATGATGGCCTTGGCCTGGAACACAGACACACACGCAGGTAACTGTGTATTAGTAGGCACACCTGTGGCCCTGCAGCAACCAGCAGGCTCTACAGACACTACACCACATCAGAATATATTAAATATATATGTGTTGGCCTTTTTATGGCTTCATTAGACAGAGATAGGAAATGTATGCAAGAGAGAGAGGGTGCAGAAATGGCCTGAGCCTGCATCGAACACATTTAATAAATTATTATCCAAAGCAATATACAAGTGCTGACAGGCGCCAGATGAATGAAATGTAAGTGTGAGCCAGCCAGAACCAGTTGGTTACCTGGGGAGCAGACCAGTCTCCGTCAGCAGGGTTCATGAGGGCGGAGAGCGTGTCGATCTTGGTGATGTTCCACCTGCTGATGTCATCACTACTGGCCAGGCGGGAGGCGGGGCCGAGCACCTGGACGCTCATCTCTGGGATGGTGGAGGAGTAGGCCTGGAGACCAAGACATCACAACACTCAGCACTTCCTGTCTGAGACTAGGCTCCTCCCTCCTCCGTCCTCCCTCCTCTTCCCCTTCCCTCCCTCCCCCCCCCCCCCATCCCATCCCCACACCCTGTCTGTGTTCAGTATGATGCTCAGGTGTTCCTACCTGTCTGTCTGTGTTCAGTATGATGCTCAGGTGTTCCTACCTGTCTGTCTGTGTTCAGTATGATGCTCAGGTGTTCCTACCTGTCTGAGTGTGTTCAGTATGATGCTCAGGTGTTCATGCCTGTCTGAGTGTGTTCAGTATGACGCTTAGGTGTTCATGCCTGTCTGAGTGTGTTCAGTATGATGCTCAGGTGTTCCTACCTGTCTGAGCTTGTTCAGTACGATGCCCAGGTGTCCCTCCTCGTCCACCTTAGCAGTGATGGCTGCCAGGTTGTCCCTCACCAAGGCAACACTGAGGCAGCTGTTGAACTGGGGCCCATCGTAGTCGAAGGGGAAGGTGTCATCGTTGATGATGATCTGGGTGATCTCCCCCACCACGCAGCCGTCCATCCTCGGGACTGGAGGGGGGGGGGGGGGGGAGGAGGGCACCAAACAACCAGTCAGACTGTGTTTACTGCAGTCAGACTGTGTTTATGACAGTCAGACTGTTTACTGCAGTCAGACTGTGTTTATGACAGTCAGACTGTGTTTACTGCAATCAGACCATATTTCCGAGAGAGCGGAGGGAGGGGGGATAAACAGAACAGCCAGCGTGTACCTATGGCCCGTTTGGTTAAACTCTTGTTGGACTGGCGGATGGCAGTCTTTATCCTCCTCCTCTTCCTCCGGCTCAGGCTGTTGTTGCTCAGGAAGGACTTCAGGAACGCACGCTTCGTCGCCTGGTGGAGGAACACAGTTTAACACTCATGCAGGTACACACACGTATGGCTACTCCTGTAGGGATTCAATTCAGTCGTATTCAAAATCGTGTTTCCCCTAACCCTAACACAAGCACCCCCCTCACCCTGTCGAAGCGCTGGTAGAAGCTGCTGCTGAGGTAGAGAGGCAGAACGCCCAGATCATCTAGAGTCTTCCTGCCCCAGGAGGACGGGTTCCTGACAACAACAACAACATCAATAGCAACAACATCAATTACAACAACGACAACAAGCGGTCAACACCAAGACAACAAGAGAAAGGAGAGGAGGAGAGGAGGAGATAAGAGGACAGGAGGAGAGGAGGAGAGGAG
The DNA here is from genome assembly GCA_023658055.1 of Thaleichthys pacificus. Taxonomy (NCBI): domain Eukaryota; kingdom Metazoa; phylum Chordata; class Actinopteri; order Osmeriformes; family Osmeridae; genus Thaleichthys; species Thaleichthys pacificus. Next base: position 11,629,137 of record CM042860.1, read on the forward strand.
GAGAGGAGGAGAGGAGGAGAGGACAGGAGGAGAGGAGGAGAGGAGAGGAGGAGAGGAGGAGAGGAGGAGAGGAGAGGAGGAGGGAAGAGGACAGGAGGAGAGGAGGAGAGGACAGGAGGAGGGAAGAGGAGAAGTGTCCACTTACCCATACTGTGTTGTCCCGGACAGCAGCAGTGTTTCCATGGCAGCCACCTGACTGTCCGTCAGGTCGGGGCAGTTCTTCAGGTTCTCCAGGATCAGAGGGTCAGAGCTGGGGATGAAGGACGCGTCCAGAACGCACACCATGTTCCCCAGAACCACCACGCTGTCCCGGCTCAGAGCGGAGCCCGCGATACCCTGCACACACCAGGCTGGGTCACAACTGGGTAGGAAGGCAGTGTGTGTGTGTGTGTGTGTGTGTGTGTGTGTGTGTGTGTGTGTGTGTGTGTGTGTGTGTGTGTGTGTGTGTGTGTGTGTGTGTGTGTGTGTGTGTGTGTGTGTGTGTGTGTGTGTGTGTGTGTGTGTGTAGGGACTGACCAGGCAGCTCTTGGCGTTGTCCAGCAGAGCGGAGCGTTTGTAGCTGAGCGCGGAGGAGAAGAGGGAGAAGTCTGCTTCTCCCAGCTGGGTGAAGTAGGACCTGCAGGAGCCCACAGGAACGATAGAGTAGCTAGGAACACAGGGAGAGAGGTTAGACCAGGGGCCAGGGTTAGACCAGGGCTAGGTCTAGTCCAGGGTTAGGTCTAGTCCAGGGCTAGGTTTAGTTAGGGTACATACTCGTAGTACAGCAGCAGGTCAGGAGGGTAGAGGCTATAGTTGGTGAAGTTGCTGTCGTCCTTGATGTAGTTGTACATGCAGGTGAGCTGGAGCAGACCGGAGAGACACTGTTACTAACCCTCTCCCTCCTCCACCTCCCTCCTCCACCTCCCTCCCCTCTCCCTCCTCCACCTCCCTCCTCCACCTCCATCCCCTCTCCCTCCTCCACCTCCATCCCCTCTCCCTCCTCCACCTCCCTCCCCTCTCCCACACCCCTCTCCCTCCTCCACCTCCCTCCTCCACCTCCCTCCTCCACCTCCATCCCCTCTCCCACCTCCATCCCCTCTCCCACCTCCCTCCTCCACCTCCCTCCCTCCCCTCTCCCACACCCCTCTCCCTCCTCCACCTCCCTCCTCCACCTCCCTCTCCCACACCCCTCTCTCACACCCCTCTCCCTCCTCCCTCCCCTCTCCCTCCTCCACCTCCCTCCTCCATCTCCCTCCCCTCTCCCTCCCCCTACCTGTGTCTCCACCAGGGTGACTCTCTGGCTCCTCCTCCTCCTGCAGGCTCTGACCAGGCCTCTGATCTTCACGCGGCTCAGAGTCGACACTCTGGTGCAGGTGAAGCCCTGGAGCACCGAGGACGATATGCTGCACACACACACACACACACACACACAACATTGTAGTTGAGTGAGACATGGAGGGAAGGAGGAGGAAGAGAAGGAGGAGGACAGGGAGGAGGAGAAGATCGTACCTGTCAGGGTTGTCAAACTGCACCGCCACTGTGTCGAAGAACAGAACAGCCTACACAGAACCAGAGCGTTAGAGTGTGTGTGTGTTAGAGTGTGTGTGTGTTAGAGTGTGTGTGTGTTAGAGTTTGTGTGTGTTAGAGTTTGTGTGTGTTAGAGTGTGTGTGTGTTAGAGTATGTGTGTGTTAGAGTTTGTGTGTGTGTGTGTCCCACCTGCTCTTGCTTCCACTTCTTCTTGTTGAGGGTGGTTGCCACGGCGCTGCTCTGTGAGAACCCTAACAGCTGCCCTCGAGGGATCTCCGTTGCCATGGTGTCAGGAACGTTCTGGATGATGCTCTCTGCGTTGCTGTTCACCAAGATGATCTGGTGCAGCCAGAAAATTCAGATTCAGAACCAGACTAAAGGTGTGACACCTGGGGAAGACTAAAGGTGTGACACCAGGGAAAGACTAAGCGTGTGACACCAGAGGAAGACTAAAGGTGTGACACCTGGGGAATCAAATCAAATTTATTTGTATATCCCTTTTTACACGCAAGCATGTCACAGAGGGCAGAGGGAAGACTAAAGGTGTGACACCTGGGGAAGACTAAGCGTGTGACACCTGGGGAAGACTAAGCATGTGACACCTGGGGAAGACTAAAGGTGTGACACCTGGGGAAGACTAAGCGTGTGACACCTGGGGAAGACTAAGCATGTGACACTGTACCTGGGTGACAAAGGTCTGCTGGAGGATGATGGGAGCGTTAATCAGGTTGGCGAGGAATGAAGGATTCTGGGAAGAGAGGATGAGCTCCTGACCGCTGATGGTGCCCATAGTTGCCACGGGAATGCCCCCCAACAGAGTTCCCAGCATGAGGAGAGAGGAGGAGCTGTTGATCTGGAGAGAGAGAGATCATCCATGTTCTTATCATCCTCATCAGAGATTCATACCAGCCTTTCATCTTATCATCCTCATCAGAGATTCATATAGTCATCTCATCCATCTATCCCTCCATTTCTCCCTCCACATACCTGCAAGGATCCAGACATGAGCAGTGATTGGATGATGATCAGCGACTGTCCCTGGTTCCAGCCAGTCAACAGGCTGAGCATGTGCAGTGATGCGAGCAACACTGTGGGCGGAGCCAGGATCAGCTGACCAGTGCTGAGCCAGGTGCTGCTGTTGCCGAGGGCAGCGAAGGAGTTCTCCGTCAGGGAGCCGTCCATGTTGCTGGCTAGCTGGGCTGACACCTGGGACACACACACACGTTTAATACACACATACATACACACATGCTGTGTGTGTAGCTGAGAGTTCACTGAGTGTAGAAGTGTGTGTTGTACCAGTGGGTCCAGGTTGGAGCAGATGCTCAGGTTGAACAGAACAACATTGCTCTGCTCTGCAGTCAGCTGAGCAAAGGCCTGAGCAGGAGCCACACACCTGCACAGGAGGGGGAGACTGGGGGGAGGAGGGGGAGGAGGAGGGAGGAGAGGGGAGGAAGGATGGGAGGAGGGATGGGAGGAGGAGGAGGGGGAGGAGGAGGAGGAGGGGGAGGGGGAGGAGGAGGAGGGGGAGGAGGAGGGGGAGGGATGGGAGGAGGGGAGGAGGGGAGGAGGGGAGGAGGAGGGGGAGGAGGGGGAGGAGGAGGGGGAGGAGGAGGGAGGAGCGGGGGGAGGAGGAGGGGGGGAGGGGGGAGGAGGGGGGAGGAGGAGGGAGGAGCGGGGGGAGGAGGAGGGGGAGAGGGGGGAGGAGGGGGGAGGAGGAGGGAGGAGCGGGGGGAGGAGGAGAGGGGGAGGGTTGGATGAAAAGAGAAAGGCAGTTCTTTAAACATGTGATTCAAAATTCATTAGACAAAACTAAAAGTGTGTGTGATGGTGTGTGTGTGTGAAGGTGTGTGTGTGTGAAGGTGTGTGTGTGTGAAGGTGTGTGTGTGTGAAGGTGTGTGTGTGTGAAGGTGTGCGTGTGACAGAGTGTGTGTACCTACAGCAGAGGGCTGAAGGAGCTGTCCTGCTGGTAGATCAGATATGTGTAGTAGTTTGTGAGGTTGACTGGCAGGCTGGAGTGGTTCAGAAGGGCGATGTTGACTGGGTTCACTGTAAACACCTGCAACACCTGGACACACACACACATGTTATATACACACACATCACATGTTATATACACACACATCAGTACACACACATCACATGTTATATACACACACATCAGTACACACACATCACATGTTATATACACACACATCAGTACACACACATCACATGTTATATACACACACATCAGTACACACACATCAGTACACACACATCACATGTTATATACACACACATCAGTACACACACATCAGTACACACACATCAGTACACACACATTATCTCTCAAGGATGGTAAACTAAGAAAGTGTTGACCACAACTTCAGTTGGTTTAGGGTTAAAGGTTCAGGTTCGGTTTGTGGGTCATGGTTAGTGTTGTTACAGCACCTGTGTTGATCCAAAGGTGTTGAGGTCTTCCAGAGTGAGGAAGGGCATGAAGGGCCCCAGGTAGTCAGAGAACCAGGCTGTGGAGTTCAGGTCTGGGGCACTGGCGCTGTAGCACCTGGGTACCGAGTCTGGAGGAGGAGAGGATGTTTCAGATTAGCAGGTGGAGATATGGTGGACGTGGTTCTGAGGTTGTCTCTATGAGTGTGAAAGAAACTGCTGGCTTTGATCCAAGATGGCCGACCTGACTTGAGGTACGTTCTGATGGTTTCATACACGTCTGAGGGCCTAAAGTCTGCAGCGCTGTAGTCATGGTTACCCATCACTGCCACCCTGCAACAACCACACACACACCACTTTGTCAAAACAGAAAAACATCTTCACACATGCTACCTGATTAAATGCATGTTAGCATGTCTCAACTGATGCTACCTGATTAAATGCTTATGTGTGTGTGTGTGAGGGTGTGTGTGTGTGTGTGAGGATGTGTGAGGATGTGTGTGTGTGAGGGTGTGTGTGAGGATGTGTGTGTGTGTGAGGGTGTGTGTGAGGATGTGTGTGTGTGAGGGTGTGTGTGAGGATGTGTGTGTGTGTGAGGGTGTGTGTGAGGATGTGTGTGTGTAGACCCTACAGCTTCCTGAAGGCAGGACAGGTGGCATTCTGCACAGCGGGGGAAGTGAGCAGGCTCTTGGACAGGAAGCCCAGGTAGTCACGGAGACGGAGGTCGAACCAGGCGTTGACCTCTGACCCCCGGGCGGAGCTGAGGGCCACTGGCCACACGCAGGGCAGGGTGAGACGGCCCACGGCCGCCGGCAACCTCTCCTGGAGAGAGGGAGAGGGTTAGGGTGTGTGTGTGTGTACCTTCTCCAGCAGCAGAGGGGTCAGTGTGTGTGTGTGCTGTGTGTGTGTGTGTGCTGTGTGTGTGGGTGTGCTGTGTGTGTGGGTGTGCTGTGTGTGTGTGTGTGTGTGTGTACCTTCTCCAGCAGCAGAGGGGTCAGTGTGTGTGTGTGCTGTGTGTGTGTGTGTGCTGTGTGTGTGGGTGTGCTGTGTGTGTGGGTGTGCTGTGTGTGTGTGTGTGTACCTTCTCCAGCAGCAGAGGGGTCAGTGTGTATGTGCTGTGTGTGTGTGTGTGTACCTTCTCCAGCAGCAGAGGGGTCAGTGTGTGTGTGTGTGTGTGTGTGTGTGTGTGTACCTTCTCCAGCAGCAGAGGGCTCAGTGTGTATGTGCTGTGTGTGTGTGTGTGTGTACCTTCTCCAGCAGCAGAGGGGTCAGTGTGTATGTGCTGTAGAGAAGACAGAGGTGTGTGTTGTCGTCCACGCTGTTCGGCCTTCGTAGGAAACTAGCCAGGTCTGACGGTGGCATGGAGTTTATCAGCTGGGGAGGAAGACCACCATCATCACAATCATCCTCACCATCCTCATTCTAACTATCATCCTCCCCCCACTCCTCCTTTCCTACCTGTCCCCCTCCCTCCCCCCCCTCCCTACCTGTCCCCCTCCCTCCCTCCCCCCCTCCCTACCTGTCCCCCTCCCTCCCTACCTGTTCCCTGCGGTTGCTGGGCATCAGGGACATGAAGGTGGTCAGGTTGGGGAACTGGAAGCCCATGAATGTACTCTCCAGGTAACCATAGAAACTGTGGTTGTAGTTGTCACCGTAGCAACGCAGCGGTGTGGGTCCTGAGGGGTGAGAGAGAGTGTTTGTGTGTTAGGGTGTGTGTGTTAGGTTGTGTGTGAGGGTGAGTATGTGAGGATGTGTGTGAGAGTGTGTCTGTGTCACAGTATCATTGTGTTTGTTCGTAGTGTTGTGGTTGTTGTCGTGTCCACTAGGGGCCTCCCTACCCCGGAGAGACTCCACGATGTGACTGAAGATGACACTCTTGGTGTCATCATGGAGACTGGAGATGGTAGCGTTAAGGAGGTCCATTCTAGAGAAAAGGAGATAGAAGGAAGGAGAGATGAACAGAGAGAGAGGGAGAGACGGAGATGAAAATAGATACCGGTAAATATGAGTAAGAAAGAGAGATGGAGGTTCCAGACATGAGACATGAGACATGAGGTTTAGAAAGTGGAGATAAAGAGAGAGAGAGGGAGGGAGAGAGAGGGGGGTAGAGAGAGGGGGGTAGAGAGAGGGGGGTAGAGAGAGAGAGACAAAGAGAGGGAGGTAGAGAGACAGAGAGATGCAGTGTGACTCTCACCCCTGCTGCTCGATGCTGCAGTTCCTCTGTGCCAACACACTGAAGTAGGGGGCGACGTGGAGCGCAGACATGCCCACCAGTAGGGGGGGGAGCCTCACATGCAGCCACAACAGCACTTCCTGGTCATCCACGGCAACTGGGTTGGAGAGGTTGCCACGGGAGAAGATGATCTGGAGGAACGCTGACCTCACTGAGGGGGGGAGCATTGTCACATGACCCTGGAAGGGAGGGAGGGAGGGAGAGAGTGGGAGGGTGAAAAGAGGAGAGAGAGGATTATTAAATGGTTACAAGGTTGTCTTCATCCTACAGTACTGCTGGTTTGAAGCATGGTTTGGAAGCTGGTTACCATTACGGCGGGAGAGAAGTCTGAGAAGAAGGAGGTGAAGAGGTGGTCTGGGACGTTGTTCATCACCATGGTAACCTGGGCGGGGCTGGTGAGCTGGCCCGGGGTGGAGGACACCTCCGCCAGCTGTCTGACGGCTAGCACTCTCACAGCCTCCATCTGGGGACACGCACACTGTTACTACACACACACACACACTCACAGCCTCCATCTGGGGACACGCACACTGTTACTACACACACACACACACACACACACACACACTCACAGCCTCCATCTGGGGACACACACACTGTTACTACACACACACACAAACTCTCACAGCCTCCATCTGGGGACACACACACTGTTACTACACACACACACACACACACTCACAGCCTCCATCTGGGGACACACACACTGTTACTACACACACACACACACTCACAGCCTCCATCTGGGGACACACACACTGTTACACACACTCTCACAGCCTCCATCTGGGGACACACACACTGTTACTACACACACACACACACAGAGCTTCCATCTGGGGACACACACACCCAGTTTAACACACTCATGCGCGCAGACACGTACCGCAGAAAAGTTGGAGTTTAGTCTCTGGAGATCAGGGAATGAAGCCAGAGCAGAATATCTCCCCAGGTTCTTCAGCAGCCAGTCTCCACTGTCCACACTGCCCACCACACAGCTGGCATCTACACACACACACACCCACACACACACACAAGTTACCAGATGAGCTTTCAGGTGTGTGAGCAGGTATATGTGCAGGTGGGAGACCAGGTGTGTGTATAACCAGGAATGTGATCAGATGAGTTACCTGTGGTGTGATTCCTGGTGAGGAACACCTGTATCAGGTGAGTGTATACAGAAAGGCTCCTAGACAAGTCCATTGCTGCCTGCTGCTGACTCAGGATCTGCACCCTAGGGTCAGAGGTCAGGGCTCAATCAGGGGTAAATCAGGGGTCAGATGACTATAGCTTTGGGCTGGTTATAAATAAAACCAGGGTACAAAACAACTTTAATTTCCATCATTAATAATATTATGTAAACATATCTCCATGTGCCTGTCATGGGACCTACAGGCTCTGGTAGGTCTGACAGCTGAAGTTCTTGGTGCTCAGGCAGGACAGGAAGCTGACCGACACCGCAGGCAGGAAGGGGCGGAATCTGGTATTAAACCACAGCTCAATAAAAGCTTGTTCTCTGAAGTTCGTCATGGTGAAACTGTCCAATCGGAGCTCTGTGATTGCATCCAGAGCCCATGGCACCGCAGGGTTAGCAGAGCTCAATGTCTAGGAAATGAAGTGGGAGGGGTTAAAGGTCAGGGCTTAAACTACTCAACAGACAGGCAGACAGACAGGTACACAGAAAGACAGACAGACAGACAGGAAGTACCGTGTTGGAGAGCAGGTCCAGAGCCGTGTCCAGCACGACGGAGGTCTTGTACAGGAACAGCTTCCAGGTGCCTCTGGCCTGGGTGGAGTTAGCTGGCCATGTGCCTGGAGTCACCTGGGTGGAGTTAGCTGACAGCTGACACCTCAACACGCCAGCCAGACTCTCCGCTGTGACCGCAGAGAGCTGGAGGAGCGGAGGAAAGATGAAGAGAGGAGGAGGAGGAGAGAAGGAAGAGATGAAGAGAGGAGGAGGAGGAGAGAAGGAAGAGAGGAAGAGAGGAGGAGGAGGAGAGAAGGAAGAGATGAAGAGAGGAGGAGGAGGAGAGAAGGAAGAGATGAAGAGAGGAGGAGGAGGATGGAACAGTGTTATCATGTGCAGTTCAGCTCCATGGTGCAAACATGCTTTAGGATTTGAGAAGTTCAGCCAGTAGTGCAAACTTGAACATACTGAAGCACAGGCAAAGTCCCTGATGCTATGGTCACACAGAGCACTTCCTGTCTGGCTGTTGTCAAGGAGACGCTGAAGTGCAGAGCTGAAGTAAACAAAGTGAGACCCACAGATATTAAACATGAGAATATTCAAGAAATAAACAAGATATTAATTAAATAATTGAAGTACATTAATCTATAAATAATTGAGTAAAAAAATATTTAGGATACCTCAAACAAATACATGACACCAAAGAAACATTGAAGATATAATTGCGAAATAAAATATATTGATTGTATATCTAAAGATTCACAAGACAAACAAGATATTGAATACATCTTGATAATTGAGTAAAAAGACGTGTGGAAAGATCCTGAGCCACATGAAGCAGGGGCTCCATGACAGGAAGTGACATCAGAGTTCCTACCTGTCCACTCCAGCACAGATCTCCGTCTCTGTGGAAAACAGATGACATGATGAGCTAGTACCACCACTGGTTCATGATGAGCTAGTACCACCATTGGTTCATGATGAGCTAGTACCACCACTGGTTCATGATGAGCTAGTACCACCACTGGTTCATGATGAGCTAGTACCACCACTGGTTCATGATGAGCTAGTACCACCACTGGTTCATGATGAGCTAGTACCATCACTGGTTCATGATGAGCTAGTACCACCACTGGTTCATGATGAGCTAGTACCACCACTGGTTCATGATGAGCTAGTACCACCACTGGTTCATGATGAGCTAGTACCACCACTGGTTCATGATGGTCTCACTGTGTTGATTGACAGTCAGGTGACCAATAGGGGATGTCTTACCGTTGTAGGATGTGATGCTGCAGTCTCCACTGTAGACGATGCAGCCTAAACAACACAGACAGGAAATAAGGATTAATATTAATTCCTGTGTCCAACAGGAAACAGGAAACAAGCTGTGTCAGACACGAAACCTGTTTACTGTTTGACATGGCTTGTTGGGGTCAGGGGTTAAGGTCAGGGGTTAGGGTTACCTTGTGGTGTGTGCTGTAGCAGAGCTATCTTGCTGGAGGAGACAACAGCTTCCACTGCTAGAGGGACTGTTTGCATGGCTATGTCCAGACGGCCGATACTGGGGACAGAGGTGGTCAGGGAAAGGTCAGGATAGGGGTCAGGATAGGGGCCAGGGTCAAGGTTGGGGTCTGGTCAGGGTAAGATTCAGGGAAAGGGTCAGGGAAGGGTGGGGTTAGGGTGGGGTTAGGGTGGGGTCAGTGTTCAGGGGTACTCTGGGATGGATGGAACTTACATGGTCCTATAGGAGGAGCAGGGGACGGTCATCTGCAAAAAAGGAGAGAAGTTCCTGTTGTCAAGCCGACTCCCACATCCTTTCCTCAACTGAACCACATCAACAGCAAAGCTAGAAATAGCTACCCCTTACCCTGACCCTTGAACCCTACCACTGACCCCCAAAACAATCACATCTGGACGCAGCAGAGTGGTAGAACACAGAAAGATCGCTAATACCTCCTGAGACATGTTGACGAGGTGGAGCAGGACTTCTGGAAGCTTCCTCTCTTCTGGGGACTCAGTCAGGAAGTCAAACACTCTGTTGATGACATCATCTTTCTCTGGAGGAACAGGAAGAGGAAGCAGCAGCAGCTCTGCAGTCTGGTGTGGAGACAGGACCTCCAGGGCCTCCAGCTGCACACCACAGAAGAAGACACACTTCAGAACACAAACCAACACAGGGTGTCCACACCTTGCCTGGTGGGTCTAAGCAGGGGTGGTGGAGGAGTCTTGGAGGAGATGTACCGGGGAGAAGAGAGGGTTGGTGGCCAGCAGGTCCCTGAGGGTCGCCAGCACGGAGAAGGCCCCCCAGTTGCTCCTCAGCCAGTCTGTACTGCTGTTGGAGCTGGACACACATCCAGGCTCTGCAGGGGAGACATCAGGAGGGAGATGTCAAGAGACACAGGTCAGTAGAGTCAACATGTCGGTAGTCCACTTCAGTCGTGTGGGGACAGAACCCAGGTTGCCTGCACCAGCTCCTTACCTGAGGAGTTCCTGGTCAGGAAGGGCTGGATGAAGTATCTGACCACCAGCTCTCGTCTGCTTTGGTCCATGAGCTGGGACTGACGGCTCAGCTCCATCAGACTGGAAGAACATAAACAACATCTGAACAACAATCCCCATTTCCTGACAACAACAAACGTGTTCCTACTGGAGACCTATAAGTGCTGGTAACTACTGTGTTCCCACTAGAGACCTACATGTGCTGGTAACTACTGTGTTCCCACTAGAGACCTACATGTGCTGGTAACTACTGTGTTCCCACTAGAGACCTACATGTGCTGGTAACTACTGTGTTCCCACTAGAGACCTACATGTGCTGGTAACTACTGTGTTCCCACTAGAGACCTACATGTGCTGGTAACTACTGTGTTCCCACTAGAGACCTACATGTGCTGGTAACTACTGTGTTCCCACTAGAGACCTACATGTGCTGGTAACTACTGTGTTCCCACTAGAGACCTACATGTGCTGGTAACTACTGTGTTCCCACTAGAGACCTACATGTGCTGGTAGGAGGAGCAGCTGAGGTTCCTGCTGGAGAGGCAGTGCAGGAACCCTCCTGATGCTGACGGCAGGAAGAGCCTCAGACGCCCAGAGAACCACCTCATGATGACATCACTGTCTCTCAGCTGATCCTCACTCAGCAGGGACACTCTCATCTCTCCAATCACGTCCAGCGCCGTCGATACTGATGGACCAATCACGCTCATGTTCTAGGAGACAGAAGAGAGCACAAGGGGAGGAGAAGAGACAGTCTTGAACAAAAAATATTTGGCAAATAATTTGAGGAAATTGTGGTGTGTATCAGAGATATATGTGGTCTGTATCAGAGATATATATGGCCTGTATCAGAGATATATGTGGCCTGTATCAGAGATATATGTGGTGTTTACCGTGCTGGAGAGGAGGTCCAGGGCCTGGTCCAGGACGTTGGACAGCTTGGTCAGAAGCAGCTTCCAGGTCTCCTTAGAATAGCTGCCGTTGCCTGGAAGTTTACACCTCAGCAGAGACACCAGCTGATTGGCTGTGATGCCCTCCAGCTTTTTTAGGAATAAAAGGGAACACACAATTCAGTTTAGATCAATGTCAACTGATGTTAAGCTATAAGCATGATGCTAAGATATTAGCATGATGCTAAGCTATTCATATGATGCTAAGATATTTGCATGATGCTAAGTTATTAGCATGATGCTAAAGCTGGATGGAGCCATCACCTGGGCACAAGCATATTGCTCCAAACTGAAATGGCAGGGAACTTCCATCATGTTTCCAATGTGTTGTGTCAGCGTGGAGCTGTGGAAAAATACAGAGATTGAGCAAAGGTCTGTGGATGCAGTTCATTGGGATCATCAGCAGTCGAAAGTTTAGTTAAATGCAGGCTAAAATAACAGTCTTATTTGACCTTTTCTCAGATGATCTCATGTTAGCTTAGTTTTGCTGAATTCATGTTAGCTTATTTTAGCAAAATTTAGCTTAGTTTAGCAAAATTTAGCTTAGCTTAGCTAAATTTATCTTAGATTAGCTTAATAACAGCTATCCAGGAGATGGAGATGAGGAATCCATACCTGTTCACTCCAGCACAGACTGTGGTCTCTGTAAGAAGCAGGGGTGAGATGCTGTAACTCACTTCTGTGTGTTCGTATGTACATGTCTCATCCAGATGTTTTAGAACTGAGAGTAAAGAAATAGAAGTCTTACCGCTGTATGGAGTAGATGGACACTGAGGAAACAAGAGGACCTTGACTTAGTTTTACTAAACTTTGACATGATTGACTGTTTCAGGAACAGCTACTGTGTCAGAAGGTGATTGTGGCTCATCTTACCTCAGGGTCTTCAGGTAGTTGACATCCTGTTGAAAAACACAGTAAAGATAGGGTTTCATATTCTATCTGTACACAGAAGAAAAGAATGTGTGTGTATATGTGTGTGTGTGTGAGACTGACCCTCTGGGGCGGTCTGCATGATGTTGTCTATGGTGGCCCAAATGACTGGTTCCATCATGAAAGGAACAGACTTTAAGGCCCTGTACAGACGCTCAAAACTGACAGACCGACAGACAAACAAAGACACAAACAAAAACCCCACAGTTACAGTGAGTTCACCACACATGAGTCCCCTCTGCTGCAGTATTTACTTTGATCCTTACATGAGAAGGTATGAAGCGCAGGGAACTGTTATCTGAGGAAACACAAAAGAATCAGATTGTTACGAACGGGACAAAAAAGTTACGAATATTTATTGTTGGAACGTTCTGTTACTGATGGAATGTTTTGAATGTCCAGTCAAGCATGGAAACTATGGTTTGCAGTGAGGGAGTCCTTACCTGTTGAGACACGTGGACGAGGTGGAGCAAGACTTCTGGAAGCTTCCTCTCTTCTGGGGACTCAGTCAGGAAGTCAAACACTTTGTTGATGACATGATCTTTCTCTGGAGGAACAGGAAGAGGAAGCAGCAGCAGCTCTGCAGTCTGGCGTGGAGACAGGACCTCCAGGGCCTCCAGCTGCACACCACAGAAGAAGACACACTTCAGAACACAAACCAACACAGGGTGTCCACACCTTGCCTGGTGGGTCTAAGCAGGGGTGGTGGAGGAGTCTTGGAGGAGATGTACCGGGGAGAAGAGAGGGTTGGTGGCCAGCAGGTCCCTGAGGGTCGCCAGCACGGAGAAGGCCCCCCAGTTGCTCCTCAGCCAGTCTGTACTGCTGTTGGAGCTGGACACACATCCAGGCTCTGCAGGGGAGACATCAGGAGGGAGATGTCAAGAGACACAGGTCAGTAGAGTCAACATGTCGGTAGTCCACTTCAGTCGTGTGGGGACAGAACCCAGGTTGCCTGCACCAGCTCCTTACCTGAGGAGTTCCTGGTCAGGAAGGGCTGGATGAAGTATCTGACCACCAGCTCTCGTCTGCTTTGGTCCATGAGCTGGGACTGACGGCTCAGCTCCATCAGACTGGAAGAACATAAACAACATCTGAACAACAATCCCCATTTCCTGACAACAACAAACGTGTTCCTACTGGAGACCTATAAGTGCTGGTAACTACTGTGTTCCCACTAGAGACCTACATGTGCTGGTAACTACTGTGTTCCCACTAGAGACCTACATGTGCTGGTAACTACTGTGTTCCCACTAGAGACCTACATGTGCTGGTAACTACTGTGTTCCCACTAGAGACCTACATGTGCTGGTAACTACTGTGTTCCCACTAGAGACCTACATGTGCTGGTAGGAGGAGCAGCTGAGGTTCCTGCTGGAGAGGCAGTGCAGGAACCCTCCTGATGCTGACGGCAGGAAGAGCCTCAGACGCCCAGAGAACCACCGCATGATGACATCACTGTCTCTCAGCTGATCCTCACTCAGCAGGGACACTCTCATCTCTCCAATCACGTCCAGCGCCTTCGATACTGACGGACCAATCACGCTCATGTTCTAGGAGACAGAAGAGAGCACAAGGGGAGGAGAAGAGACAGTCTTGAACAAAAAATACTTGGCAAATAATTTGAGGAAATTGTGGTGTGTATCAGAGATATATGTGGTCTGTATCAGAGATATATGTGGTCTGTATCAGAGATATATGTGGCCTGTATCAGAGATATATGTGGTGTTTACCGTGCTGGAGAGGAGGTCCAGGGCCTGGTCCAGGACGTTGGACAGCTTGGTCAGAAGCAGCTTCCAGGTCTCCTTAGAATAGCTGCCGTTGCCGGGCAGTTTACACCTCAGCAGAGACACCAGCTGATTGGCTGTGATGTTGTCCAGCTATGAAGAGAGACAGAATGAAAGGAGTCAGAACAGGATTTCAAACTAAGATTCAGGAAGGTCGAATCCCAAACATCTGTCCCTAAACCAGTGGCGATTTTAGACCCTTTTTAGGGGTGCTCAAGCACCCCTAAAATTAATCTGAGCACCCCTAAAAATAATAATTAAAATATATATATTTGTTACTGTTCATTATCATTTGATTCTGGTAGTTCATAAAGAAAGGGACATTCTTAGTTTTTTTCATTCATTCAATATTTTGCATAATAATACATAAATGTATTCATTGTTATCCAGTGAAATTAGGGATTTATTTAGCACTTTGCACTTTTGCAAAGCACTGTATACATGTCACATTCTCATTGGGGGCTGAGCACCCCCAAATGTCTGATCCTAGACTCGCCCCTGCCCTAAACACATCTTCTCTGACCATCCCCATTTGGAAAGTATCTAAAAGGATACCAGAGAGAGTACATGCCAGGGAATTAAATAGAGACTTTGGAGATGCAAACAGATGTCTTTATGAGGAGGGGGAGAACCTCACCGATGCACAGGCATACTGCTCCAGGGTGAAGTTACACCGCACGTCCACTAGAGGAAGCATGCTCAGATGGTGCTGCAGTGCTTCGCTGTGGACAGATGGTCATGTTACATGTTAGGAGGAGCCACTGCTGCTGTCACCATGTGCTACTCTGTGGCAGAGCACCGGAGTGCAGATCAATAGATAGCAAATTCGAATCCCCCCGTACATCACTTTGGATGAAAGTATCTGCTACATAAACACATTCATCTAGATTTTCCACTGAGGTGATTAAAAAGGGTTACCTGTTAACTCCTCTGCAGACTCTTGAATCTATAACACACCAGTGAGAGAGTTAGTGTTCAGAAAACCCATGAAAGCTTGTTAAACAGAGAAGTAGCCAGTGGAGGGAACCACTCACCATTGAAGGGGGTTATGGGACACTAAGAAACAAAGATGACAAAGTTAGTCACCAGTTACAACGTTATGTATGGACTGACTGATGGACAATAACCTCATTATTCTCACCTTCATGTTGCTTGGCAAACAGTCTGTACAAAAAACAGAAATATCAAAACCAACATGATCATGAACACGGAGAGAACATGAAAAGCACTTGTAGAATTTCTTAACTGGACATTAGCTTTATTTAAAAGTGTGTTTGTATGTCCTTGTTTTACTATGCTTCTGGGGACCAGATGTCCCCACAAGGACGGTAAACCAAGAAAGAATAGACCTAGTGGGGACATTTTTTTGGTTGCCAGAAAATAAACTGCTCATTCTAAGGGGTTTTTAGGGGTTTAGGGTTAGAATTACATTAAGGTGTGGGGTTTGGAGTTAGTGATGGTTATAAGGTTAAGGCTAGGAGCTAGGGATAGGCTTAGATTTAGGATTCAGGTTAGAGTTTTGGGTTTACGTTAGGGTTAGGGTTAAGGATATGGTCAGGGATGGGGTTAAACGGGTTAGGGAAAACTGAATTTCTGAAGAGACTGCATTCTGAGTCCCCACAAGGATAGATGGACAAAACGTGTGTGTGACTGTGTGTGAGACTGACCCCCTGGGGCGGTCTGCATGAGGTCATCTATGGTGGCCCAAATGATTGGTTCCATCATGGAAGGAACAGACTGTAAGGCCCCGTACAGACGCTCAAAACTGACCAACAAATAAAGAAACAAACAACATCCAAATGCCATAAACAAAGTGTGAGCCCTGTGGGAGCTGAGTAACACCAAGTGATGAGACAAATAACCATGTTTGAATGTGAGTGCAGGGCTGTCTCTGAGAGATCAGCAATCTGAGTAGAGGGCTGTCTCTGAGAGATCAGCAAGACTCACATCAGGCCATAGACGCCACATGGGACTCTCATCTGCAGGTAGAGAATACGTTGATTATACAGGAAGCAGAAAGTCTTAAGTCATCATTTAAAGAGTAACTCCAAAACCTCTGTTTTGAGTGAGACCCCTGTGGTTACTAATCATGCATGGCTAGTCATCAATACTGGTCTGGATTCAACAAACATTTGCAAAAGTGTTATTTTTAATAATATGTTGGTAAATCCAGAAATACTTTTTCTTAAAATATGAAGGGAAGGACTGAGGCTGTATAGATGATCTTTAAAAAGTTTTAAACAATATTGACCACTAGTGTTACCTGTTGAGACATGTGGACGAGGTGGAGCAGGACTTCTGGAAGCTTCCTCTCTTCTGGGGACTCAGTCAGGAAGTCAAACACTCTGTTGATGACATCATCTTTCTCTGGAGGAACAGGAAGAGGAAGCAGCAGCAGCTCTGCAGTCTGGTGTGGAGACAGGACCTCCAGGGCCTCCAGCTGCACACCACAGAAGAAGACACACTTCAGAACACAAACCAACACAGGGTGTCCACACCTTGCCTGGTGGGTCTAAGCAGGGGTGGTGGAGGAGTCTTGGAGGAGATGTACCGGGGAGAAGAGAGGGTTGGTGGCCAGCAGGTCCCTGAGGGTCGCCAGCACGGAGAAGGCCCCCCAGTTGCTCCTCAGCCAGTCTGTACTGCTGTTGGAGCTGGACACACATCCAGGCTCTGCAGGGGAGACATCAGGAGGGAGATGTCAAGAGACACAGGTCAGTAGAGTCAACATGTCGGTAGTCCACTTCAGTCGTGTGGGGACAGAACCCAGGTTGCCTGCACCAGCTCCTTACCTGAGGAGTTCCTGGTCAGGAAGGGCTGGATGAAGTATCTGACCACCAGCTCTCGTCTGCTTTGGTCCATGAGCTGGGACTGACGGCTCAGCTCCATCAGACTGGAAGAACATAAACAACATCTGAACAACAATCCCCATTTCCTGACAACAACAAACGTGTTCCTACTGGAGACCTATAAGTGCTGGTAACTACTGTGTTCCCACTAGAGACCTACATGTGCTGGTAACTACTGTGTTCCCACTAGAGACCTACATGTGCTGGTAACTACTGTGTTCCCACTAGAGACCTACATGTGCTGGTAACTACTGTGTTCCCACTAGAGACCTACATGTGCTGGTAACTACTGTGTTCCCACTAGAGACCTACATGTGCTGGTAACTACTGTGTTCCCACTAGAGACCTACATGTGCTGGTAACTACTGTGTTCCCACTAGAGACCTACATGTGCTGGTAACTACTGTGTTCCCACTAGAGACCTACATGTGCTGGTAACTACTGTGTTCCCACTAGAGACCTACATGTGCTGGTAACTACTGTGTTCCCACTAGAGACCTACATGTGCTGGTAACTACTGTGTTCCCACTAGAGACCTACATGTGCTGGTAGGAGGAGCAGCTGAGGTTCCTGCTGGAGAGGCAGTGCAGGAACCCTCCTGATGCTGACGGCAGGAAGAGCCTCAGACGCCCAGAGAACCACCTCATGATGACATCACTGTCTCTCAGCTGATCCTCACTCAGCAGGGACACTCTCATCTCTCCAATCACGTCCAGCGCCGTCGATACTGATGGACCAATCACGCTCATGTTCTAGGAGACAGAAGAGAGCACAAGGGGAGGAGAAGAGACAGTCTTGAACAAAAAATATTTGGCAAATAATTTGAGGAAATTGTGGTGTGTATCAGAGATATATGTGGTCTGTATCAGAGATATATATGGCCTGTATCAGAGATATATGTGGCCTGTATCAGAGATATATGTGGTGTTTACCGTGCTGGAGAGGAGGTCCAGGGCCTGGTCCAGGACGTTGGACAGCTTGGTCAGAAGCAGCTTCCAGGTCTCCTTAGAATAGCTGCCGTTGCCTGGAAGTTTACACCTCAGCAGAGACACCAGCTGATTGGCTGTGATGCCCTCCAGCTTTTTTAGGAATAAAAGGGAACACACAATTCAGTTTAGATCAATGTCAACTGATGTTAAGCTATAAGCATGATGCTAAGATATTAGCATGATGCTAAGCTATTCATATGATGCTAAGATATTTGCATGATGCTAAGTTATTAGCATGATGCTAAAGCTGGATGGAGCCATCACCTGGGCACAAGCATATTGCTCCAAACTGAAATGGCAGGGAACTTCCATCATGTTTCCAATGTGTTGTGTCAGCGTGGAGCTGTGGAAAAATACAGAGATTGAGCAAAGGTCTGTGGATGCAGTTCATTGGGATCATCAGCAGTCGAAAGTTTAGTTAAATGCAGGCTAAAATAACAGTCTTATTTGACCTTTTCTCAGATGATCTCATGTTAGCTTAGTTTTGCTGAATTCATGTTAGCTTATTTTAGCAAAATTTAGCTTAGTTTAGCAAAATTTAGCTTAGCTTAGCTAAATTTATCTTAGATTAGCTTAATAACAGCTATCCAGGAGATGGAGATGAGGAATCCATACCTGTTCACTCCAGCACAGACTGTGGTCTCTGTAAGAAGCAGGGGTGAGATGCTGTAACTCACTTCTGTGTGTTCGTATGTACATGTCTCATCCAGATGTTTTAGAACTGAGAGTAAAGAAATAGAAGTCTTACCGCTGTATGGAGTAGATGGACACTGAGGAAACAAGAGGACCTTGACTTAGTTTTACTAAACTTTGACATGATTGACTGTTTCAGGAACAGCTACTGTGTCAGAAGGTGATTGTGGCTCATCTTACCTCAGGGTCTTCAGGTAGTTGACATCCTGTTGAAAAACACAGTAAAGATAGGGTTTCATATTCTATCTGTACACAGAAGAAAAGAATGTGTGTGTATATGTGTGTGTGTGTGAGACTGACCCTCTGGGGCGGTCTGCATGAAGTTGTCTATGGTGGCCCAAATGACTGGTTCCATCATGAAAGGAACAGACTTTAAGGCCCTGTACAGACGCTCAAAACTGACAGACAGACAGACAGACAAACAAAGACACAAACAAAAACCCCACAGTTACAGTGAGTTCACCACACATGAGTCCCCTCTGCTGCAGTATTTACTTTGATCCTTACATGAGAAGGTATGAAGCGCAGGGAACTGTTATCTGAGGAAACACAAAAGAATCAGATTGTTACGAACGGGACAAAAAAGTTACGAATATTTATTGTTGGAACGTTCTGTTACTGATGGAATGTTTTG
This sequence comes from Thaleichthys pacificus, assembly GCA_023658055.1. Classification (NCBI taxonomy): domain Eukaryota; kingdom Metazoa; phylum Chordata; class Actinopteri; order Osmeriformes; family Osmeridae; genus Thaleichthys; species Thaleichthys pacificus. Next base: position 11,648,322 of record CM042860.1, read on the forward strand.
AATGTCCAGTCAAGCATGGAAACTATGGTTTGCAGTGAGGGAGTCCTTACCTGTTGAGACACGTGGACGAGGTGGAGCAGGACTTCTGGAAGCTTCCTCTCTTCTGGGGACTCAGTCAGGAAGTCAAACACTTTGTTGATGACATGATCTTTCTCTGGAGGAACAGGAAGAGGAAGCAGCAGCAGCTCTGCAGTCTGGCGTGGAGACAGGACCTCCAGGGCCTCCAGCTGCACACCACAGAAGAAGACACACTTCAGAACACAAACACAGAGAGTCCACACCACAGAAGAAGACACACAGGCCAGACAGTGGGGATCACTGGGCAGCAGCAGGGATGGGTGTTAAGAACTCAGAGGTTGACATTGTTTGACTGTAGACCTTAAGGTCGCAGGTTCAAATTCCACTTTTTAGGTCACTTTGAACCCATTTTTGCTAACTGTGAACATCTGTTTATCAGTGGTGGATATGTCGTATATACCCATGCTCTGGATGCTCAACCTGAGTTTGGCTCCTTTCCCCTACATCATCTTGGTCTAGTGGCAACATTTAGCCAAGCCCCTGGGAGGGCTTCTGAACCTGCTCTGCCACACCCCACTAACCCTAACCCCGTACTCACAGCTGCTCTGCCACACCCCACTAACCCTAACCCCTGGGAGGGCTTCTGAACCCGCTCTGCCACACCCCACTAACCCTAACCCCTGGGAGGGCTTCTGAACCCGCTCTGCCACACCCCACTAACCCTAACCCTAACCACTAACCCTAACCCTAACCCCGTACTCACAGCAGAGAACCCAGGGTTGAGCAGGTACACGTCCTGGAGGGAGGCCAAGGTGGAGAAGAGGCCGAGGTTCTGCGTCAACCAGCCCACGCTGCCGTTGGTTGACGACACGCACTGGGGATCTAGGGAGGGCCGTCAGAGCATGTCACTGAACCAGCCAATCAGATCTCACCCCGGCTCTTGTCAGAACCAATCCCCTACTTGGTGTATTTGGTATCAGCCAATTCTAGCCCACTACAACAAGGAGTGGGTGTACCTGAGTGGTTGTGATGCAGCAGGAAGGGAAACAGGAAGTGTGTATAGATGGAGAGTCCGTGTGTCTGGAAGGCAGGCATGTCTTCACGCATGACCATGCTCATGTAGCTGCTCAGTTCAGTCACACTGGAAACACACACCAACACACACACATCAGCTCAATCAATAAACACAGTGTGTGGGTGTGTGTCCATGTCTTTGTGTCTGTGTGTGTGTGTCCTCACAGTGCGTGGTAGACAGAGCAGGTGAAGTTCTTGGAGGCAAGGCAGGAGAGCAGAGAGGCGGGTGGGTCGGGCAGCAGAGGCAGCAGCTTGATCTGGAACCAGAGCTGGATGAAGGCCGGGTCTCCCAGCTCCTCTGGGTTCAGCGTCTGGGAGTCCACCTGGGAGAACATGTCCTGGTACTGGGACACCACCTCACTGAAGTTCTGGAGGGGAGAGCACCAGGTTAGAGTGTGTGTGTGTGTGTGTGTGTGTCTCTCTTCTACCTCGTCACCCTGTCTCAGACTGGGATTTGATTGGCCCGCTGCTCACCGTGGTAGAGAACTCGATGACCAATGAGTTGAGCCGGCCGGTGAGCTCTATGAGCAGTCTCATGACGGTGTCCTGGGTCAGGGTCAGGTTGGTACGAGCCGCGCAGTGAAGGACACTGGCCACGCTCTCCACTGCGTTGGTCAACTGCAGGGTCAGATGGAGAGAGTGGACAGGGGAAGAGAAATATGATCTCATTTAATTTCAGCACTAGCTGAAGATTTATTTTGTGTGTGAATAATAGTCCACACCATCCACCCTCGCACACCACCCACACACACTCACCCCACAAGACCTCTCTTCGATGGTAATGCTACAGGCATCCTGAAGAGCCGAAGTGTTGTCCATCATGGCTCCTGAGTTCAGGTGGCTAGACACACACACACACACCAGTTACACACACACCAGTTACACACACACACCAGTTACACACACACCAGTTACACACATACACCAGTTACACACACACCAGTTACACACACACACCAGTTACACACACACACCAGTTACACACACACACCAGTTACACACACACCAGTTACACACACACACCAGTTACACACACACCAGTTACACACACCAGTTACACACACACACCAGTTACACACACACACCAGTTACTCACACACACCAGTTACACACACACACCAGTTACAGCAGCAGAATGTTCCAGTAGCTGGCTGACTCACAACACCCGGTGGAACACTTCCTTGATGCTGCCGGGAAGCTCCGCCCCCATGGAGGGCAGGACCCGGTGCAGCACCGGCATCACCACGCTCTGGTACCAGTCCTCCACGCTCGTCACGTCAAACCCTGCCGCAGGGGGGGCCTCTGAGGCATTCTGGGACCTGTAGTTCTGGGCCAGCTCGGCCAGAGTCCAGTTCATCAGTGCCTGAGCTAGGGTGATGCTCCTCAGTTCTGACACATCCATCTGCGGGGGGGGGGCGGGGGGGGGGGGGGGGGGTCCGCAATGACACGTTATAGTTTCTTGGGTCTGGTTCAGTGGTAGAGCCCTTGACTGCGGATCACTTTGGATAAAACACATTTAGCTAGACATTTTATTTGATTCTACTTAATTCCTATGTACCTGGTGTGTGAGGGACACAAACTCTCCGACGAAACTCCCAATTGGTCGGAAGGCTCCCATGAACCCGTTCACCACCTGTGATTGGACAAGCACACTTCCTGCTTCAGCGACACCAGAGTCAGCACACCCATAATCTGACAGTCTGATTGACAGGTCCATCTACCTCTCGCAGGCTGTCCTGGGGGCCGGGGGGCGGGCTGTAGGGGCTGGGGAGAGAGTAGGGGTCCTGGCCGGGCCTGGGGGGGTATCCGGGCGTGGCCCAGGTGTGGTTGCCCCCCCCCAGGAGGCTCTGGAACACCAGGCTCAGGGTTCCGTTGTCTAGCGCTGTGACCTCCGGGGTCAGCAGTAGCTCTGCCTTCTGCTCCTCCGTCAGCAGGTGCAGCACCTCCAACTGGGGGGTCAATAATATACTGACCAGGTGTGTGGAGCAGGTGTGTGGATCAGGTGTGTGGAGCAGGTGTGTGGAGCAGGTGTGTGGATCAGGTGTGTGGAGCAGGTGTGTGGAGCAGGTGTGTGGATCAGGTGTGTGGATCAGGTGTGTGGAGCAGGTGTGTGGAGCAGGTGTGTGGAGCAGGTGTGTGGAGCAGGTGCGTGGAGCAGGTGCGTGGATCAGGTGCGTGGAGCAGGTGTGTGGAGCAGGTGTGTGGAGCAGGTGTGTGGAGCAGGTGCGTGGAGCAGGTGTGTGGATCAGGTGTGTGGAGCAGGTGTGTGGAGCAGGTGTGTGGAGCAGGTGCGTGGAGCAGGTGCGTGGAGCAGGTGTGTGGAGCAGGTGCGTGGAGCAGGTGCGTGGATCAGGTGCGTGGAGCAGGTGCGTGGAGCAGGTGTGTGGAGCAGGTGTGTGGAGCAGGTGCGTGGAGCAGGTGTAGTATTGTCACCCCGCTGAACAGCATGTTGAGAGCTGAGAAGTCCTTCATGCGAGCGAGCGCTCGGAAGGAGCCAAAGTTCTTCAGCAGCCAGTCTTCACTGTCCTCTCCCTCCTGCATACAGCCTGCAAGCAGCACAGCACACAGCAGTAAGAAGCATGTAGACAGGTGTAGAACAGGTGAGGAATCCAGGTGTAGAACACGTGTCATCCTTCCTACCAGCCACGCCGTCCCCAGACAGGAAGGGGTACATGAAGAACATGTAGATCCAGCGCTGGCGATCTGCCTGCAGCTCTGAGAAGTGCTGGCTCAGCTCACTCACTCTACACACACAGAGAGAAAGAGAGAGAGTCATACACAGTGCGGTAGGAGAAGAGAGAGAGAGAGAGAGAGAGAGAGAGAGAGAGAGAGAGAGAGAGAGAGAGGCAGAGACAGAGAGAGACAGAGAGAGAGTCATACACAGTGTGGTAGGAGAAGAGAGAGAGAGAGAGAGAGAGAGAGAGAGACAGAGGCAGAGACAGAGAGAGACAGAGAGAGGGGGTCGTACACAGTGTGGTAGGAGGAGCAGCTGAAGTTCTTGGTGGACAGGCAGGACAGGAAGTGGGAGGAGACGGAGGACAGGAGGGGCCTCATCTTCACCTCCAGCCAGAGGCGGACCAGGTCCTGGTTCTGGAAGGCGTCAGCCCCGGGGTTCAGCTCTGCTCCCAGCTCCAACTCCAGCACCGGCCCCCGGGACACACTGGACCTCTGTGGACCAGGTTACCATGGTTACCTCACAGCTGCCAGGCGTGTGTGAGGTGTGTGTGTGTGTGTGTGTGAGTGAGTGAGTGAGGTGAGGTGTGTGTGTGAGGTGTGTGTGTGTCCTACCATGAAGGAGTAAACATCCAGAGCAGCGTGGATTATCTCTCTCAGGCGATGCATGTGGTCACTTCCTGTGTCTGACGGCGGCAGCCCCACACACAACAGGAAGTTGGAGGTGGGGTCTGTCACCTGGGGAGAGGGGCAGGGCAAACATCAACATAGATATCACACCCTTACCCACACACACCGTCTCTCACACCCTCATACACACACACTCACACAACCTTTCACACAGGTGTGTGTGTCTGTGTGTGTCAAACAATACAGTACTTACCTGTGAACAGGTGTCTTGCAAAAGGCATGATGGGCTTCTGTAGTTTTCCACCAGAGAGACAAGAGAGACAAAAGAAAAGGTCACATTCCAGACATGGTTTCCAGAGGTGGAACGTTCCAGATGACTGACAGACAACAGCAGGATGGGGTTAGGCTGTGTGTTTACCTGCTTCAGGGTGTTTCAACCACTTGGTGCATGAATGTGTCATAGGTGAGCATGTTTTTGTGTGTTTAATGATGGAGTGCATGCATGTGTGTGTGTGTCTGTATGTGCATGTGTGTGTGTGTGTGTTTGTGTGTCTGTGTACGTGTGTGTGTGGGTGTTTGTGTGTGTGGGTGTTTTTGTGTGTGTGTGTGTGTGTGTGGGTGGGTGTGGGTGGGTGGGAGTGTGTGGTGGGTGTGGGTGGGTGGGTGGGTCGGTGTGTGTGTGTGGGTGGGGGTGTGGTGTGGTGTGGGTGTGGGTGGGTGGTGGGTGTGGGTGGGTGTGTGTGTGTGGGTGTGTGGGTGTGGTGTGGGTGTGGGTGGGTGGGTGGGTGTGGGTGTGGGTGGGTGGGTGTGGGTGGGTGTGGGTGGGTGTGTACTCACATCTGAGCAGCTGCCAAGTCTGTGTGAGGCGATAAGCAGACAGACAGATAAGCAGACAGACAGATAAGCAGACAGACAGATAAGCATACAGACAGATAGCAGACAGACAGATAAGCATACAGACAGATAAGCAGACAGACAGATAAGCATATAGACAGATAAGCAGACAGACAGACAAAGAGAACAGACAGTTAGATTGCGTCGATAAATCAGTTCATCCTTTTGTTTTCCTCTTTGTTCTATTGTCTTTCAGAGGGCAGACAGACAGACAGGTTTTCACCCCCGCAGCAGACAGACAGACAGGTACTCACTCCAGCAGGTGTAGCTGGTTGCTAGATAGATCAGCAGGAACAGGTGATGTGTTGTCATAGTGACTCCAGCCCTCTCATGGGGTCAGCTGATTTCTGTAGAAGGAAGAGAGAGGGACGGAGGGATGGAGGGATGGATGGAGGGAGGGAGGGAGGGAGGGAGGGAGGGAGGCAGGCAGGCAGGCAGGGAGGGAGGCAGGCAGGGAGGGAGGGAGGGAGGGAGGGAGGGAGGGAGGGAGGCAGGCAGGCAGGCAGGCAGGCAGGCAGGCAGGCAGGCAGGGAGGGAGGGAGGGAGGGAGGGACGGAGGGATAATAAATGCCCAGATCTAAATCTACTTGATGTAACTAGAGGTCCTGTGGTGGCTGAAAAAGAGAGGTTGAGATGGCCAGAGACCATCATCAAACATCCCATAATAGTTCAGCGCCAGGTCCAGTTGCAGCCCCAGGGCTGTGTGTGTGTGCGTGTGCGTGTGCGTGTGCATGTACATTACATTTACATTTATGCATTTAGCAGACGCTTTAATCCAAAGCGTCTTCCAAGAGAGAGCTTTACAAAAGAGCATAGGTCACTGATCATAACAACGAGATAGCCCCAAACATTGCGAGCAGCCAAAACATGAAGTATACATTGTGAAAAACCAAATAAGTCCCAAGGGGAAGAACCATAAGAGCATGCAGTTAAACAAGTTACAATTAAACAACATGAAACTCAAGTGCAAGAGTGCAAGAGTGTACCTGTAAAAAAAAAAGAAGACAAAAAACAACAGTCAACAGTAAAATATTTCACAGCGAGTACAACAATTTAAAGCCGTCACAACTAACCAACAGGAGCAACAAGTCTCTCAATACGAGTCATTGTGATCCTGGAGGAAATTAACATCAGGTCCAGCCAAGCATTCCTAAGTGCCGTTGTACTCCCGGTTTGACATTGAGGTGCAGCACAAAGAAGAGGAATGTGGCCTTTCCACTCCATCCACTCTCATCGGAAAACTTGCTTGTGTCACAGTAACAATGCTCTTAAAATAGCTCCTATACCAGCATTTATACTGGTCCTGGATGATTCTCTATATCTCACCAGCATTTATACTGGTCCTGAATGATTCTCTATATCTCACCAGCATTTATACTGGTCCTGAATGATTCTCTATATCTCACCAGCATTTATACTGGTCCTGGATGATTCTCTATATCTCACCAGCATTTATACTGGTCCTGAATGATTCTCTATATCTCACCAGCATTTATACTGGTCCTGAATGATTCTCTATATCTCACCAGCATTTATACTGGTCCTGAATGATTCTCTATATCTCACCAGCATTTATACTGGTCCTGGATGATTCTCTATATCTCACCAGCATTTATACTGGTCCTGGATGATTCTCTATATCTCACCAGCATTTATACTGGTCCTGGATGATTCTCTATATCTCACCATCATTTATACTGGTCCTGGATGATTCTCTATATCTCACCAGCATTTATACTGGTCCTGGATGATTCTTTATATCTCACCATCATTTATACTGGTCCTACAAATGTACACACACTCATGTGCAATCACACACACACAGTCACACACAGCCACACACAGTCACACACACACAGTCACACACAGCCACACACAGTCACACACACACAGTCACACACAGTCACACACAGCCACACACAGCCACACACAGTCACACACAGCCACACACAGCCACACACACACCGTCACACACAGTCACACACAGCCACACACAGTCACACACAGCCACACACACACCGTCACACACACACCGTCACACACAGTCACACACACACAGTCACACACACACAGTCACACACACAGTCACACAGTCACACACAGTCACACACACACAGTCACACACAGTCACACACAGTCACACACACTCACACACACTCACACACACACATACCGGCAGCTCTTTCCCATAACTCACTTCCAGTTAGTCCAGTTCTCCCTCCCTCTCCTGGTTCCAAAGGTGTCTCCCCCCCACCTGTCCCCCCCCCCCCAACCCCTCCCCCCTGTGGGCGAGCCTCCATCTCACCAGTACGTTCTACAACATTCCCAGAGGAAGAACCTTCCTCTGGGAATTTCTCTGAACCTTCCGGTTGCTACGGGGACCGGTTCCCTCACAGAACAGGAGATATGCTGCTCCATCACAGATTAGAATGTAGCCTAGTCTCATTCAGGATTACCGTCATAATTATCAACTTCATCATTATCGGATATCACTATGGTTACTGATCATTATTATTATTAGTAGAAGTAGTCATTTGTAGCAGTACTAGTTGTAGAGGAAATAATAACCGTGATATAATCATCTCATGTTTAGTTGTTATTCCAGTAGCAAGCCCAGTAAGCTGCACCACAGTGTTACCTGAGTAGTCCTGTACCTCAACACACCTGTACCTCAGACCTCAACACACTGTACCTCAGACCTCAACACACCTGTACCTCAGACCTCAACACACCTGTACCTCAGACCTCAACACACCTGTACCTCAGACCTCACACACCTGTACCTCAAACCTCAACACACCTGTACCTCAGACCTCAACACACCTGTACCTCAGACCTCAACACACCTCAGACCTCAACACACCTGTACCTCAGACCTCAACACACCTGTACCTCAGACCTCAACACACCTGTACCTCAGACCTCAACACACCTGTACCTCAGACCTCAACACACCTGTACCTCAGACCTCAACACACCTGTACCTCAGACCTCAACACACCTGTACCTCAAACCTCAACACACCTGTACCTCAGACCTCAACACACCTGTACCTCAGACCTCAACACACCTGTCACCTGAAACTGTCACCTGAGCCCTCTCACTACACATCAGACCAAATCACTACACGTCCAATCAAATCACTACACATCAGACCAAATCACTACACATCAGACCAAATCACTACACATCAGACCAAATCACTACACATCCGATCAAATCACTACACATCAGACCAAATCACTACACGTCCAATCAAATCACTACACATCAGACCAAATCACTACACGTCCAATCAAATCACTACACATCCGATCAAATCACTACACATCCGATCAAATCACTACATCTGATCGAGTCACTGACTCGCCAGATCCAGCTCACCTGCAGTGGTGTGGGTCAGGACTCAGGACAGCGTTAAGTGTTGCGTCTCGTTGTGAATAGCAAAATGACACCTGAGAGCTGACTGCTGGCTGCTCAGGGAGCAGGTGTGTCAGGTGTGGGCGTGGTTCAGCTGAAGATGTTGGTTGGTTGTTGTAAAAGATCAAGGCAGTACAATTTCCACTGGAGTTGCCAGATTTTTTGTATGCGTATATGTATATGTATGTGTGTGTGTATGTATGTATGTATGTATGTATGTAGTGTGTATGTATGTGTGTGTATAAAGGATCTGCATGCCCTTTGAATACAATGACATTCTGATTCATGTTTGAACTGGGTGAACAGTCATTTGAATCCCTACCGTCCTACACAGGACAGACCAGGAGAACAATGAGCATGGATTTAACCCTTCACCTCCATACGGGCCAGGAGGAGGGGAGGGGAGGAGAGGAGAGGGGAGGGGGAGGAGAGGAAGAGAGGAGGAGAGGGGGAGGAGAGGGAGGAGGGGGGAGGAGAGGGGGAGGGGGAGGAGAGGGGGGGGGGGAGGAGAGGGGGGGGGGGGAGAGGGGGAGGAGAGGGGAGGGGGAGGAGAGGGGAGAGGGGGAGGAGAGGAGAGGAAGAGAGGGGGAGGGGGAGGAGAGAGAGGAGGGGAGGGGGAGGAGAGGGGGAGGAGAGAGGAGGGGGAGGGGGAGGAGAGGGGAGGGGGGAGGAGAGGAAGAGAGGGGAGGGTTGCACCACCCCAGCTCGCTGAGAAGTGTTTGAATAAAGTGTGACGTATTGTGTATCATTCCAGCTGCACTGAGCTACAGTCCTACACTGATCCAACCTGCCCAACTAGATCTGCCAGAAGGGAGAGGAAGGGAGAGGGGGGGGGGGGGAGATTAAGACAGGGACAGAGGGAGGGAGGGCGGGCGGGCGGGAGAGAGGGGAGGGAGAGAGGGAGGGAAAGGGGGAGAGGCAGAGAGGCGGAGAGTACCCTCTGGTGTTCATCTTTGGCACAACATTTTGACAGCAGCAGACACAAAAAAGCAGGCAGACACAAAAAACAGTTGATGAGTTGCAATACTCATTCTGTCATAGTATATACTATACACTATACCAACAGCCATACTACCATACCTTACATTCCCAGGATGTCCTACTGCAGAACTGTTTGTCAGTATACAGGCCAACATGCTTCCCTGACTGTCCTCACACACAGCAGTTACTGGTGGGTGGTGTCCGACCGATTGTGGTGGGCCGGTCTGAGCAAAAATGCCAGGGCCATTTTTTTGTCCCAGTCCAGCCCTTCCCACAGCTATCAATCTGCCCACAGCTAGCAGTGCAGGATGCAGTAGGTAGTGCAGGACAGCAGGTGAACTGGACACTCAGGTCAATCAATCAAAGCTGGTTTTAATCAGTAGAAATCTGTACAATATCTCACATGTAAACAGCAGCAGTCCTGAAGAGTTACAGCGTTCCTACATGTCATGATTAAGATCCTGGAAAAATAGATTTAATTTACCAACAACAAAAGAAATGACTTCATTGGGAAGAACATTATTATCCCTTTGATAGGAAAGTGGACTGTAGGATGTGTTCTAAACACAAGTCTCTCTCTCCTCCACGGCAGAGTCTCATTGGACAACAGAGTGGCGGCTGGAGATGACATCACAAGGCAGATGA
>CM042860.1:11658756-11697298 GCA_023658055.1 Thaleichthys pacificus
CGAGAGAGAAAAAGACAAAGAGAGAGAGAGCGGAAGTAGCCGAGGAAAAGCGGCGGCAGAAACAGAGAACTCTAATCAACACTAACCCCCCTAAGAAACCCGGCGCCTGAACATCATCAGTTCTGGTGGTCTCAGACGTAGGCCTGCTCTCTCCTAGTGCAGCCCCTGGGCTGCTCTGAGCCCTTTGATTGGTGAGTTGGCACTGAGTGGACATTCAGAAGAGTTCTGCTACTGAGTTAGAGTTACCAGGGTTACCAGGGTTACCAGGCCTTAGACCACTACTGGCTCCCCCGCTCTCCCTTCATCTCCCCCTACTCCCTCCCTCTAAATCTCTCTCTCCCCTTCCCCCCCCCTCTCCCTATTCCCTCTCTCTCCCTCCTTCAAACTCCTCCACCTCTCTCCCTCCCCTCTCGCCCTCAATCTCCCCTTCCTCCTCCTCTACCACTCCCCTTTCCCTTTCCCTTTCCTCCTCCCCCTCCTCCCCCTCCTCCTCCTCCCCCCCCCTCCCCCTCCTCCTCCTCCTCCTCCTCCCCTTCCTCCCCCTCCTCCCCCTCCTCCAGAGCGGCGCTGTGGAGCGCCAGTCTCCGGTTCTCATGCCACAACGCAGCCAGCTGATTGGCCAGACGCTGCCGGGCGCGATGCAGCTCCTGGATCTCGCTGCGGAGGGAGCCGGGAGCTCTGATTGGCTGGCGAGAGGAGGGGGCGGGGCCGGTGTGCTTCAGGATGAAGCGGAGCAGGGTGGGGAGGGTGAGGGGCGTGTCGTCTGGGAACTTGACGCTCAGGTGTTTCCTAGGAGACGGCAGAGGGGGTAAGGCAACAGAAGGTGTGCTCGTTAGGAAGGCCCTTTGGGTGTGTGTGTGTACCTGTGTGTGTGTGTGTGTGTGTACCTGTGGGTGTGTGTGTGTGTGTGTGTGTGTACCTGTGTGTGTGTGTGTACCTGTGGGTGTGTGTGTGTGTGTGTGTGTACCTGTGGGTGTGTGTGTGTGTGTGTGTGTGTACCTGTGTGTGTGTGTGTGTGTGTGTGTGTGTGTGTGTGTACCTGTGTACCTGTGTGTGTGTGTGTGTGTGTGTGTACCTGTGTACCTGTGTGTGTGTGTGTGTGTGTGTGTGTACCTGTGTGTGTGTGTGTGTGTGTGTACCTGTGTGTGTGTGTGTGTGTGTGTGTGTACTGTGTGTGTGTGTGTGTGTGTGTACTGTGTGTGTGTGTGTGTGTGTGTGTGTACCTGTGTCTGGGCAGCAGCAGTACAGAGGGGATGTGATCCACCATGAACTCCCACGGCAGGTCATTCCTCGCCACATTCACCCTGATGACATCACATCCTGTTACTATAGCAGGAGAATACACACACACACACACCACATACAAACGCACACACACACACACACACACACCCAGCTGGCTACCTGGCGATGGTGATGGAGGTGTGTGTCTGCAGCAGGCGAGCCAGCTGGATGATGATGTGGTTGATGGAGGAGCAGAAGCCGCACCACTGGGTGTAGTAGAACAGGAGCACGTCCTGCAACACACACACACACCTTTATACACACACACACACCTTTATACACACACATATGCACAAGCTCACCCAAGGTAACATCATCTCTCATACACTCTCACACTCTCTCTCACACACACACACACTCTCTCTCTCTCTCACACCCTCCCTCTCTCTCTCTCTCTCTGACACACCTTGTGTGGGTCCATGATGGCTGGGAGGAAGGTGGTGGTGGTGAGCTCCATGATGAGGGGGCGGTCCTGGCTGGGGGGGGCGTGATCTCTAGGGGTTGGGCTGACCCCGGCCCCTCCCTCTCCCACCAGCTGTCTCTGGAGAGGGCTGTAGGGGGCACTGAAGTTCCTGATGAAGTCCTCTGGACACACACACACACACACAGTCAGACACTCATGACTTGCAGGCTCTGTGTGACCCCTGCCCCACCCAGGCTCTGTGTGACCCCTGCCCCACCCAGGCTCTGTGTGACCCCTGACCCACCCAGGCTCTGTGTGACCCCTGACCCACCCAGGCTCTGTGTGACCCCTGCCCCACCCAGGCTCTGTGTGACCCCTGACCCACCCAGGCTCTGTGTGACCCCTGACCCACCCAGGCTCTGTGTGACCCCTGACCCACCCAGGCTCTGTGTGACCCCTGCCCCACCCAGGCTCTGTGTGACCCCTGCCCCACCCAGGCTCTGTGTGACCCCTGCCCCACCCAGGCTCTGTGTGACCCCTGCCCCACCCAGGCTCTGTGTGACCCCTGCCCCACCCAGGCTCTGTGTGACCCCTGACCCACCCAGGCTCTGTGTGAGGGAGGTGGACCCTCGGTGGTCCAGGACGTAGTGAACTTCCTCCTTCAGGCTGACGATGGTGGCAAATGACGGCCCGCCCCTGGCGCCTAGCAACCCAGCCTCCGTCTCATGACCGCTGCCGTTGCCTAGTGCCCCAAGCCTCACAGCCAATGGCCAGTGAAGGGCGGAGTCCAGCACGTAAAAACGCAGTGTCTTATTGGTCCGACACAGCAGGCCTGTGATCCCGCCCCCTTCCTGAGATGAGGGGCAGTCCTCTAGAAGGGCCGGGGGGGCAGTCCCCTGCTTCAGGGTCACGCCGGGGTCAACACGGGGTCGTAACCCCCGGCAACAGGCACTGTAGAGCCCGAAGTCACTGTAGCTGCTCGGCACATGACTACAAGCCTCCACCTTCGCCACGACGAGGGACTTTGTTGCAGCAAATCTCAGAGTGCAGGGAGAGGAGCGAGCGTGGTTGGAGCGCTGTGATTGGACAAGGCACAGGTCACACACTCTGGGGGCATGGCCGGGCCTGGGCAGGACCAATGAGTGGCAGCAGGAGTGGGACTGCTGGGACAGACCATAATGTCCCCATCTAGAGGGGCAGGAATGGTAGCGCATGGCAACGTCAGCTACCTGCGAATGGAGACAGAAGAAACATCTGTGCTCAGAAACCATCTGGTGTTGTTGTCATTACTGCTGTTGTTGTTGTTACTGACCTGCATCAGGAGGGGGTCGGGGTCGTGCCGCAGAGGATTGTGGGGCAGGAAGAGCAGGAGGGCGGGGCCTTTGGTCAGCTCCTGCTCCAGGAGGCGGGACTTTGGGGCGGGAGGCTGCAGCCATCTGAGGACTGTCTCACGGTGCTGGAACACCCAGCTGCAGATGGCCTCCGACGAGAAGCCTTGCTCCCAGTGAGGAAAGATCTGGGGGAGGAGGGAGAGAGGAGAGGAAGGAGGGAGAGAGGAGAGGAGGAGGAGGAGGAGAGGAAGGGGGATAAAACCGACAGATTAACTCAGGTTACCATGGGGACCCAGGGGAGTCCTCCCAGGTGCACGCTGATGACATCACTGACCAGGGAGGAGTTGAGGTGTCGGTGCAGGTAGACGGTCTGGTCCTCGCTGACAGAGATGGCATCCGCAACCTGGCGACTCGTCACCACGCCAAAACGCACGGCTCCCCGGAAGTCTAGGGAGGGAGGGAGGGAGGGAGGGAGGGAGGGAGGGGGATGAGATGGTAGAAATAATGTAGCAATAAGCTACCATACTATCTATATACACGTCATACATACATCTATAAAAGATTTGCTATTAGCAGATAGCATGTAGCTGTTAGCTTACCATACACTAGGTCTATAGAAGTTGAGACATTAGCAGATAGCATGTAGCCGTTAGCTTACCCCTCTTGAGAGCCTGTAGAGCAGAGGAGAGGTAGATGAGGTATCCACGTGGCTGAGGAGACGAGCTGAACTGGAAGAAACCTACAACACCAGGCTAGGGAAGAGAGGGGGAGAGCAAGAGGGGGAGGGCAAGAGGGGGAGGGAGCGAGAGAGAGAGAGAGAGAGAGAGAGAGAGAGAGAGAGAGAGGGTGGGGGGGGGATCTTTCGATGAAGGTTCTTTATGGTACTTGTGTGTGTGTGTGTGTGTGTGTGAGCTGGGCTGTATCTGTGTGTATCTGTGTGTGTGTGTGTGTGTGTGTGTGTGTGTGTGTGTGTGTGTGTGTGTGTGTGAGCTGGGCTGTACCTGGTGGTGGGACAGGAAGTGGAGCAGAGTGGCACGTGAGGGAAGGTAGGTGAGGGGGGTGATGACCCGCAGGATGAAGCTCTCTACGTATGAAGCCTTCAACGGACCCTTGTACTCTATAGGACCGAACCTAATACACACACACATAGAACACATGGATGACAGGGTAGACACACACACACGTAGAACACATGGATGACAGGGTAGACACACACACACGTAGAACACATGGATGACAGGGTAGACACACACACACGTAGAACACATGGATGACAGGGTAGACACACACACACGTAGAACACATGGATGACAGGGTAGACACACACACACGTAGAACACATGGATGACAGGGTAGACACACACACACCCTACCTCCTGTAGAACAGATGGATGACAGGGTAGTGATAAAAGGCCTTCTGCTTGCGACACTTCCCCTGGCTCCACCAGCAGTTGACCGCCAGGAACTGCACCTGCCTCGACAGACGCCAGGCCACCTCCTGCACTTCCTGTCTGGCGGAGGTCGAGTGTGCGCACCAGGGAGCGTAGAAGAAGACGAGGGACACCTCAGCCAGGGCGCGGAGACGCTCCACCTGGTCCAGCTGGCCCAGGTACAGGTCAACCACGGGGGCCGCAGGGGAGAAGAACCTCTGGGGGGGCCGGGGGGGGGCCACCACCTCCCTTGCTCGGCTGGAGGAGGAGGGAGGGAGAGGGGGGGGGAGAGAAAGGGAAGGAGTGAGAGAAAGGTTTGATGTGTGTGTGTGATAGAGTGAGAGATAAAGAGAGAGAGGGGGAGATATAAAGAGAGAGGGGGGAGGGGGGAGAGAGAGAGAGAGAGAGAGAGAGAGAGAGAGAGAGAGAGAGAGAGAGAGAGAGAGAGAGAGAGAGAGAGAGGGGGGGGGGGGGGAGAGAGAGAGAGAGCGGGAGGGGGAGAGAACTGGGTGTTGACTAAACAATACATCTCCATCTGCTTAGTGTGCTTAACAGACAAACTTGCCAGGCAACTTCACTCAACACGACTGAGCAGGCGTGCATATGAGACAAGGAGAGCACAGACGTACTGCGCAGAGAAAAGACGCTCGCAGACACGTTTAACACAATCTTTACCCGCGCACGAGCCCCAACCGGCATGGAGAAAGAGGTGAAATAATAAATAAAAAAATGTTCATCATTTCTGTAAAATGAGTCTCGAAGACTGACAGATCGTGTCACTAACATCACCTACGCACGTACAGTTAATAACCCCTAAATCAGACTGGAGATTATCCTTCTGTCAACTCACGTAAAGACACGTCAGTCTCTGTGTGTTTAGCTAGCTAAAGGAGGGGATGAAACGATCACACAGTATCAAGCAAATATACTTGGTAGCGGCTGTAGTTGTTGACGGCGTTACCTGCAGGTGAACTTGATTGCTAGTATCAAAAGGATGCTCAGAACTATTGCCCCGCAAAACAGCTGGGGTCTCCGTGCCATCAGAACCAAGAGCTGCCGGAGAGATTGGCGCAGCCGGCGCAGCATCACAGATCAGCGGCGTAGCCTCCCATTTATAGAGCCCAGGAAGAGCGGAAGTCCTCCATTTTACCCAGCGGGGAGGGGAGGAGGAATACCGGAGCGTTGTGATAGATTTATCCTCGCGTGGACATTGGTCCAGTTTGAGCTGTGACCATTTAGCGATGGAAACACCAACCTTTCTTCCCCACGTAAGCTTAAAGTGAGTAGCTTCCGCAATGGGCTGGTCTGCGTCGAGCGTTGTAATTGGTCTACGTCAACGTCATGGACCATACGAGAGAACGTACGCGGAAGGCACTTTAAGTTCAGTTTTTTTTCTTCTTCAAAATAAAAGTAGCCTAAATATGCGATACACGCTTGTCCGAATGAGAACATAGTGCTAAATCTTTTACACATGGTTGATAAAACCCCAACAAGTCACACGAGAAGATGTTGAACTGATAGTTACTTCTACGGATAAGTAACAAGAGGAATGTTTTTTTCTGTTCATGAAGATTAATAATTAAGTCATTTTAAGGCCAGTAATTTTAAGGCAATTTCTTGGATGCAGAACACAACACAATCATCCTTTGAGCATACTTTTATTTGTTTGATTAAATGATCACAACGGCTTGAGTTGTTTACATCCAGCTTAGAAACGCGCTTGAGGGAGGAGGAAGCTAACTTCCTTGATCTACAGTTTTGTTTTGTAAATTTTGTAAAAATGTCAGATTCTAAAAACAAGTTCACTAGCTCTAAATATATTATAATATGCTGTATCTAGCCTATTCATTATTTGATGTGACACGGCCAGACCCAGGTGTCTCAAATCCATTCGAAACTTCACCAAAAGCTAAACTGAATGTTTAACCCATGTAACCGTATAATAAAAAACACAAATGTGAAACATACCGTGCTATACAACATTCGCTAGTGCTGTTGATATTTACTTTCAGAACCAGTAGTAGAAAATGTTTTATCTGTCACTGTAGCGTTAGCATAAGAGATGTGGTCTTGCTCCGCCAAGGCCGTCGTACGCTGCCGTCGTACGCTGCCGTCGGGAGTCGAACCTGCCACCTCCGGACTGCCAAGCGCAGTCCTTCCTTGATTCCAGAAGTGACTGAGAAGGCGTTTCTGCGTGTCGCCATCACTGAGGTGTTGCCAGGGGTGACACTAGATATTCTAGAAGAGTCCTTACAGTCCCTTGGGGTGGAGACATACAAGGATTTATAGTTAATCGAGGAAGCCGATTGGCTGTCAGCGTTGAGGCCAATTCAAGCTGGAAAACTCCTTGCTGCTTGGAGGCTGAGATGTAAGTACTGCAGCACAGGATTCAACCACACCCCAAAGTGAGTCCTGATCCAGGATCTGTCTGACCATCAGCCCCAGAGCACTTTTCATAGAAACAACTGCCATCTTTAGGCAGCTCTGATGGTCTACATGATAGTATGTCTGTAGTCTGTCCCCAAACCAGCATGGACACACCAGAGGAGCAAGGACCAGTCACCAACACAGCAGCTTGACTACAAACACTTTATTAAAAATATTGCTGGACTCAGTCATCCTCACTAACTTATACAGATGCACTATAGAGAGCATACTGACTGGCTGCATCACAGTGTGGTATGGGAGTGGCACAGACAGGGACCACAAGGTCCTACATAGTGTGGTCCGGTCTGCTGAGTTCATAATTGGCAGGAAGCTCCCAGCCCTACAGGACATCTTTGATTTTTTGTAGTATGTCTATAGTCTGTCCCCAAACCAGCATGGACACACCAGAGGAGCAAGGACCAGTCACCAACACAGCAGCTCGACTACAAACACTTTATTAAAAATATTGCTGGACAGGAGTTATTGTGTTGGCATGCATAACATTTTATAAAATTGCCTGCACCTCATCAATAGCTTCAGATTTGGCATCTCTGAACACAAATACAATTTACATTTCTACAACCTTATTTGACAAATTTAGTCATTGAAACTGAAATAGAAAAAACATTCAGCATTGATGGGATTTCTCTCCATGATGTTTCTTCATATGTGTTGACAAAGATCTCTCCACATTGAAGCATGTTTTACATTCCTGACACTGATATTCTTTCCTACCAGCATGGATCCTTTCGTGATCAAGGAAACAGCGCTTATATACGAAACATTTATTGCATATTTTACACGTGTATGGTCTCTCATCTGTGTGAGTCCTTGTGTGACCATCCAGACTATTTTTTTGAGAAAAGCATTTCTGGCACTTTTGACACTGAAATGGTTTCTCTCCTGTGTGAGTCCTTATATGACTGTCCAGAACATTTTTTTTAGCAAAGCATTTCTGGCACTTTTGACACTGATATGGTTTCTCTCCTGTGTGAGTCCTCATATGACCGTCGAGATTATTTCTTTGAGCAAAGCATTTCTGGCACTTTTGACACTGATATGGCTTCTCTCCTGTGTGAGTCCTCATATGACTGTCCAGAACATTTTTTTGAGCAAAGCATCGCTTGCACTTTTGACACTGATATGGTTTCTCTCCTGTGTGTCTCCTCATATGTCTAACTAGATGTTCGATCGCCAGAAAACCTTGGTCACATACTTGGCATATGAAAGGCTTCTCTCCTGTGTGCGTCCGCATGTGTTTGACCAGATGGTCCTTGCGACTAAAGTTCTTTTTACATTCTTGACAACGATGTGGACACTCACTTGTGTGGATCCTACTGTGAACAAACAATTGGCTCTCTAATGTAAAACTGCGGTTGCATTCAACACACTTATATGGTTTCTCCCCTGTATGAGAGCTCAGATGGAGTTTCAGGCTGTATTTATCATAAAAGCTCTTACTACATTCCTGACACTTATATGGTTTCTCCCCTGTGTGGATCCTCATATGGCGAAGGAGACTGCATTCATAGCTAAACGTATTTCCACATTCCTGACACTGAAAAGGTTTCTCACCTGTGTGTGTTCTCATATGGGAAAACAGAATATCTTTACGGGTATACGTCTTATTGCATTCCTGACACTGAAAAGGTTTCTCTCCTGAGTGTGTTCTCATGTGTATAAGAAGAGCACTTTCGTCATCAAATCGTCTCTTACATTGTTGACACTGATGAGGTTCCTCTGTGTGACTTCCCTGTGGCCCATTGTCCCTTGGAAGAGCCTCATTGTTTTGTGTTCTGCTCTGTAAAAGCATCACTCCTCCATGTTCCTCCTCCTCCAAACTCTGAGCTGCAGGACAGTCTGGAGCTACAACAGAGAGGGGCTTAGAGTCACTGCCTGGTTCTGGTGCTGCAGAGTCTTGTACATGAGGCTCTGCTTTGATTTGCTCCTCAGTTGTGTTGGTGGGTAGAGAGTCTCCTTCTCTGTCCTCCACTTTAACAATCTGGACAAGATGTGAACATTCAGAGGAACCCTCCTGATCAGAATCATGTTCCACACTGGAAGAAGTGAATATGGAGTCTGTAGTTTCAGACTGCAGTCCTTGGAGCTGCTCTTCCTCCTGACTGGTCCACAGCTCCTGTTCCTGTTTAATCTGTGGGGGCTCCGGGAGAGAGAGCTGCTGCACTTCTGGGAACAGAAGAGGCAGCAGTTAGATGTAGCCTGCTTCATTATTCTGCAACCTATCATGTCTCACAGTTACCTACATACCTTATCAAACACTTTGTAAAATGGAAAGGAACTTCTCATCTAATGGGTCCTGACCACCTCAGTCAAGGAATAGTCTGTATTTACCAGGATTAGTCAGGGAGCAGTCTGTGTTTACAGGGCTAGTCATTTTTACAAGCCACATTACAGACTGGTCTGTTTTACAGGATTACTGTAAATCAGACCCAAGTTATTCTGAGTGATGGTCTACATCCTGTCATGAGCCATGTCTACCCTGGTCTCTTCCAGGAAGGCGAGGTTCTGAGTGATGGTCTACATCCTGTCATGAGCCATGTCTACCCTGGTCTCTTCCAGGAAGGCGAGGTTTCACACAGGGCTCACTGCTTTGACGAGGAGGAAAATGATGTCATATGCTACGGCCTTCACAGTCACCAGATCTCAGCTCTCTGTAACACCCAAGTGAGCTTTGTCATGTCCCCCTCCCCCCTAAACACACAGCAGAGAAAGACATGAAGGGATGAATATCAGACCTATTCGTTGTAGCTTGATCTCAGGTTGAGTAAAAATGTCCAACAGCCGTTGGAGCTGCACGCTCTCCTCCTTGGAACGAGAGATTTCTTCCTGGTACCCTGCAAACGGTTTCTCAGCAGCCCAGTAAATCTTCAAAGCTGCCGTTGTCAGTATTTCACCAAAAAGTTCTCTTATCTCATTTAATTGAGACATTTTGACGTTTAAAAACTTGGACTCCTCTGTAAATCTAGGATCTGTAGTTTCAGACTGCAGTCCTTGGAGCTGCTCTTCCTCCTGACTGGTCCACAGCTCCTGTTCCTCTTTAATCTGTGGGGGTTTCAGGAGAGAGAGATGCTGCACATCTGGGGACAGAAGAGACAAGACAACAGTTAGATGCAGCCTAACATGTCTGGCAGATAGAAACCATGTGATCAGGTGTGAGGACACACTGGACGGTGTCAAGAAGGGCTGTTGTTGTGATGGAGTTTCCAACGTTGAAAATTCCTGGAATTTTGCAACTGTCGGTCCAAGTGTGATGGGTATGTAACAGACGTGGTCTTGCAAGTTCTGTCAGAGTTTTCCAGACCGTGTTCATACTTCACCGAGAATCGAACACGCCATCTCTGACTTCCCAAGCGCCACCACTACCAGCTACGCCAAAGAAAAGCTAGCTATTCATTGATGCGGGTGGCCTGTTACATACTTAAGGGTGAGTTTCACCAATTCACACCGGCTACACAAGCAGACTGGGGAAATATTAGCTTGGGGCTCAACTCCATGATTGTAACCCTTCACATATAAAGGGAATGCCATTAAATGCTGCAATATTGTTGTCCTTCACATCTCAGAAAACGTTAATTTTCCATAACATGTGCAAAACATTGCTTCTGAGAAAAACATACTTATGTCCACCTTTGTTTTCTGCTATTTATTGTACCTGGTTACTGTGGTATTATTGTATATAATATGTAGAATATGTAGTCATCTCTAATGACATGTGTATTTAGATGTAGAGACTTTCTCTATGTGTATTGCGGCTAACATTTGATAGCATTACGGTGTACGTGTCTGCATGCTAACTGAGAGACGTTTCTCATTTGTCGCTCAATATTGTTGAGCCAAGAAAATGATGGCTATAAAAGTACGGTACCATCTTGGTCAGTCTGCTCTCGTGGCTACATTCAGGATCATTTGAGCTTCCTGAACGTTGCTACCTCGTTCCGCAAAGAGTTGTGTTCTCGTGTCACCCTACCTGCTCGGTGTAGCTGCATCTCCGGTGGAGTAACTAAGTCCAACAAACGTTTTAGCCGTGCGCTCTCCTCCTTGGAACGACATATTTCTTCTTTGTACTCAGCAAACGTTTTTTCAACGACCCCGAACATCTCCAAAGCTGCCGTTGTTAGTCTCTCACGGATACATCCTCGAAACAAGTCTAGTTTTGACATTTTGGTGGAGTAAAACTTATACTCTGCACAACGGGGTTAGCTATTAGCACCTGGGTCCTTCCCTAGTGTTAAAAAGTAGCGACGCACAACTCCTGTTGGATGTGAACAACATCGAGCTTCCGTTCACTTCCGGGGAGGCTAGTCTCGGGAAGCGCATAACTGCGTCGTTTACTGAACCAACGCATTGTCAACAACTATCAGCTAATGACGTCCATAGATTTCAAACGGTGGATTCTAGAAATGAGACAACCTCCATTCAAAAAATCTGTCGTTCTTCCTGAGCCCGAGTTGTGTTTTCCAACAGTACAGTGTTACACCAATATCGGTCCGGGTACCAGATCGTCAAAAATGTACGGGCTATCGCTTTTAAGTTATCAAAGCAACAGGCAACTACAGCATTTATGGCCAAATGTTGACCAAATAATAATCTGTCAGTTGTATTGAAATCTACAGCACATAAGACAAATATCAATGGAACAACTCAATATTTCTAGACAGTTGTTCCCTTCTCTACTCTCAGAAAGTGATCAGTCTGTTAGATTAGATACCTGTTTTAGATGGGTATGCTTTTCATCTACAGGGACTACAATAAATAATTTGTATTAATGAAATAAACAACTTTGCTAATAAGAAAGAAAGTGCCAGTAAAACCTTTTAAGTTCAAAATTCAGACTGTAATACAGACTATCTTCACTACAAACTCTTTCTATTGTTCAACACTTCATTGAAAATATTCCAGCACTGGAGTTAATATTCCACATATATAAAATAACACTTTCTTTTTTTTAATAACTTTTTATTTATGTTTAAAATAACACTTTTTCATGTGTTTCATGAAATTAATATCACTTTACACCCATCACAAAGCTGACTTCCCTTTTCTACTCTTAACTTACAAATCACTCCACGGGCCTACACCCTAGGTTTAGGTGAAGGTTGGTTTAGGTCCTACACCCTAGGTTTAGGTGAAGGTTGGTTTAGGTCCTACACCCTAGGTTTAGGTGAAGGTTGGTTTAGGTCCTACACCCTAGGTTGAGGTTGGTTTAGGTCCTACACCCTAGGTTTAGGTAAAGGTTGGTTTAGGTCCTACACCCTAGGTTTAGGTGAAGGTTGGTTTAGGTCCTACACCCTAGGTTTAGGTGAAGGTCGGTTTAGGTCCTACACCCTAGGTTTAGGTGAAGGTTGGTTTAGGTCCTACACCCTAGGTTTAGGTGAAGGTTGGTTTAGGTCCTACACCCTAGGTTTAGGTGTAGGTTGGTTTAGGTCCTACACCCTAGGTTTAGGTGTAGGTTGGTTTAGGTCCTACACCCTAGGTTTAGGTGTAGGTTGGTTTAGGTCCTACACCCTAGGTTTAGGTGTAGGTTGGTTTAGGTCCTACACCCTAGGTTTAGGTGAAGGTTGGTTTAGGTCCTACACCCTAGGTTTAGGTGTAGGTTGGTTTATGTCCTACACCCTAGGTTTAGGTGTAGGTTGGTTTAGGTCCTACACCCTAGGTTTAGGTGAAGGTTGGTTTAGGTCCTACACCCTAGGTTTAGGTGAAGGTTGGTTTAGGTCCTACACCCTAGGTTTACACAACATCAGTTCACCAGCAGCCCTTTCCCCCATGTTTCTCTCATCTCCACACAGTGTGGACAGTGTGACTGCTGTTGTCTTCTATCCTCTTGTAATCATGTGATTCCTCTTATCTCCATAGTGTCACAGTGTTACTTGACTAAATGTCTACTGTTGTAATTTGTAATCATGAAAACTGGTGTTTTCTTCTTCCTTGATTCCAGAAGTGACTGAGAAGGCGTTTCTGCGTGTCGCCATCACTGAGGTGTTGCCAGGGGTGACACTAGATATTCTAGAAGAGTCCTTACAGTCCCTTGGGGTGGAGACATACAAGGATTTATAGTTAATCGAGGAAGCCGATTGGCTGTCAGCGTTGAGGCCAATTCAAGCTGGAAAACTCCTTGCTGCTTGGAGGCTGAGATGTAAGTACTGCAGCACAGGATTCAACCACACCCCAAAGTGAGTCCTGATCCAGGATCTGTCTGACCATCAGCCCCAGAGCACTTTTCATAGAAACAACTGCCATCTTTAGGCAGCTCTGATGGTCTACATGATAGTATGTCTGTAGTCTGTCCCCAAACCAGCATGGACACACCAGAGGAGCAAGGACCAGTCACCAACACAGCAGCTTGACTACAAACACTTTATAAAAAATATTGCTGGACAGGAGTTATTGTGTTGGCATGCATAACATTTTATCAAATTGCCTGCACCTCATCAATAGCTTCAGATTTGGCATCTCTGAACACAAATACAATTTACATTTCTACAACCTTATTTGACACATTTAGTCATTGAAACTGAAATAGAAAAAACATTCAGCATTGATGGGATTTCTCTCCATGATGTTTCTTCATATGTGTTGACAAAGATCTCTCCACATTGAAGCATGTTTTACATTCCTGACACTGATATTCTTTCCTTCCATCATGGATCCTTTTGTGATCAAGCAAACAGCGCTTATCTGTTAAACATGTTGTGCATATTTTACACTTGTATTGGTTTCTCTCCTGTGTGTCCCCTCATATGTCTAACTAGATGGTCCTTGCGACTGAAGTTTTTTTTACATTCTTGACAACAATATGCTTCTCTGTTTTTGGTCTTATTCTGTCTTTTCTTTGATTTAATCGTTTCTAGAGAAAGCATCACTCCTCCATGTTCCTCCAAACTCTGAGCTGCAGGACAGTCTGGAGCTACAACAGAGAGGGGCTGAGAGTCACTGCCTGGTTCTGGTGCTGCAGAGTCTTGTACATGAAGCTCTGCTTTGATTTGCTCCTCAGTTGTGTTGATGGGTAGAGAGTCTCCTTCTCTGTCCTCCACTTTAACAATCTGGTCAAGATGTGAACATTCAGAGGAACCCTCCTGATCAGAATCATGTTTCACACTGGAAGAAGTGAAGATGGAGTCTGTAGTTTCAGACTGCAGTCC
Source organism: Thaleichthys pacificus (assembly GCA_023658055.1). Lineage (NCBI taxonomy): Eukaryota > Metazoa > Chordata > Actinopteri > Osmeriformes > Osmeridae > Thaleichthys > Thaleichthys pacificus. The sequence goes on from CM042860.1 coordinate 11,672,792, forward strand.
TTGGAGCAGCTCTTCCTCCTGACTGGTCCACAGCTTCTGTTCCTGTTTAATCTGTGGGGGCTCCGGGAGAGAGAGCTGCTGCACTTCTGGGGACAGAAGAGGCAGCAGTTAGATGTAGCCTGCTTCATTATTCTGCAACCTATCATGTCTCACAGTCACCAACATAACTAATCAAACACTTTGTAAAATGGAAAGGAACTTCTCATCTAATGGGTCCGGACCACCTCGGTCAGGGAACAGTCTGTGTTTATAGGGTTAGTCAGGGAACAGTCTGTGTTTACAGGGTTAGTCAGGGAACAGTCTGTATTTACAGGGTTAGTCAGGGAACAGTCTGTATTTACAGGGTTAGTCAGGGAACAGTCTGTATTTACAGGGTTAGTCAGGGAACAGTCTGTATTTACAGGGTTAGTCAGGGAACAGTCTGAGGCTTCACTGAACACTTTGACGAGGAGGAAAATGATGTCATATGCTACGGCCTTCACAGTCACCAGATCTCAGCTCTCTGTAACACCCAAGTGAGCTTTGTCATGTCCCCCTCCCCCCTAAACACACAGCAGAGAAAGACATGAAGGGATGAATATCAGACCTATTCGTTGTAGCTTGATCTCAGGTTGAGTAAAAATGTCCAGCAGCCGTTGGAGCTGCACGCTCTCCTCCTTGGAACGAGAGATTTCTTCCTGGTACCCTGCAAACGGTTTCTCAGCGGCCCAGTAAATCTTCAAAGCTGCCGTTGTCAGTATTTCACCAAAAAGTTCTCTTATCTCATTTAATTGAGACATTTTGACGTTTAAAAACTTGGACTCCTCTGTAAATCTAGGATCTGTAGTTTCAGACTGCAGTCCTTGGAGCTGCTCTTCCTCCTGACTGGTCCACAGCTCCTGTTCCTCTTTAATCTGTGGGGGTTTCAGGAGAGAGAGATGCTGCACATCTGGGGACAGAAGAGACAAGACAACAGTTAGATGCAGCCTAACATCTGGCAGATAGAAACCATGTGATCAGGTGTGAGGACACACTGGACGGTGTCAAGAAGGGCTGTTGTTGTGATGGAGATTCCAACGTTGAAAATTCCTGGAATTTTGCAACCCTTATCCAAGCCGACTGGGGTAATCTTAGCGCGGGCACAACTCCATGATGTGAACCCTTTGCATGTAATGGCCTTTAAATGCTGCGATATTCTTGTGCTTCACATCTCAGAAGTTTTTTATTTTTTGCAAAAACATTGCAAGTGTAAGGTTTTAGGTAGGTTATTACAAATGTAACTCGTGCATGCAGTCACACAGATAGCCTACATGTTTAGAAACATTTCAGAGAAAATATACTTAACATATTTTATTTACTTTCAGATAAACATGTTACTATGCCTGGGGTGGTTAATATGGTCACCAGCAGTTTACTCTTTCTCCTTAGGAAGCAATAACAAACCGCGAAAAATCATACAGCTTGCACCCGTGGATGTAATGTATGAATGTTTACGCCGTTTGCTTAGCCGCTCTTCTTTGCCCTCCATTGTCTACCACGCACGGGCAGACGATGTGCAGCAGCGCCCTCTGCGGTCAGTTTCTGATGGGTCACAGCTTTCGGTGCAACACCGGTACCATCTTGTCAGTCTGCTCTCGTGGCTACATTCAGGATCATTTGGGCTTCCTGAAAGTTGCTACCTCGTTCCACAAAGAGTTGCGTTCTCGTGTCACCCTACCTGCTCGGTGTCGCTGGATCTCCGGAGGACTAACAAAGTCCAACAACCGTTTTAACCGTGCGCTCTCCTCCTTGGAACGACATATTTCTTCTTTGTACTCAGCAAACGTTTGTTCAACGGCCCCGAAAATCTCCAAAGCTGCCGTTGTTAGTCTCTCACGGATAAATCCTCGAAACAAGTCTAGTTTTGACATTTTGGTGGAGTAAAAGTGATACTCTGCACAAGAGGTTAGCTATTAGCACCTGGGTCCTTCCTTAGTGTTAAAAAGTAGCGACGCACAACTCCTGTCGGATGTGAACAACATCGAGCTTCCGTTTACTTCCGGGCAGGCTAGTTTCGGGAAGCGCATAGCTGCGTCGTTTACGGAACCAATGCATTGTCAACAACTATCAGCTAATGTCCTTAGATTTCAAACGGTGGAGTGTAGAAATGAGACAACCACCATTAAAAATAATTTGTCGTTCTTCCTGAGCCCGAGTTGTGTTTTCAAACAGTAGTGTTGCACCAATATCGGTCCGGGTATATCGTGGCAGGGGCCACCATTAAACAGATTTCAAAGTAAGAGCTGTAGTTATCCAACTTATGTTTTATTAAAGTTAAATTAAAGTTACCAGATCGTCAAAAAATATATAGGCTATCGCCTTTAAGTTATCAAAGCAACAGGGAGTCGGGCTATTAATCAGAAGGTTGCCGGTTAGATTCCCGGCCGTGCAAAAATGACTCTATTCTCAGAAGGTGATCAGTCTGGTAGATTAGATACCTGTTTTAGATGGGTATGCTTTTCCATGGGTATGCACAGTTCCAACCTCCTTGTTAAGTTTGCTGACGACACAACCATTCTGGGCCTCATCTCTGACAGTGACGAGTCAGCCTACAGAAAGGAGGTTGACACCCTGACATCATGGTGTCAGTACAATAACCTCTCTCTCAACGTCAGTAAGACCAAGGAGGTGATTGTGGACTATAGGAGGCGGCAGGAGGAGGAGCATGCACCCCTACACATCAATGGATCCGAAGTGGAGAAGGTCAGCTGCTTCAGGTTCCTCAGGGTGAACATCAGCAATTATCTCATCTGGTCTGCTCACACGGAGGGTCAAAGCGGCCCCGGAACGCCTCTTCTTCTTGAGGAGACTGAAGAAGTTTGGCCTGGACTCAGTCATCCTCACTAACTTATACAGATGCACTATAGAGAGCATACTGACTGGCTGCATCACAGTGTGGTATGGGAGTGGCACAGACAGGGACCACAAGGTCCTACATAGTGTGGTCCGGTCTGCTGAGTTCATAATTGGCAGGAAGCTCCCAGCCCTACAGGACATCTTTGATTTTTTGTAGTATGTCTATAGTCTGTCCCCAAACCAGCATGGACACACCAGAGGAGCAAGGACCAGTCACCAACACAGCAGCTCGACTACAAACACTTTATTAAAAATATTGCTGGACAGGAGTTATTGTGTTGGCATGCATAACATTTTATAAAATTGCCTGCACCTCATCAATAGCTTCAGATTTGGCGTCTCTGAACACAAATACAATTTACATTTCTACAACCCTATTTGTTGACACATTTAGTAATTGAAACTGATATAGAAACAACACTCAGCACTGATGGGATTTCTCTCCATGATGTTTCTTCATTGGGTTAGGGTGTGTTATGTGTTGACATATGTGTTTGAAGGTTGGTTTAGGTCCTACACCCTAGGTTTAGGTGAAGGTTGGTTTAGGTCCTACACCCTAGGTTTAGGTGAAGGTTGGTGTAGGTCCTACACCCTAGGTTTAGGTGAAGGTTGGTTTAGGTCCTACACCCTAGGTTTAGGTGAAGGTTGGTTTAGGTCCTACACCCTAGGTTTAGGTGAAGGTTGGTTTAGGTCCTACACCCTAGGTTTAGGTGAAGGTTGTTTTAGGTCATACACCTTAGGTTTACACAACATCAGTTCAGCAGCAGCCCTTTCCCCCAAAATTGTCTTTGTTTCATGGAAAGATGTCAACGTTGTGTGTGTGTTGTCATATGCCTAATGAGAACACGTTTGTAGCTAAATCTCTTACTACATTCCTGACACTGATATGGTCTCTCCCCTGTGTGTGTCCTCATGTGGACAACTAGACTTTGTTTACTGTTAAACAACTTACTACATTCCTGACACTGATATGGTCTCTCCCCTGTGTGTGTCCACATATGGACTAGCAGTGTGTGTTTACTGCTAAATCCTTCACTACATTCCTGACACTGATATGGTTTCTCACATGTGTGTATTGCCATATGGGCAAGTACATTTTGTTTACTGCTAAAGTTCTTACTACATTCCTGACACTGATATGGTCCCTCCCCTGTGTGTGTCCACATATGGACTAGCAGAGTGTGTTTACTGCTATAGTTCTTACTACATTCCTGACACTGATATGGTTTCTCACACGTGTGTGCCTTCAAATGGGCAAGCAAATTGTGTTTTGAGATAAAGCTCTTATTACATTCCTGACACTGATATGGTCTCTCCCCTGTGTGTGTTTTCAAATGGCGAATCAAATTTTGCTTACTACTCAAGTTCTTACTACATTCCTGACACTGATACGGTCTCTCACATGTGTGTGTCCTCATATGGACAAGTAATTGGGTTTTAGTGCGAAACATCTTACTACATTCCTGACACTGATATGGTTTCACCCCTGTGTGTGTCATCGTATGGGCAAGCCAAGCATGTTTACTGCTAAAGATCTTACTGCACTCCTGACACTGATATGGTTTCTCCCCTGAGTGTGTTCTCATGTGTTTAAGAAGAGCACTTTTGTCAGCAAATTGTCTCTTACATTGTTGACACTGATGAGGTTTCTCTGTGTGACTTCCCTGTGGTCTATTGTCCCTTGGAAGAGCCTCATTGTTTTGTGTTCTGTTCTGTAAAAGCATCATTCCTCCATGTTCCTCTTCCTCCAAACTCTGAGCTGCAGGACAGTCTGCAGCTACAACAGAGAGGGGCTGAGAGTCACTGCCTGGTTCTGGTGCTGCAGAGTCTTGTACATGAGGCTCTGCTTTAATTTGCTCCTCAGTTGTGTTGGTGGGTAGAGAGTCTCCTTCTCTGTCCTCCACTTTAACAATCTGGAAAACATGTGAACATTCAGAGGAGCCCTCCTGATCAGAATCATGTTCCACACTGGAAGAAGTGAAGATGGAGTCTGTAGTTTCAGACTGCAGTCCTTGGAGCAGCTCTTCCTCCTGACTGGTCCACAGGTCCTGTTCCTCTTTAATCTGAGGGGGCTCCGGGAGAGAGAGCTGCTGCACATCTGGGGGCAGAAGAGACAGCAGTTAGATGTGTCCAGGTTCATTATTCTTGGTGTAAAAAGTTTGGTGTAAAATCATTAGTATGGAAGCAAATCAGTGACATAATGTTTCTAATTTTAAAAGGCATTGAATACTTAATATTGAAATTTAAACACCACCGAATTTGTTGGTTTTTAATGAACCTCTTAAAAATTGAAAAAAAAATCTGATCCATCTGATTCAGAAAATCAGGTTGCTCAAATTCGAACAGTAAATTTCAGATCCCCAAAATAAAAAAAATAACAATTCAAGTTGCAGGAATGCAAATAGAACAAAATTCAGGAAGTCATACATGCAGATCAGTCATCCAATCACAGGCTGGGGTCTGAGGAGAGAGGTCGGGTCTGAGGCAAGCAATACCTTGGTAGCAATACCTAGCTCAAATTAGACCAGTAAAATTCAGATGCCAAAAATGCAAACAAATGAAAAAAACACTGGGTATCCCAGATCTTGCAATCAGAATATATTTAAAAAAAATTCTGGATGTGAATTTCACCATTTTATTTGAGCAGCCTGAATTTTGTTCTATTAAAATTCCTGAACCTTGAATTTTGGGAACTGAATTTTTTTTAACGTTGAAATAAATTAATATTTAAATATTAAAAGAGGTGCATTTAAAACCAACAAATTCAGTGGTGTTTACATTTGAATATTGACCCGTTAAGAAATAGCGTTGCACATATGTGATCGCTCGAATGCGGGTCTCACAGCATAACGTCTCACATATGCGATTTCGAACATTACAATTGAATATTTTCCGATAGACAAAAACTATGCGATAAACGGTTTAGTATGGCTTCAAAATGTACTAATGAGAAGGCTAACAAGTAACAATAGCATGGTAGTAGCATTGCTACGAGTATTATGCTAGGTAAGTTAGCCCAGAAGCTAACTAAAGCTATCTAACTCCTGTTTTGGAAAAATAACTTACGCTGTGGGGACCGTCGGAAATATTTAGAACTCACTCATCTAAAAGGTTAAGTATTCAATGCCTTTTAAAATTAAAAACATTGTCACCGATTTGCTTCTATACATTAGCAAACAAACAAGTATTCATAATAACTCCAGGCTGTATTTATGGAACCAGGGAAAACCCAAAGCTGCTTATGACCCTTTGATATATTTCTGAACGTGAGGTCTGGGGCCCACGTCTGGAGAACGTGAGGTCTGGGGCCCACGTCTGGAGAACGTGAGGTCTGGGGCCCACGTCTGGAGAACGTGAGGTCTGGGGCCCACGTCTGGAGAACGTGAGGTCTGGGACCCACGTCTGGAGGAGAACGTGAGGTCTGGGACCCACGTCTGGAGGAGAACGTGAGGTCTGGGACCCACGTCTGGAGGAGAACGTGAGGTCTGGGACCCACGTCTGGAGGAGAACGTGAGGTCTGGGACCCACGTCTGGAGGAGAACGTGAGGTCTGGGACCCACGTCTGGAGGAGAACGTGAAGTCTGGGACCCACGTCTGGAGGAGAACGTGAGGTCTGGGACCCACGTCTGGAGGAGAACGTGAAGTCTGGGACCCACGTCTGGAGGAGAACGTGAGGTCTGGGACCCACGTCTGGAGGAGAACGTGAGGTCTGGGACCCACGTCTGGAGGAGAACGTGAGGTCTGGGACCCACGTCTGGAGGAGAACGTGAAGTCTGGGACCCACGTCTGGAGGAGGGACGTTAGCTAGCAAACTAGTTATATAATTACTTAAGACATAAGACACTTAACCATGAGGTCATATGCAAGTAGTAAGGGTTCTAGGCACAGCCGATTACAATAAAGTTTTGAACATCAAACCTATTCTGTGTAGCTTGACCTCGGGTTGAGTAACAACGTTCAACAACTGTTGCAGTTGCATAATTTCTTCTTCGTACTCAGCAAACTTCTTTTCCACTTTGACGAAAATCTCTAAACCTGCTGTAGTTAGTTTTTCATGGAGAACCAAGTGTAGTTTTGACATTCTGTCTTTTGAAAACTCCTGGGTGAAGATGGAGTCTGTAGTTTCAGACTGCAGTCCTTGGAGCAGCTCTTCCTCCTGACTGGTCCACAGCTCCTGTTCCTCTTTAATCTGTGGGGGCTCCGGGAGAGAGAGCTGCTGCACATCTGGGGGCAGAAGAGGCAAGACCCAAATAGACGTTTTAATTGTTTTGTTTTCTTCCACCAGTGCAGCCAGTCATGAAGACAAACCCAGGAAAGCTGATCCCATAGAGAAGCTGTCTTTATTCATAGAACATTATTATTAGCTCTTTAAAATGTCAAAAATAGCTTTTTCAATCGCTGTTAGTAGCGATACTTGTGGACTGAGATTTTCTGCACTAAAACTGGTGAAAACGTATCTTTGGTCCATGATGTCAGATGGGTTAGGATGGGATCATACATTCAGGTGGGTTAGGATTTGATCATACATTCAGGTGGGTTAGGATGGGATCATACATACAGGTGGGTTAGGATAGGATCATACATTCAGGTGGGTTAGGATGGGATCATACATCATGTACTGAGTTTTGCATCACTGAGGGCAAAGACTAGATGAAATAATCTAGATAAAGTGTATAGAATTTAAGAAGAACAACCTGAGATAATATAGAGATGTCTGCTCTTTTCTAGCTAAAGTTACAGAGGGGATAGTGTGAAATAGGGCAACATATATTGTACTCCTCACTGACATTGACAACAGCTTCAATAAATATTTATTAAATACAAAACCCGTTAGGTGTAGATTGATCTCCGGTTTAACGTCCAACCGTGGTAGTCGTGCGCTTTCATCGTACTCGGTAAACGTCTTTTCAACGGCTCCGAAAATCTCTAAAGCTTCCATTGTTAGTCGCTCTATGAGAAATTCTCGAAACAAATCTAGTTCCGACATTGTTAACCTGGAAGACTTTCTAATTTTGTCCCACTCCCGCTTCCAGCACGTCGTTTTATGTCCTACTTTTCTGCTAGTTACATCGAATCTACTACGGTATTTTTCATCCCAGTCTACAACACGGAAGTACCCCGAAAGACTTTAAGTGTAGTTTTTCAAAATAAAAGTACCCAACTCTTTGTCCATAATTTAACTAATGCTATAGATGGACTTGTTCGCACTATTTTGAAACTGGCTTAAATATAGCATATTTGTTATTTAACTAGAGCAGCAATAACATCTCTGATACCGATAGTCAAGATATTGAGCAATCTTGGTAGGAGTATCTGTGTAAAGTTACATTCTCCGTTCCAACCTCTTCTCACACTCCCGAACAGTAGGTGGCGGTGATGCACCTCTTTGACGTTGGTTGTAATCTGCCATAATATCAACGAAGAAGAGAACGAAAACACTTCTCCAGAGACTTCTCCCAACAGATCTGTTCTCGGAGCACCGCTATCTGTCCAGACTTCTGCTGAAACCAGCACGATCACAGCTTGTGAAGGAAGTTTATTGAAGTAAGCACATTTAAAATATCGAGGTCCTCAGCCTGGTGGTTCCAAAGAGCAAAGTTCACAGATGTACTACATCATGTAGCTCACCTTGCTAGCCAGCATAGCGTTAAGCTAACTTGCAACATTTGAGGGCTATAAAGCAGTTATTATTAATACTACAGCGACCTTTCAAAAGACTAAAGTTTGTTTCGAGCTAGCTGAGTGATAATGTCGAATACGAATTTTGTTTTTTAACCGATATCGTGCTATCAGTAGATTAGTGTATCTACCTGCCGACGACTGTAGTCTTTGTGCAGAAGGTCAAGGGTTAATTGCTAGTTCGGACTTTGTAGCCAGTAACTTTAATAACTCATCGTGGGAAATGGTAGCCAGTTACTGACTTTAATAACTCATCCAGCAAAACTTAAATGTATTAACATTAGCTAGCTAACGATAGTTACATTATTTTCGTGTCATCCGTTACGGATACGTTTAGCCCCAGTCTACGACCCGACGCGCAGTGAGGATGGTGTCGTACAAGCGTCTGACCCCCGAGGACGTCCAGTTTACTAGCGCTGCTTTGTCCGAGGAACCGACCTCAGAGCAGGAGGTGGTGGGGGTGAGATCCGGCACTCTCTTTGATTGTTCATTTATAAATCTACACCAGTTTGTCATGCTAAAAAGTATTGTTTAACTAGAATAGAAGTGGGTCTTTCCTACCGTGTGTGTGTGTTGTCTCCCTGTGCAGGAGGTTCCAGAAGAGCCTCTCCTCCCCAGAAGGCTGTCCTGCTCCTCCTCCACCACCCTCCTCTCTCTGGGGCTGCTCCTCCTTCTCCTCAGCGCAGCCTGGCTCCTCGCCACCATCTTCTGGCTCCACTCCCCCTCCAGCGGCCTTCCCCACCGGCCCCCGCCGCCTGCACCCTCCCCAGGGAGAGCAGCCCCGGCTGGGGGAGCCTCCGTACCCGAGCCCCAGGCCTGCTCCGCCATCCCGGAGGCCTGGAGGTTCGACTGCTACCCGGAGAGGGGAGTGGTGGTGACCAGGGAGATGTGTGAGGCTAGGAACTGCTGCTTCATCTCCTCCTGCTCCCCCCCCGCCTCCTCCCCCCCCGCCTCCTCCTCCAGGAGCCAGGGTGTCCCCTGGTGCTTCTACCCCCCAGGCTTCCCCTCCTACCGGCTGGCGGCGCTGCAGGCGTCGCAGGGGGGCCAGAGCGGGAGGCTGGAGAGGGAGGTGAGGACGTACTACCCTGGAGACATCCTGTCCCTGCAGCTGGACATCAGACACGAGACCGACACAAGGCTGAGGGTCAGGGTGAGGGGCCGTCTGGACACACACACACATGACATACACACACACATACATGACACACACTCACACATACATGACAAACACACACATGCATGACACACACTCACATACATGACACACACACATGCATGACACACACTCACATGCATGACACACACACACATACATGACACACACACATACATGACACACACACACATGCATGACACACACTCACATACATGACACACACACACATGCATGACACACACACACACATACTGACAGTGACATTCATGCTCCACTCACACACCCCTGCTTGTCTGTGTAGATCACGGACCCGTCTAATTTGCGGTATGAGGTGCCAATCACAGTCCCCAATGCCACTGAGAAGGCAGGAAGTCCCGCCTACAGTGTGGAGCTGTCCAAGGACCCGTTCGGCATTATCGTGAAGAGGACGGCTTCAGGAGCTGTGCTGTAAGACACGCATCAGAACCCTCCAGAACCCTCCAGAATGCTCCAGATCTAATAACAGTAAATAATACTTTTCCTTCTTTCTCTCTCCTCTCCCCCTCCCCCTCCTACTCCTCCCCACTCCTACTCCTCCCCCTCCCCGCTCCTACTCCTCCCCCTCCCCGCTCCTACTCCTCCCCCTCCCCCTCCTACTCCTCCCCACTCCTACTCCTCCCCCTCCCCGCTCCTACTCCTCCCCCTCCTACTCCTCCCCCCTCCTACTCCTCCCCCTCTCCCCTCCTACTCCTCCCTCTCCCCCCTCCTACTCCTCCCTCTCCCCCCTCCTACTCCTCCCCCTCTCCCCCCTCCTACTCCTCCCCCTCTCCCCCCCAGCCTCAACACCACGGTGGCTCCTCTGTTCTACGCTGACCAGTTCCTCCAGTTCTCCTCCCCGCTGGCCAGCCCCTACGTGTATGGCCTGGGCGAGCACCGCTCCTCCTTCCTGCACGACGTCCACTGGAACACGCTCACCATGTGGGCCCGCGATGTACCGCCCACGGTAGACTAACGGCTAACATACAAATTGCTACCATGATGATGGGTAACGTGCTAAAGGCTAGCATGCTAACGGCTAATTCGCTATAGTATTTAACATAGCTGAAGCTAATGGCTAAGGCATCTAGCATGCCAATGCTAAGATGCTAATGCTGCTAACCCTCTTCCTGTGTCCAGGAGTTTACCAACCTGTATGGCGCCCACCCCTTCTACCTAGCCATGGAAGAGGGCGGGGCTTCCCATGGGTTCTTCCTGCTCAACAGCAACGCCATGGGTCTGTCCTCCTAGCCCCTCCCCCTACCTCCTAGCCCCTCCCCCTACCTCCTAGCCCATTTTTTCAATTCCATTTATTCCTGTAGTATCTCAACTCACTTGGTGTTCATGACAGTTGTTTCTATTGGCAGACGTGGTCCTACAGCCCGCCCCTGCTGTAACCTGGCGTACCATTGGTGGGATCCTGGACTTCTACGTCTTCCTGGGTCCGGAGCCTGGCTCTGTGATTGGACAGTACCTGGAGGTTGTTGGTCAGTCCACTGGAGGGGCAAACAAAGCTATTGTGTCTGAACTTACAAACCAAGGAACTCCCATTTATTCCATCTCGCTCTCTCTCTCTTTCTATCTCGGTCAGGCCACCCTGCCATGCCTGTCTACTGGGCGCTAGGTTACCATCTCTGTCGCTGGGGTTACGGCTCCAGCAACGCCACCTGGGACGTCGTCAAGAGCATGCGAAATTATGGGATACCCCAGGTAGTGACCATTGAGTGTGTGTACGTGTACAGTGCATACTGCTGTAGGCTACAGGTCTGGTCTAAGGTGTGTGTGTGTGTGTGTGTGTGTGTAGGACGCCCAGTGGAATGATATAGACTACATGGATCGTTTTCTGGATTTCACCTTTGACCCGGTGACCTTCTCCTCGCTGCCTGACCTGGTGAAGGACATGCACGCTCACAACCAGCACTACGTCATGATCCTGGTAGGAGGGCCTGTGTGTGTACCTGAGGGTGTGTGTGTACCTGAGGGTGTGTGTGTACCTGAGGGTGTGTGTGTACCTGAGGGTGTGTGTGTACCTGTTTGTGTGTGGATATGTGCCTGTGTATATATACACACACATTTATATGTGTGTGTAGGACCCAGGCATCAGCAGCTCCCAGCCTGCTGGCTCCTACAGGCCGTATGATGAGGGGCTGCAGCGAGGAGTCTTCATCAACCACACTGACGGCACCACGCTCATCGGCAAGGTGACGCACGTGCACGCACACGTGCACACACACACACTGACTCATACACACACTGGAAGAAGGTAAGGATTTTTTAAATATTGTTCTTACATCGTTTTGTTCTTCCACTGTCATCTATCCCTTCTGTCTCAGGTGTGGCCAGGCCTGACTGCTTATCCAGACTTCTCTGATCATGTGACCCATGAGTGGTGGTATGACAACTTGAAGAGGTACCATGACATAGTCCCCTTCGACGGCCTGTGGATCGTAAGTGCGTGGTCTTGTGACGACACCACCAGTCTGTCAGCAGCATCAGAATAGTTCCTCTTCCTGTTTTAGCTCTGACTGCTCATGTCACTTCCTCCCTAGGACATGAATGAGCCTTCCAACTTCCTGGATGGTTCAACCAATGGCTGTCCTTCAAATGACCTGGAGGACCCTCCCTACACCCCTGGTGAGACTCACGCACACACACACTCCTGATGTGGTAGAGCTGAAGCGTGCGTGTGGGTGTATAATGTGTGTGTGTGTGTGTGTGTGTTACAGGAGTTCTGGGCGGGCTGCTGAGAGCTAAGACGCTGTGTGTGTCGTCCCTGCAGAAGACCTCCTCCCACTACAACACACACAGCCTCTATGGCCTACTGGAAGCCAAGGCCTCGTCCTGGTACACACACATACACACACATTACAACACAAACACACACATTACAACACACACACACTCATGAATAAATACACAGACAGACAATCTTCATTTGATCAGATGGCGTGTGTTTGTCCTCCCCAGGGCTCTGCAGCGGCTCCTGGGGAAGAGAGCGCTGGTCATCTCCCGCTCCACCTTCCCCAGCCAGGGCCTGTACTCTGGGCACTGGCTGGGGGACAACCGCTCCACCTGGAAGGACATGTACATGTCCATATCAGGTCTCTCTCTCACACACACACTGGAACACACTTTAACAAATACACTGTAACGATCAAAAACAGACACTATCAAGCACACAAGCACAAACACACATCACAAGACATGCACAATAACACGACCTGTGTGTGTGTGTGTGTGTGTGTGTCAGGCATGCTGACGTTCAGCCTGCTGGGGGTGCCCCTGGTGGGGGCTGACGTGTGTGGCTTTGGGGAGCAGACAGACGAGGAGCTGTGTGTCCGCTGGACCCAGCTGGGAGCCTTCTACCCCTTCACACGCAACCACAACACCCTGGACACACAGGTAACTAACCACAACACCCTGGACACACAGGTAACTAACCACAACACCCTGGACACACAGGTAACTAACCACAACACCCTGGACACACAGGTAACTAACCACAACACCCTGGACACACAGGTAACTAACCACAACACCCTGGACACACAGGTAACTAACCACAACACCCTGGACACACAGGTAACCACAACAGCATTTCACACATGAGCTCCGTGTAATTAATAGTGTACGTGTACCTGTGTGTGTGCAGCCCCAGGACCCGACAGTGTTCAGCCCGCTGCCTCGTACAGCCATGAAGGAGGCTCTGCTGCTTAGATACTCTCTGTTCCCGCTGCTCTACACTCTCTTCCACCGCGCACACACACACGCACACACCGTCGCTCGCCCACTGCTGTTCGAGTGAGTCACACACACACACACTGTCAATCCAATGAAATATTATCTCAAAATACCTGCTCACTCAATACACTTTGAATGTGTGTGTGTGTGTGTCAGGTTCCCTCAGGACAGCAGCTGCTATGCTGTAGACAGCCAGTTCCTGTGGGGCAGCAGTCTGCTGGTGACTCCAGTCCTGCAGCCCGGACAGCGCACTGTGGAGGGCTACTTCCCCCTGGGGCTTTGGTACGACTTCTACACGGTGAGCTCACACACATACACACACACACACACACACACACATACATACACATACACACACACACACACACACACACACACACATACATACACATGGTGAGTGTATGTGTATGTACCACACAAAGAGCCCCCCTCCCACAGGGAGACAGGGTGGTCAGTAACCTCTCTCTCCCCCCTCTCTCTCAGGGAGACAGGGTGGTCAGTAACCTCTCTCTCCCCCCTCTCTTTCAGGGAGACAGGGTGGTCAGTAACCTCTCTCTCCCCCCTCTCTCTCAGGGAGACAGGGTAGTCAGTAACCTCTCTCTCCCCCCTCTCTCTCAGGGAGACAGGGTGGTCAGTAAAGGAGAGCAGATCCAGCTGCAGGCTCCTCTGGACAAGATCAACCTGCACCTGAGAGCAGGAGCTGTGATCCCCACACAGGTACACACACACACACACACACACACACACACAGGTACACACATATACATACAGGTATACACACATTCACACAGGTACACCTAACCTGGATATTGTCACCTCTACACAATGAAACCTGAGTTGTTGTGTGTGTGCAGAGGCCCAACACCACGCTGTGGGTTAGCAGCGGGCAGCCACTGCACCTGCTGGCCTCCCTGCGTGAGGACGGACAGGCTCAGGGGGAGCTGTTCTGGGATGACGGGGAGAGTCTGGACACCTGGGAGACCGGCCAGTACGCCCTCATCCTGTTCACCGTGGACCAGGTACACACACTCACACACACACAGCCAGTATGCCCTCATCCTGTTCACCGTGGACCAGGTACACACACACACTCACACTCACACACACACAGCCAGTACGCCCTCATCCTGTTCACCGTGGACCAGGTACACACACACACTCACACTCACACACACACAGCCAGTACGCCCTCATCCTGTTCACCGTGGACCAGGTACACACACACACTCACACACACAGCCAGTACGCCCTCATCCTGTTCACCGTGGACCAGGTACACACACACACTCACACACACAGCCAGTACGCCCTCATCCTGTTCACCGTGGACCAGGTACACACACACACTCACACACACACAGCCAGTACGCCCTCATCCTGTTCACCGTGGACCAGGTACACACACACACTCACACACACACAGCCAGTACGCCCTCATCCTGTTCACCGTGGACCAGGTACACACACACACACACAGCCAGTACGCCCTCATCCTGTTCACCGTGGACCAGGTACACACACACACACACACACAGCCAGTACGCCCTCATCCTGTTCACCGTGGACCAGGTACACACACACACACAGCCAGTACGCCCTCATCCTGTTCACCGTGGACCAGGTACACACACACACTCACACACACAGCCAGTACGCCCTTATCCTGTTCACCGTGGACCAGGTACACACACACACACACAGCCAGTACGCCCTCATCCTGTTCACCGTGGACCAGGTACACACACACTCACACACACAGCCAGTACGCCCTCATCCTGTTCACCGTGGACCAGGTACACACACACTCACACACACAGCCAGTACGCCCTCATCCTGTTCACCGTGGACCAGGTACACACACACACACACTCTCACCCCCCATCCCCCCTTTTTGTGTTCTAGAACACGATGACATCACAGGTGCTCCACAGCCACGAAGAGGCCACCTACATCACCATAGAAATGACCTCCTTCTACGGGGTCAGGTCCAAGCCTACCCGGGTCACTGTCAACTCCCAGGACGCAGCCTTCTCCTACCGAGCCAATCAGGTGAGGCCTGGGTCAGGGGGTCAAATAGTTCATTACCTTTTATTCATCTGGTAACCTGTTTCTGTTTCTCTCTCTCTCTCCTCCTAACCCTCTACCTGTCTCTCTCTCTCTCCTACTAACCCTCTACCTGTCTGTCTCTCTCTCTCTCCTACTAACCCTCTACCTGTCTCTCACTATCTCTCTCTTTCTCCTCCTAACCCTCTACCTGTCTCTGTCTCTCTCTCCTCCTAACCCTCTACCTGTCTCTGTCTCTCTCTCCTCCTAACCCTCTACCTGTCTCTGTCTCTCTCTCCTCCTAACCCTCTACCTGTCTCTGTCTCTCTCTCCTCCTAACCCTCTACCTGTCTCTGTCTCTCTCTCCTCCTAACCCTCTACCTGTCTCTGTCTCTCTCTCCTACTAACCCTCTACCTGTCTCTGTCTCTCTCTCCTCCTAACCCTCTACCTGTCTCTGTCTCTCTCTCCTCCTAACCCTCTACCTGTCTCTGTCTCTCTCTCCTCCTAACCCTCTACCTGTCTCTGTCTCTCTCTCCTCCTAACCCTCTACCTGTCTCTGTCTCTCTCTCCTCCTAACCCTCTACCTGTCTCTGTCTCTCTCTCCTCCTAACCCTCTACCTGTCTCTGTCTCTCTCTCCTCCTAACCCTCTACCTGTCTCTGTCTCTCTCTCCTCCTAACCCTCTACCTGTCTCTGTCTCTCTCTCCTCCTAACCCTCCACCTCTCTCTGTCTCTCTCTCTGTCTCTAGGTATTGACAGTATCAGATCTGGGTCTGAACCTCAGTCAGAACTTCACCATCAGCTGGTCCTAGCCTGCTTCTCCTCTCCACCATCCCTCCATCTCCCTCTTGTTCCTGCCTGTGCTGAGGGGAGGGAGAGAGGACAGACTGAGATGAGGTCCACAGGGTCACGGGGGGGGGGGGGGGGGTCATCACTTAATCAGAGTGAGTGTTGCTACTGTTGCTGTGTGAATGTTGTTTACAACCTTGATTTGCACTATTGAAAATAACCCTGCACAGGGACCCGACGAGGAATGTTCAAGCAGGGTGCCTTGGGAACCCTCAACTGTGTCTGGAGGTTCTAGAACACTTTTTGGAACCCTTAGAGAAGAGCGTCTGTTCTAGAACCTTCTGGGCCCTACGAGCGGAGAATTCTAGAACATCTCTGTACTGTGAATGTGTTCTGCATCTGCTGCCAAAGTTTTATGATTACTGAGACGTTAGGAGCGACAACGTTGTGATATCTGATAGTATTTTAGAGTCTCAGCTAGTAATGTTTTAGAATGCTAGCTAGAATAGCTGGGAAAGAGTTTTTGTGTTTATTTCGTTTTTAGTTGACGTCATGCTGTTACCTTTGAGAGTTTTTAAAGGTTTTTCAGACCTGTTGTGTTTTTTTTGTTTGTTTATGAACTTTAAAATTCAAGTGTAGGAGACTTCTCTTCTTGTTCGAGTAAGAAATTATTCACTGCTTTGGTTTCTGCAACCATGATAAATTATGAAAGTCGAAGGAAAAAACTCTGAATGTTTAGGCTTTCATTTCAAATTTCATATAAAGAAATCATGAATAAATTATATTCTTAATCTGATTGTTGAGGATTGTTATGGGTGTTGGGTGGGTTCACCACCAGGGGGCGACAGCTCACTCAGACAGGCTGATACTACAACGACACACCATATCTCTTCTCTGTAAACAACATCTCATTTGTTGACCCTTTTGTTTACTTGTGTTTATGCTCGTCTCAGGAACCAGATAGTGATAATCCCTACCAAGGGACCTATTCTCTCTCCCTCCTCCCTCCTTCACTGTTACTGCAGCACTGTGTCCCTCTCTCCCTCCTTGTTGTTAGGGCTAGGTCTGCAGCACTGTGTCCCTCTCTCCCTCCTTGTTGTTAGGGCTAGGTCTGCAGCACTGTGTCCCTCTCTCCCTCCTTGTTGTTAGGGCTAGGTCTGCAGCACTGTGTCCCTCTCTCCCTCCTTGTTGTTAGGGCTAGGTCTGCAGCACTGTGTCCCTCTCTCCCTCCTTGTTGTTAGGGCTAGGTCTGCAGCACTGTGTCCCTCTCTCCCTCCTTGTTGTTAGGGCTAGGTCTGCAGCACTGTGTCCCTCTCTCCCTCCTTGTTGTTAGGGCTAGGTCTGCAGCACTGTGTCCCTCTCTCCCTCCTTGTTGTTAGGGCTAGGTCTGCAGCACTGTGTCCCTCTCTCCCTCCTTGTTGTTAGGGCTAGGTCTGCAGCACTGTGTCCCTCTCTCCCTCCTTGTTGTTAGGGCTAGGTCTGCAGCACTGTGTCCCTCTCTCCCTCCTTGTTGTTAGGGCTAGGTCTGCAGCACTGTGTCCCTCTCTCCCTCCTTGTTGTTAGGGCTAGGTCTGCAGCACTGTGTCCCTCTCTCCCTCCTTGTTGTTAGGGCTAGGTCTGCAGCACTGTGTCCCTCTCTCCCTCCTTGTTGTTAGGGCTAGGTCTGCAGCACTGTGTCCCTCTCTCCCTCCTTGTTGTTAGGGCTAGGTCTGCAGCACTGTGTCCCTCTCTCCCTCCTTGTTGTTAGGGCTAGGTCTGCAGCACTGTGTCCCTCTCTCCCTCCTTGTTGTTAGGGCTAGGTCTGGAGCACTGTGTCCCTCTCTCCCTCCTTGTTGTTAGGGCTAGGTCTGCAGCACTGTGTCCCTCTCTCCCTCCTTGTTGTTAGGGCTAGGTCTGCAGCACTGTGTCAGATAGGGAGCTCCCATGAGGCCTGAGCTGAGAATTGTTGTTTAATCCCCGTCCTTTAAACACCTTCATCCCTCTGCTGTCTCTGTCTGCACCCCAGCCTCGTCCTCCTCCTGCCTGCTCCCTGCTCCCCCCTCCATCCCGGGAGACCATGTCCATCACAACAATCTTCTGTTTCAGCTGCTGTGCGTGATTAAGTGTCCCTCTAATTCTCTCTCTCTCTCCAACCCTGCTCCTGGAGAGATACCCTCCTGTAGGGTTACACTCCAACCCTGCTCCTGGAGAGATACCCTCCTGTAGGGTTACACTCCAACCCTGCTCCTGGAGAGATGCCCTCCTGTAGGGTTACACTCCAACCCTGCTCCTGGAGAGATACCCTCCTGTAGGGTTACACTCCAACCCTGCTCCTGGAGAGATACCCTCCTGTAGGGTTACACTCCAACCCTGCTCCTGGAGAGATACCCTCCTGTAGGGTTACACTCCAACCCTGCTCCTGGAGAGATACCCTCCTGTAGAGTTACACTGCAACTGCAATTTAAATTAACCTTATTTGGTTTATCAACCAGCTACAGGGCAGTGCGATATTAGTCATGCACAAACCGAATCAAGCCAATCAAAGGTGGCGATTTAATCTCTCTCTCCACACACACTTACTGAACAAACAGTTTCGGGTGATACATATCAGGAACTGCCTGTAACTCTCCATCTCACCCACACTGAGCTAACCCACCTCTCTCCTCATCACACACACACCTACTGAGCTAACCCACCTCTCTCCCCATCACACTGACACCTACTGAGCTAAACCACCTCTCTCCCCATCACACTGACACCCACTGAGCTAACCCACCTCTCTCCCCATCACACACACACTGAGCTCTCTCTGTCTCACACACACACCACCCTCTCCTTATCAGGACCTGACGTCCTAAGTTCTGCCACTCGTCCACTGATCCAACGCTGTGATTGGCTGGGCTAAACACTGGCTTTGTTTTGATTGGCTCTCAGCAAACATTCACACACTAAGGACATCCAGATGGGCCCTTTCAGAAGGCACATATATCACTTCAGGAAGGAGGGGAGGCAGAGAGGAAGAGAAGGAGGGAGAGAGAGAGGAAGGAAGAGAGAAGGAGGGGAGGGAGAGAGAGGAAGGAAGAGAGAAGGAGGGGAGGCAGAGAGGAAGAGAAGGAGGGAGAGAGAGAGGAAGGAAGAGAGAAGGAGGGGAGGGAGAGAGAGGAAGGAAGAGAGAAGGAGGGGAGGCAGAGAGGAAGAGAAGGAGGGAGAGAGAGAGAGAGGAAGGAAGAGAGAAGGAGGGGAGGCAGAGAGGGAGAGAGAGGAAGAGAGAAGGAGGGGAGGGAGAGAGAGGAAGGAAGAGAGAAGGAGGGGAGGGAGAGAGAGGAAGAGAGAAGGAGGGGAGGGAGAGAGAGTGAGGGGAGGCAGAGAGGGAGAGAGAGGGAGGGAGAGAGGAGGGGAGGGAGGGAGAGAGGAAGAGAGGAGGGGAGGGAGAGGAAGAGAGAGGAAGAGAAAAGGAGGGGAGGGAGAGAGAGGGAGGGAGAGAGAGGGGAGCATGTTGCTAACAGTGTCTCCTGTCAGATGCATTCTGATCCGCTGACTCAGGGCATTTCCTGTCTGGGTTTCTGGGATTGTGTGTGTGTGTGTTATATGTGTGTGTATTATATGTGTGTGAGTGAGAGAGAGAGAATGGGGTCTTAATGGGAGTAGGAGGTTTGTGCAAGGAAGAATGTTGTGTGTGTTTGTGTTTCAGTTGTTTGGCACAAAAAATACTACTTGAAATAGATGTGAAATTGAGAAAGTCTAAACCCTTGAACAAAGTAGGGAGGGAAAGAGAGAGAGAGAGAGAGAGAGAGAGATGGAAATAAAGACAGATTGATGCTTCAGTTATCATCTTGCCAAGTGTGTTTGTGTAGAACACTGGAACAACTTCCTGTAAACTGTGGCATGTACATATTATCCCTCACTCTCTCTCTGTCTCTCTTTCTCTCATGCACATACTATTCCTCACTCCTTCTCTCTATCCCTCTCTCTCTGCCTACAGTCTACCCCACACTCCTCTCCAGATGAACTGTTTAAATGTCACCTTCATCTCCACAACCAGAGAGAATGTTTCAGTTTTGGGTGTACTGTCTCTTTAAGAATCGACTTGGGTGAGCAGTGTCCTGTCTTACTCCAGAGAGTTAAGCTGGGATAGTTCAAACGTTTTTGTCTCTCTTTCCCTCTGCTTTCTCCAACCCCTCTTTCTTCCTCTCCCCCATAATTGTCCTTAAACAGGATCTAAAAACAATAATGGCCAGGTATTAGGTGACTTAGCAGAGACACACACTCACACACACACAAACACACCCTGTGCAGGGCAGGACAGGACAGGTCCAGGTAGACACACCTGGTTGGTTTTACCTATCTAGGCCACACCCCCAACAGTGTACTTTGAAGCATTGTACAATGCTCACACACGCACACTACACACTACACACTCCACACTCACATGCAGGTGGCTCTAGAAGTCGTTGTCACTAAAGATCCCCTCCTTTTTCTTTGTATTTTTATCTTCCGCTCTCTCTCTATAATCCTCCTCTTTCTCCTTCCCTATTTTCTCTCGGCTTCTCCCCTCTCTCTCTCTCTCTCTCTCTGTCTCTTTCTCTCTCTTTCCCCCCCTCTCCCTCTCCCTCTCCCCCTCCCCCTCTCCCTCTCCCCCTCTCCCTCTCTCCCTCTCTCTCTCGCTGCTGTATTCCAGCCCACTCCTGGTGACCGACAGATCCTCCGACCCCGCCCTGCTCCTACGTGACGACGGGAACCTTTTCAGGTGTCATGTCAGTTGGTTTGAAGTTCCGTAGTATCACAGCACGCGCTCTCGGTAATACCTCTCGGTTTTTGTCTGTCGTGACAGGCGACAAACTGACCAAACTAAACCTTCATTTCAACTCAGTCAAAAAAGTTTTGAAAAGTCAGTTGCGGTGACTTATTCGGTACATCCACTGCTTTGACATTGTTCGTTCTGGTCGGTGTAGGTGTCGGAGCGGGATGTCGGCGGTTAAAGCGCTTCAGCAGTGGTGTAAGATTCAGTGCAACGGGTACCGGGATGTGTCTATTACGAACATGACCACCTCGTTCAGGGACGGGCTGGCGTTCTGCGCGCTCATCCACAAACACCGGCCAGACCTCATGTAAGTGACTCCACCGGTACGACCAAAACCGAGCGATTACCCAGCTCTGGAAATTCAATGTAAGATTTAAGTTCAACCACATAGCTACGCTGAATCGCCATAGGCTACTATTTCACCAAGTCCCGTGCGTTATCGTAATGTTTAGTTTTTGTTATTGACGTTTAGATACTACTTTGTTCCTATCCTCACGACGCTGTTGTTAAACGTGTTTCCGATAGTTATAGAACACAGCACTCGGACGAAACCAGTGCCGTTCATTCCTACGTGGCAGTGGAAGTTCATTGTTTTTCAGTTCATTGTGCTCCACTGTCAAAGTTCAGCTCCTTTATAAAACAAATGTGTGTTTAAATGGAAGTGATGTTAGTTCTAGTCACAGGAACCCCCTCCCCCCCACACACACGGACTAACTGTCTTTTGTGGAGGTAATGATAGGGTTCAAAAGTTTATTATTACTATTTAAGCAGTAAATTATTTAGACGTAATCCGGAACTGTATGGTAATCAAGCCGTCATTTGCAGAAGATTCAATTGACTTAAGTTAACTTGACCTTTTACCCAACAAATGTCTGAGTTTAAGTACTTTAAGGCTTGTAGTTCTGGTTCTAATGACAGAGATGCATCATGTAGTTGTGCTCGCGCTGTGGCGATCAGACCAGTTTCGGTTTGACAGTTGGACTCCAGACTTTCCTGATCACTGTTTTTACGACTATATCCGCTCCGGTGACGGATAGACCGGACGGATTAGTCATCTGAATCAGCGGTTCTGGTAGGACGTTACTATGTGACGTGATGTCAGTGTTCGGGGAAAATGTAGTTGGTTAATGTTATGGTCGTGTTGTTGGCTAACTTGTTGGTAAAAGTATTGACTCTCAACCTGGTGAAGAGATCTGGGACACCCCTGAAATGGTCTGAGGTTTGGAAACGAGCTTAATGCCTGTGTTGTAAGTTTGTTTCAACACAGGAAAGATGATGCACACACACACACACGTGGGTATAAGTGTCATGTTTACCATCATCAGTGTTTTTGATGTAATCTCTCTCCATCTCCCTCTCTTCCTCTTTGTCCACCTTCCTCCCACAGTAACTTTGATTCTCTCAAGAAGGACGATGTCTACGACAATAACAAACTGGTGAGTGAGAGAGAGGTAGAGTGTGTGTGTGAGAGAGAGAGAGGTAGTAAGTGTGTGTGTGTGTGAGAGACGGGTAGTAAATGTGTTTCGTCTCAGACAGTCCCAGCCACCAGAACTTAGTCCTCCATCAGATTCGTCCATCATGGCTGCCCTTCAACCTGACTGGACTGCTCTTTGTGCCTGTCCGAGTTTCCTCCAAAACAGGCAACTGGCCTCCATGTGGCTCCAGCTGCAGCGTCCCACTGTGCTTGTAGTGTGCTCAAACGGGCCCCGGCCTGCAGATCCAAAATGGTTGCCGATGTTGATGTGTGACTAGCCCTCATGCTGGGTTCTGAGGCAGCTGACCATGTGGGCAGATCCAAAATAGCCTCAGACTGAAGCTGATGTTTTCTTCTTTCTCACTGATAAGGAGGATTTCAGGGAGTTTCCAGCTTGATGACAGAGCAGATGATAGCTGGAGCATGTCAACTTGCTCTCACATCCCTCCTCTCTCCTCCTCTCTCCTCTCTCTCCTACTACGCTACGCCGCCGCCGCGCAGACAACGACGGACGCGCTCATCGCAGCCGCCGCGACAGACGGGACGGCGCCGAAGAGCAAGAAGTCCGCTCGCAGAGAAAGAAGCAGCTGTGTAGCCGCGACAGAAGAGAGCGGAAGAGCACAGAAGCCGCGAGAGACGAGAACTGGACGACGACGAAAGCACGCGATGAAGCGAACGCAGAAGCATGAAGAAGAGACGACGAAGAAAGGCCGACAGAGGCAGAGCATAGCGCCCTAGAACTGAAGAACGAGCGAGACATAGAACGAATGACGAGGGAAGAGAAATAAGAAGTAGTAAAAAGAGGAGAGCGAGAAAGAAGCATAGAGAGAAGATAAAGAAGAGAAGAGAGGAGAAGAGAACGAAGAGAGAGAGGCAGAGCAAGAAGAACGAGAAGATCACAAGAAGAGGAAGAAGAAATAGAAGAGAAAATCCTAAGAAAAGAAGAAGAGAGCCGTGTAGAAAGAAGAAGATGAGGAAAGCGAAAGAACGGACGATAAAGTAAGAAGAGAAGAGAGAGAAAGAAGAGAGAGCACGTACAGCATATAGAGACGCGCCATCCGCAAGCGGCAGAGAAGCTCCCGAACGAAGAGCGCTCCTAGAAAGTCATAGAAGAGTGGACGGCACAAGAAGAGAGAGACGCCAGAAGAAGAGCGCTAAGAGACTCATGAGGCTCCTCCTATCTCTACTATCTCCATCTCTATCCGCTTCTCTAGACGATCGCTCCGAATAACAATCGACTCTCGCTCCTACTCCATCATCTAATATTCCGTCTCCGTCCTCACTCCCCTCTCGCCCTACGCATAGAGCTCCTCTCTCTCTCCTCTCCCTCCTCCTCTCTCTCCTCTCCCTCCTCTCCCTCCTCTCTCTCCTCTCTCTCTCCTCCTCTCCTCTCTCTCCTCCTCTCCCTCCTCCTCTCTTTCCTCTCTCTCCTCCTATTGTCTACTTCTAGCCAGACTAGGCCCAGTTCCTGTTGACAGACAGGTCTAGATATGGATGTAAACACACACACATGCACAGGCATAAACAGCAGTGAGGTGAAGAACACAATGAACTTCAATGGATGAAGAACACAAAACTGGATAATATCGCACTTTTATTTGATTTACCTTTACTAATGATGGGCTTATCGTATTGATGCAGTCACAAAAAACAACAAACAAAAAAAGTTTATTTAGGTTTTTTCCCCAGAGGGCAGATCAGCTAATCAGGGCAAACGGGCTGTTGCCCGGGCAACAATAGCCCATACCTGTGCATACACACCCTGCTATTCCAGTCATGCGCTGAGAGGGAGTGTACAAGAATGAAGAAAGGCCTGTCTCCGTCTCTGTCTCTCTCCCCCCTCTCTCCGTAGAGGCTGCAGACCTAGGCCTCCCAGAGTGTTTATGTTTGTACCTGGGTGTGTGTAGAGTGTAGACAATGTGGTGTGTCATGAGGGGAGGGGGGGAGGGGAGGGAG
>CM042860.1:11697398-11719898 GCA_023658055.1 Thaleichthys pacificus
AGTTAGTCTCCCTCCCTACTGACTCTCTCTCCCTCCCCCCTTCTGTCTCTCTCCCCCCTTCTGTTCTCCTCCACCTCCACCTCCACCTCCCTCCTCTCCCTCTCTCTCTCCCCTCCCCCCTTCTGTTCTCCTCCTCCTCCACCTCCCTCCTCTCTCTCCCCTCCCCCCTTCTGTTCTCCTCCTCCTCCACCTCCCTCCCTCCTCTCTCTCTCTCCCCCCCCCCTTCTGTTCTCCTCCACCTCCCTCCCTCCCGCCCTCTCCTCCTTCCTCCCTCCCGCCCTCTCCTCCTTCCTCCCTCCCGCCCTCCCAGAGTTAAATGCCAGAATCAGCATTTAAATTGAAAGTCTCATCTGCATATTTCAGATTATTCTATTAACATGTTTATCATTCAGACAGGCATTTACACACAACAACAAAGTGAGCTCTGTGTGTGTGCGTCCGTGTGTGTGTATGTATATGGTGAGAGAAAGTTGTTGGTACAAATAAAGACAGAGGGCAGGAGTCAGTATGAGACAATGGCTGTGTCTACTACCGCGCACTTCACTAAGTACACTGCAATACAGTGCACTTACATCTGTAGTGCACTCCGTCGCTGAGTAGTGCTGTCTCAAATGGAACACTTAAGTTAACCACTTGGCGGGAAGTGACGGACGCAAATCTGATTGTGACACCCGCGAATCTAAGGCGAATCTGCTCGCGAGTCATTTCGTCCGCCATTATTTTAGAAATGAAAAGCTGCCGAAAGGGCTCCTCCTCTTCCGCTACGTAGCCAATATGGCGCCCGTTTAGGGCGAGTAGTGTCCATCGTTGTACACTGCATTTTTTGACCGTTTGCAGTGCGTCATCCGGGTACTTTCAGTGCACTGAATTCTGCTGGTTCTGTCAGTGTAAGCGCCCTAAGCACTGAAAGTCAGTGCTCGAAGTGCACAAGTGCTCGGTAGTAGACACAGCCAATGTCTCTCTCTCTCTCTCTCTCTCACACACACACCATCTAAATCAGGATGATAGTTGTGATTTTCACTTCATTTGACTTCACAAACTGTTTCAGCTGTGTGTGTGTGTGTTAATTTAGTTTTGATGTCACACTCCAACTGGCAAACCTTGATTAAAACCTTGCAAAGTTTTAATTAATACAAATGATTACCTGCAAACCACCATCTCTATCTGATGACTGGAACACACACACACCTGATCTGATGACTGGAACACACACACCTGATCTGATGACTGGAACACACACACACACCTGATCTGATGAATGGCACACACACACACCTGATCTGATGACTGGACCACACACACACCTGATCTGATGACTGAAACACACACACACCTGATCTGATGACTGGAACACACACACACCTGATCTGATGAATGGCACACACACACACACACCTGATCTGATGACTGGAACACACACACACCTGATCTGATGAATGGCACACACACACACCTGATCTGATGAATGGCACACACACACACCTGATCTGATGAATGGCACACACACACACCTGATCTGATGACTGGAACACACACACACCTGATCTGATGACTGGAACACACACACACCTGATCTGATGACTGGAACACACACACACCTGATCTGATGACTGGAACACACACACACCTGATCTGATGAATGGCACACACACACACCTGATCTGATGAATGGCACACACACACACCTGATCTGATGAATGGCACACACACACACCTGATCTGATGAATGGCACACACACACACCTGATCTGATGACTGGAACACACACACACACCTGATCTGATGACTGGAACACACACACACCTGATCTGATGACTGGAACACACACACACCTGATCTGATGACTGGAACACACACACACCTGATCTGATGACTGGAACACACACACACCTGATCTGATGACTGGAACACACACACACCTGATCTGATGACTGGAACACACACACACCTGATCTGATGACTGGAACACACACACACCTGATCTGATGACTGGAACACACACACACCTGATCTGATGACTGGAACACACACACACCTGATCTGATGAATGGCACACACACACACCTGATCTGATGACTGGAACACACACACACCTGATCTGATGAATGGCACACACACACACCTGATCTGATGACTGGAACACACACACACCTGATCTGATGACTGGAACACACACACACCTGATCTGATGACTGGAACACACACGATGATCACATGTCAGCCTCAGGGTGGAGAGAGGAAGGAAGGAGAGAGAGGGAGGGAGAGAGACAGAGAGAAAGAGAGATAGAGACACAGAGATAGAGACAGACAGAGAGAGTAAAGCAGTAATGATCATAATTAGGACTATTGATTGTGGTTTGCTGCTAACCCCCTGTAGAGAAGACTCAGCAGGAGGACACACACACACACACACACAAAGTGGGTGGTGAGCAAAAGGATGTTGCATACTGACTGAATACCATCACAATAATAGAATCACCAGATGACAATAACATGATATCTCTCTCACACAGAGACAGTTCCAACCTGTATGTGTGATGTATGTCTAGTATGCTTAATGGGGCAATTCAAATATGTCTCTAAACATGCCAACTAAGCACTTGAAATTGAACACTGAATTAGAGAGAGAAAAGGAGAGTGAGCCAGAGAGAGGAGAGGTGAAGAATGGTTAAACAGCTTAGAGCAGGAAGGGGGATTTGAAGAGGATTAACTGGCAACCCTACTGGAGAGGTGACACATTAGAATCCTATCATCACTTCCTGTCTGCAGCTCCCCCTGCTCCACTGCCCCCCCCCCTCAATTAGCCCACCTTACTGCTCACCTAGGGGGGGGGGGGGGGCTCACCATGGGGGGGGGGGGGGGGGGGGGTGAGTACAGCAGTGTGGTTAATAAATATTGACAGTGAAGTTTCTTTCTACAGGGTCACAGGTGCACATAGAGACTGACTGTGGAGAACACACACACTTCTATGATACACTGACACTGAGTGTGTGTGTGTGTGTGTACCTTGAAGAGCAGGATATCGTCCATGTGTTCAGCGTAGACGGAGGACAGGCGGTACTGGTTGTGGGTGGTCAGGTCTATCTGGTACCCCGTCAGGACGTAGCACACCGTCCGGAACTCCTGGATCTTCTTCTGGAACACCTCCTTCAGACGCTGGTTCTTCAGCTCGCTCATCTCCATCTGACGCCGCAGCTCTGGAACACACACAGCCTCTTAGAACCCTTCAGAACCTCTACAGCCTTTTAGAACATAATGGAACCCCTCTGTATGAGTACAGGAGAGGGAGAGGAGAGGGAAGAGAGGAGAGAGGGAGAAGAAGGAATGAAGTATGGGTTTAATTAGTCTGAAATCAATGTCAGGAAATGAGTTAATCGGGGGGTGGAGAGGGAAGAGAGAGTGAGTGTGTGTGTCTAACCCAGGACTTCCTGTGAAGGGGGCAGGCTGATGCTGACGTTGGCAGCGCTGGCATCGGGGGCGGGGCTAGCCAGCGAGCGCAGGTGCTCCCTCAGACGTGTCACTTCCTGCCGGAGAGCTTCCACTTCCTCTTGGCGCAGTTGCTTGGCAACACTGGTGGGGTTGAGCCTGAGATGGACAACTTTAGTCTTGACTGGATCATAGTCTCCCTGGAGGAGGGAGAGAGAGAGGGAGGGAGTGAGGGAGGAGGGAGAGGACAGACAGATATACAGTGTTACTATGTTAGTACTCATTATAGCATCCTTCTCTACTGTAAAGCACATCTGAGGAACAAAGTAGCAAATTCTGTTTCTGCCTTCTCTCTCCCACCTTCCCTCTCAATGAGGGAGTCAATCTCTGCTTAATCTGACAGACACACACACACACACACACACCCCCTTGATTGCTGGCTAAATTAGATTCTATTTTAGCCTGTAGCCAGAGACAGGAGGTGTGTGAGAGTGTGTGTGTGTGAGTGTGTGTATAAGACTGTAAGAGTGTGTGTGTGTGTGTGTGTGTGTCTCCCCGCAAAGGCGAATATTTGAACACAGTATATAAAATTAGAATAATTCACTTGTTCATCCAAGGAACTATATTTGTTAATATTCCAGAATACACGTACACACACAGCTTAGTTTAGTATACAGGGTGTGTGGATGTATATACACACATATGCCCTGTAAACACACTGAATGCTCCACTTGAAAGGTGTAATAAAACTTCTCTTCCTGTCTGGAGAAGAAGTGTGTTTCTAACAGAGCTCTCTACTGGGCAGGACACACACACACACACACACACACACACTTTCTCTCAGCGGCAATTCAAGTTGCCTCCAGCTAGGCATCTCTTATTCATGGAGCAGCAATAACAACAGGGGAGGTTCTCACACACACACACACACATGGAAGATGAGTCACATGGGGAGAAGGTGTGTGTGTGTGTGTGTGTGTGTGTGGGGGCGGGAGGTCCTCCACTAGTGATGGAGGGTAGAAGTCCAAACAGAAAATTATCTTTTATTCAACCGATGCCACTCCAGTGGTCTGGTATCAGGACCCTCACTGTGGATGATGCTCTTAGAACTTTAACTTCACACTAATGTGGGGTGTGTGTGTGTGTGTGTGTGTGTGTGTAAAACACAGAAAAGTGAAGCAGTTTGTTCTTCTGTGATTATCACATTAACAAGCAGAACCTTATCCTCTAATGAAGGGAGAGAGATGAAGTCAGAATCCTTACACCCACACACACACGAAATACACACTTGATTAAAGTGTCATAATCCTGGAGGTATAGAGCTGAGGAGGGCACACTCACTCACACACTCACACTGTAATCCAGCTGCTTTCATCTCAAAGTTTTCTAACTACCTCCCTCTAATGGATCCCTTCCACTTTTTAAATTGGTGGAGTGAGAGTGTGTGTGTACGGTGTGTGTGTGTGTGTACGGTGTGTGTGTGTGTACGGTGTGTGCAGGGCAGGGCTGGCCTGAGAGACACACACACACACACACTCTCCTACCTGCAGCAGCTGTCTGTCCAGCCTCATCTCCAGGGTGGAGTTCTGCTGCTCCAGACGCTGCCTCTCCGCCTCCAGCTCCTCCACCTTCAGCCTGGACAACACACACACACACACTGAGGAGGGGATGTAGGTGGGTAAATGTGTGTGTGAGTGTTTAGGTTAGTTACTGTGTGAGAGAGAGTTTGTGTGTCTTACCTGAGAGCATTGACTTCCTCCGTGGTCACTAACGGGTTGCCCTCGGCAACAGATGCCTGTTTTTTTATCATCTCCAACTCCAGCTCCACCTCACACACACACACACACACACACACACACACACACACACACACACACACACACACACACACACACACACACACACACACACACACACACACACACACACACACACACACACACACACACACACACACACACACACACACACACACACACACACACACACACACACACACACACACACACACACACACACACACACACGGTCAACCTGAAGGTTTCATTTCTCCTCTCCATCCTTCAGTAGAGAGGTACTCAGTAGAGAGGTAATTACTTGTCTGCCAGACAGGATGATTTCACACGTGTCACTTCCCATCGCCACA
This sequence comes from Thaleichthys pacificus, assembly GCA_023658055.1. Lineage (NCBI taxonomy): Eukaryota > Metazoa > Chordata > Actinopteri > Osmeriformes > Osmeridae > Thaleichthys > Thaleichthys pacificus. The sequence goes on from CM042860.1 coordinate 11,702,971, forward strand.
GCAATGCTGACGTTTCCATAGATACAGGACTCACACACAGACAGGACTCACACACAGACAGACACCACTCAAGTGTGTGTGGTGTGTGTGTGTATATGGTGTGCGTGTGTGTGTGTGTATATGGTGTGCGTGTGTATGGTGTGTGTATGTGTGTGTGTGTGTGTACTCACAGACTGCAGCTGTCGTTTCAGAGCCCCCGTCTCCTCCTGAGCTGCATTCAGCTGGACCTGCAGACCAGAACAGGGTGACTGGGTGAGTGAGTGAGTAGTGTGTGTAGTGTGTGTGTAGTGTGTGTGTGTGTGTTGTGTGTGTAGTGTGTACCTCCAGCTGGGCCAGCAGGCCCTGGCTGTGGGCCTGGCCCTGCTCCGCCTCCCTCAGCCTGCGGCCCAGCAGGGGGGTGTAGTCTGAGCCCAGCTCGCTGTCGTACGACTCCAGGATCCCCCGCAGGCCGTCACGCTCCTGCGGGCGAGGCAGGTGCCATCCACACAACTTGATTTGTTTGGTGCTTCAGCAAATTGTTACAGTCAGAAAATCTCTCTCTCTCTCACACACACGCAGAATGACCTCCACAAGTGTGTGTGGGCCACCTCAAACACCTTGGAGCTATTTACTGTCTTAACTTGGAATGAGATTCACCCCCGATCTACATCACCATCTGAGAGCTCCTCCCTCCTCTGAGATAACACACACACACTGATTACTGTGTGTACAGTGTGTGTACAGTGTGTGTACAGTGTGTGTACCTTGGTGAGCAGCAGCAGTCTCTTCTGCAGGCGTGTGTGTGTGTGTGTGTACCTTGGTGAGCAGCAGCAGTCTCTTCTGCAGGCGTGTGTGTGTGTGTGTACAGTGTGTGTGTGTACCTTGGTGAGCAGCAGCAGTCTCTTCTGCAGGTGTGTGTACAGTGTGTGTGTGTGTGTACCTTGGTGAGCAGCAGCAGTCTCTTCTGCAGGCGTCTGCCCAGAGCTTCTTGTGTTTGTGTCTTGTTCTGCTCCTCCTGCAGCCTGCAGCTCTGCAGCACTAGCTCCCCCTGCAGGCTGGCCCTGGAACGCTCCACCGCACGCAAGCTGGGGGGAACAAACTCAGCTAGCCCCATGCAGGTATGTACAGACAACATTGATTTCGAAAAGGTTGAAAAAATGTAGGGTTCCAATATTTTTATACACACGTGTGTGTGTGTGTGTGTTTCAGAGCTCCACACCATCAGCTGTAGACATCCAGCTAGTGTGAGCAACCTGGGTAGGCAGGAGGAGTCCCCCCTGTTCCTCTCTACCCAGGTTAGTGGGTAGAACCTTGGGATTTTTGGACTGTGAGTCCAAAAACATTCCCCCAAAAAATATTGGAACCCTAAATCTTTTCAACCTTCTGGAAATTATTTTTTCCAAATCAATTTTGTTTTCAAGCTTTCAAAACTTTTTGAAAATATTTTTAAAACCTTCTGAAAGTTTTTTTTCCACACACAAAAGGTTTCTATTTTTTTCAAAAGTTTTTTTCCCCAAAATTGTTTTATATCTTTTTTCAACCTTTCAAAACAAAACAAAATATATATGTTTCAATGGTAGCTCCTTCGACCAGCTTTTGTTTGTTGTGCTGATAGCCAGGACATTCAAAAAGGCACGCAGTGACAAAGAATTATATTGATCATGCCACCAAATACAGATTACAACTACTAATAATGAGCCTGGCTTGAAAATGTAAGAAGTACAGATATTTTTGTAAACAATTTAAGGAGTTAAAGTTGTCAGAAAAATAAAGTGAAGTAAAGTACTGATACCAGAAAAATCTACTTAAGTACAGTAACAAAATATTTGTATTTGGTTACTTCCCATCTCTGGTTGCCTGCTGGTGAGAGTTACCTGCCTGCTGGTGAGAGTTACCTGCCTGCTGGTGAGCGTTACCTGCCTGCTGGTGAGAGTTACCTGCCTGCTGGTGAGAGTTACCTGCCTGCTGGTGAGAGTTACCTGCCTGCTGGTGAGCGTTACCTGCCTGCTGGTGAGAGTTACCTGCCTGCTGGTGAGAGTTACCTGCCTGCTGGTGAGCGTTACCTGCCTGCTGGTGAGAGTTACCTGCCTGCTGGTGAGAGTTACCTGTCTGCTGGTGAGAGTTACCTGCTGGTGAGAGTTACCTGCTGGTGAGCGTTACCTGCCTGCTGGTGAGCGTTACCTGCCTGCTGGTGAGAGTTACCTGCCTGCTGGTGAGAGTTACCTGCCTGCTGGTGAGAGTTACCTGCCTGCTGGTGAGAGTTACCTGCCTGCTGGTGAGAGTTACCTGCCTGCTGGTGAGAGTTACCTGCCTGCTGGTGAGAGTTACCTGCCTGCTGGTGAGAGTTACCTGCCTGCTGGTGAGAGTTACCTGCCTGCTGGTGAGAGTTACCTGCCTGCTGGTGAGAGTTACCTGCCTGCTGGTGAGAGTTACCTGCCTGCTGGTGAGAGTATAGTTCTGCTGTTTGAGGGTTATCTCTCTCTGCTGGATCAGGATGACCTCTCTGGACAAATCATCTGGTTTCCTACACAGACACAGAGGAGAGACGGGGTACATATTGTGATGCCTCTGACACACACACAGAGGAGGAGAGACGGGGTACATATTGTGATGCCTCTGACACACACACAGAGGAGGAGAGACGGGGTACATATTGTGATGCCTCTGACACACACACACACACCAACACTGCTCACTCTCGCTCTCTCACACACACACCACTCTAACCCACAGGACAGGGTGAGCAGAGAGAGCATTTCTAAGGAGCCCCCTGGTGGAGCAGACAGCAGCTCTAGAGAGCCCCCTGGTGGAGGAGGAGGACACTGACCTGATGTCGAGCCCAGTGGCCTGACACAGCTTCTCCCAGGCCTGCACAGACTGGAGCAGTTTCTGGAGGAGGGAGGAGGCAGTGGGGGAGAGAAGAGGAGGAGGCAGTGGGGGAGAGAAGAGGAGGAGGCAGTGGGGGAGAGAAGAGGAGGAGGTAGTGGGGGAGAGAAGAGGAGGAGGTAGTGGGGGAGAGAAGAGGAGGAGGTAGTGGGGGAGAGAAGAGGAGGAGGCAGTGGGGGAGAGAAGAGGAGGAGGCAGTGGGGGAGAGAAGAGGAGGAGGCAGTGGGGGAGAGAAGAGGAGGAGGTAGGAGTAAGATGGAGGGGCAGAAGGAGAGGTGAGGAAGAGGAGCAGACATGGTTATAGTTGAATACATTTCGGTGCTGGCTACTCCTCTAATCTCCTGCTCCTCTCTTCCCTCTCCCTCACCTCTCTCTCCAGCTCCAGAGTGACCACCTCCTCCTTCATCTTCTCCATCCTCTCCACTTTCCTCCTCAGCCCCTCCACCTCCTCCTGCAGCAGCCCACTGCTCTCCCTCCACTCCCTGGGGGGGGGGGGGGGGGGGGGGGGCAAGGGAAGGCGGGAGGGAGGGAAGGCGGGAGGGAGGGAAGGGAGTTAGAGAAAGGAATGAGGGATGGATGATACAGTAGTGTTGTGGAGATGATGTGCTGGTCAGGTTGGTTTGTGTGTATGTTCTGGGCATGTTCTAGGCATGTTCTGGGCATGTTCTAGGCATGTTCTGGGCGTTCTGGTACCTGAGGTAGGTGTTCTCCTGGCGCAGGGCTCTCAGCTCCTTGTCCAGGTCAGGAACCCTGGCGACCTCTGACCTCATGTTCTGGACGATGAGGCTGTCCTGATCCTGCAGCTCCAGACGACACTGCAGCTCCTGGGGGGGGGGGGGGGGGGTTAGAGACACTAGTCCTGGTCTGGTCCTAGTCTAATCCTAGTCTGTCAAATCCTAGTCTGGTCAAGTCCTACCTTGATCTTCATCTCGTGGTCGGAGCAGGAGGACTGGGCTTCCTGGAGCTCCTGACAACGCTGACTCATCTCCTGATACTTCCTGTTGCACAGCCAATCACAGGGAGGAGAGACAACACAGCCAATCAGACAGGACGGAATATGATTTATAACACCAGTGTGTGTGTGTCTGTGTGTGTGTGTGTGTGTACCTGCGCTGCAGGTCCAGCTGCTGCTGGACAGCCTGCTGCTCCAGAGTGTGTGTAGAGACGATGTTCTCCTGAGTCTGAAGCTGCTGCTTTAAGTCTCTGATCTCATCCTTCTGGCTGCTGACAGTCTGCGCACACACACAGCATCAACACACACACACAGCATCAACACACACACAGCATCAACACACACACAGCATCAACACACACACAGCATCAACACACACACAGCATCAATACATTTTCTCTGACAGACACAGTACAGCACCAGCCCCTCCCCCTACCTGCTGGGCGGAGCTTAGCTGTGCATCTCTCTCAGCCAGCTTCCTGTTCACAGCCTCCAGGTTGCTACGGAGACTGCGCCGCGCCCCCTCCTGCTCTGATTGGCTCCTGGCTGCCTCGTCCACCCGCTCCTCCAGACGTCTGATTCGCCCCAGCAGCTCCCTGTTACGCTCTACCTCTCGCTGGAGCACGGAACATACAGTACAGAATGTGTGTGTCTTCATTCAATCCTGTGTGTGCGTGTGTGTGTGCGTGTGTGTGTGTGTACCTCCAGCTGGCGTGCGCTGACACAGGCAGCCTCTTCCAGCTCCAGACGAGCTCTCTTGAGGCTCCTGTTCTCCTGCTCCTCCTGGACCCCCTGGAGGCTCCTGTTCTCCTGGACACCCTGGGGGAGGGGGGGGGTAGAGGAGTGTGTCTCACTCTCTGCACAGCACAGGGTGTGTGTCTGTCTGTATGTGTGTATGTATACGTGTGTGTGTGTGTGTCCTACCTCCATGCTCCTCAGGTACTGGGTGTGCAGGCCCAGGTTTGGCTTTGCGACGCACTGCTGTGTTTCCGGCATGGAGATGAAGCTATGGTAGGACTTGAGAGTCGCGAGCACCGTGGTGTCGTCCTCGAGCTCCATGTCGCTCGACTACACCACACACACACCGAGACGTCACGCTCAAATACTCCGGTTAAAACAACCACCCCCCTCGGCCAACACCGGAGTAGAAAGTGTAGCTAAATAAGGACTGGAACACACGTCTCTCCGGCCGGACAGAAATGTCCTGTCACCGTCAATGAAGAGTCACTGGATCCGGGTACCTTTAACGTTGTAAACGCCGCCAGGCACCAGCTGTATTAACGTGCTGCTTTATTTAGCTTGTTAGCTAACTTATTAACCAACTACTGCCAGTCAGCGGGATGTTCGACGAACTTATGCGTATGTGCAAACTTTATAGCAACTTATTTTCTTCTTATGCCATTGCGTAGCTATAATTTCATTGACCAGAATAACCTTTTATGACGTGAACATTTTCAATCTCTAAAATATGACTAGCTAGTAGGGAGGCTTGCGTGAACTCAGTCCGCAGCTCGCTGAACCTGTGGTCTCGCTACTCTGCAGTGGACAACGGCATTTGGGCTTGATATCGAACCAATTCTGAGGGAAATATACCTTTTAAAAGCTGTCAGATCCCTTTTAAAACAAAGTCACATGCAGAGTCAGCTGGTCAGTCTAGTAAGAGCCTAGATGTTAAAGTAAACTAGCCAAGTCTAAGTAGGCTACTAGCTAGCCTAATTGTGAGCAAGAGAGAGCTAGCGGTCATCGTTGTTATGAAAACTTTATTTGTCATTTTCATGTCAAAACAAGACAAGACAAACGACAAAAACACGGGACTTTATACGGGTTTGTTATTAAAGCGGTCTTACCGGAGTAGGTGTTAGGTAGGCAGATATGATTCCAGTTTTCCTGCTAGCTAACTCTGCTAACACAGCTCCGGTTTTGAACTCCCTCCTCCGCTCACACGAGAAGAGCAGGCACCGCGAGAACACACGCAAGTCTGTGTGTTCACGACGGTCGTGCGCTCTGCGCATTCATTTCAAACGACAGTAAACGGATTCATAGATTATGCATTACATACATCTTTGTCCAAATCGTGAGAAATGTTCGTTCTTTTACTTAAAATTGCAGTTTGTTCAAGAACAGAGCAGGTGATCTGATCGCTGTTCAGAGACAACAACACCGAAATAAACTTGTTTTCCACTGAAGGCCTCTTACTGCTGTCTTGCCTTAGCCACCTGCTGGTCATGAATACACACTGCAGCAAACCTAGTACCAAAGGTGGAGGGAGGGGGGGGGGGGGGGGGAGCCGTCCAGACTGGATCCCAGGTTTTCCCACACTGTCCCAGCTGAGGGAGAGAAATATGGACAGAGAGAGAGAGGGGGGTAAACACATTGTTATTCAGGTGTTTATGTCTGCCGAACAATTCTCACAGGTGTCATTACCTCCTGTGCTGCAGTCCCCTGTGTGTGTGTGTGTGTGTGTGTGTGTGTGTGTGTGTGTGTGTGTGTGTGTGTGTGTGTGTGTGTGTGCGTGTGTGTGTGTGTGAGAGAGAGACAGAGACAGAGACAGAGAGAGATCAGCTCATACATCAGCTGTGAAGCATCTTCTCTCTAGAACATAATTTAAGGAATGACTGTACATTCTAGAATACAGTATGTCTGTACCTTCTAGAATACAGTATTTCTGTACATTCTAGAATACAGTATGTCTGTACCTTCTAGAATACAGTATGCCTGTACATTCTAGAATACAGTATGTCTGTACCTTCTAGGATACAGTATGCCGGTACATTCTAGAATACAGTATGTCTGTACCTTCTAGAATACAGTATGCCTGTACACTGTAGAATACAGTAGGCCTATGTCTGTATATTTTAGAATACAGTATGTCTGTACCTTCTAGGATGCGAGCTGTAGAACGCAGCCTACAGCATCCCGGTCTGTGCCGGTGTATCGTAGCATGCACCGGTCCAGCGCAGCTCCGACGCCCGCGAGCACCCCTGCGCGTTCCTCCATGTATCTGGTTGCTAGACGACTGTGGCATGCACGCGGAGACTAGGGAAGAAGCACAACAACACATCAGTAACACAACATGAAAGACCTAGCGGAAACCGGACCAACCGACTAGAACCGTAGCTTCAGCAGCAACCGGATGCGTTCTGGAAGCTTCGTAGTGCGCGGCGGGACCCGTGTATAGCGGGGGTACTCTTGTCCCAGCACACAGCACAGATGCACACCTTTCTCCGTACACTACGGCTGGCTCACGCTTGTATTTGTGATCTTGAGGAGTCACGTTAAACGTTATAACGGTTGGGTATTGTGGCTGGAACATGATGCAACGTCGAGAGGAGTTTAAAGGACAAGATCTCCCGGAGACCCCCCGCCCTGCCCACGGAGAGTGTTTACACTAACAGTTTTTTTTGACGGTTTCCGTTTAACCGCCAGTATGATGTCGTTAGAGGCCAGAGACGTCCAGACGGATGAGGACTTCGAGGATGTGGTGAGACACGAACTCCAAACACTCAATGTTCAGTGAGGACACGGAGCTTGAAAGCCTTCTTTCGCAAGGGCGGTCTGTTTTGTTAGATAGAAAGACAGATAGAAAGTCGTGTGTATAGGTGTGTGTTGGTGTGTATAAGAGTGTGTTGGTGTGTATAGGTGTGTGTTGGTGTGTATAAGAGTGTGTTGGTGTGTATAACAGTGTGTTGGTGTGTATAAGAGTGTGTTGGTGTGTATAAGTGTGTGTTGGTGTGTATAAGAGTGTGTTGGTGTGTATAAGTGTGTGTATAAGAGTGTGTTGGTGTGTATACGTGTGTGAACATCTACCATCTCTGTTCCAGGTTGAGGATGTGCTCTCTCTAACAACCTACATGTCCGATACAGAGAAAGTAAGTGTGTGTGAGAGAGATATGGTGTGTTTAGGTGTGTGTGAGGTAAGGTTTAGGTGTGTGTGAGAGAGATAAGGTGTGTTTAGGTGTGTGTGAGGTAAGGTTTAGGTGTGTGTGAGAGAGATAAGGTGTGTTTAGGTGTGTGTGAGAGAGATAAAGTGTGTTTAGGTGTGTGTGAGGTAAGGTTTAGGTGTGTGAGAGAGAGTTAAGGTGTGTTTAGGTGTGTGTGAGGTAAGGTTTAGGTGTGTGTGAGAGAGTTAAGGTGTGTTTAGGTGTGTGTGTGAGACAGATAAGGTGTGTGTTAAATCTGTTGTCTTTAACAGAAAGCTGTGAAGAGAAGGATTTCCAACAAACCCCCTTCCTCTCCCAGTAAGGCTAGTGCACACACACACACACACGTATACACACACATGTATACACACACATGATGTGTATGGATAACACACTAATCTGTCCCTGTACAGTACGTAACTGGTTTGAGTGTGTGTGTGTGTGTGTGTGTGTGTGTGTGTGTGTAGGGTCTCCATACCTCTCCAGTCTCAGTCTAACCCCCAGAAGATCCTCTCTGCCTCCCAGGGGCTCCCAGAGGGGGGAGGCGGGGGGGGAGGCGGGGGAGGCCCGCAGGGGGGCACTCTCCTCCAGACACACCTGGCTCAACGGACAAGGTGGGAAACCATAGCAACAGGATTTCCTTGGAAACAGTAGAATATCTTGTAGAGATGGACAGTGGTGAAGTAGATAATAATAATAATAAGACTTTATTTATATAGCACATTTCATACAATAATGCAGCTCAAGGTGCTTTACATAAAAACAACAATACAAGTGATAAAAGTAATATATATATATTTCTTTTAACTCAACAAAATACAAGCCGCAGTCTTTGAGGGAATCCAAAACACACAAGTCTTTGTGGTATCTGTTGTGGTAGATAAAACATGTTTGTGTGAAATGTGTGTCTCTGGTGTTTGTGTGTCACCCCGGTATGTGTGGTGAGTGTTTAAACAGCTGATAGAACTGCATGAACACTTGTCTCTCTCCTCTCCCTCCCCCTCTCCTTCTCACTCCCTCTCCCTCCTCCTCTCCCTCAATCTCCCTCACTCTCCCTCCTCCTCTCCCTCCTCCTCTCCCTCCTCCTCTCCTCCTCCTCTCCCTCCTCCTCTCCCTCCCCCCTCCTCCTCCTCTCCCTCCCCCCTCCTCCTCCTCTCCCTCACTCCTCCTCTCCCTCCCCCCTCCTCCTCCTCTCCCTCACTCCTCCTCTCCCTCACTCCTCCTCTCCATCACTCTTCCTCCTCCCCTCCCTCCCCCCTCCTCCCCCAGGATCAGAGTGTGATGGAGCCCCTGAGAACATCAAGCTGAAGAAACACCAGCCCCCACGCTCTGTATCAAACGGTGTGTGTGTGTATGTATATATATGTGTATATGTGTGTGTGTGTGTGTGTAACAGCTCTCTCCTGTGTGCCCAGGTGTTCCTGAACACAGAGACAAGGAGGACATGTATGATGAGATCCTTCACCTTAAGAAGGTAGAACATCTACCCTATAGAACATCTACCCTATAGAACATCTACCCTATAGAACATCTACCCTCTAGAACATGTAACCTCTACATTCTAGAGTCTAGAACATCTAGCCATCCTTCCCATAACCAGCATCTCCACTACGCTGTTGTTGTTGTTGTTGTTGTGTAGAGCCTGCAGACCCAGAAGCTAGTGTTGTTGTTGTTGTGTAGAGCCTGCAGACCCAGAAGCTAGTGTTGCTGTTGTTGTGTAGAGCCTGCAGACCCAGAAGCTAGTGTTGCTGTTGTTGTGTAGAGCCTGCAGACCCAGAAGCTAGTGTTGCTGTTGTTGTGTAGAGCCTGCAGACCCAGAAGCTAGTGTTGTTGTTGTTGTGTAGAGCCTGCAGACCCAGAAGCTAGTGTTGCTGTTGTTGTGTAGAGCCTGCAGACCCAGAAGCTAGTGTTGCTGTTGTTGTGTAGAGCCTGCAGACCCAGAAGCTAGTGTTGCTGTTGTTGTGTAGAGCCTGCAGACCCAGAAGCTGGACAAGGAGAAGATGAAGGCTCGGCTGCAGCGCCTGGAGGAGGTCAAGACCAAGAGAGAGAAGCAGATAGAGGAGCTGCTGGACCCTACCAAGGTACTCACACACACACTAACTCACTCACACACACACTCTCACACACACACACACCCAGTGTAACTGTGTCTTCCTGTCCTCAGGGGTCTGAATACACACGCAGCCTCGTAGACAAGAAGAGTGGAGGGAGCACAGTAAGTTAGGGGGGGAGAGAGGGGTGGAGGAGGGGGGAGGGAGGGGGGAGGGAGGGGAGGGGGGAGAGGGAGGGGGGAGGAGGGGGGAGAGAGGGTGGGGGGGAGGGGGGAAGAGAGAGGGGGAGGGGGCAGAGGGAGGGGAGAGAGAGGGGGAGAGGAGGAAGGAGGGGGGAGAGGGAGGAGAGGGGAGGAAGGAGGGGGGAGAGGGAGGAGAGGGGAGGAGAGGGAGCACGGTAAGTTAGGGGGGGAGGAGAGGGGAGGGGGGAGAGAGAGGGGGGGGGAGGGAGGGGAGAGAGAGGGGGAGGGGGAGGAGAGGGAGAGAGAGAGTAACTGGGGTTCCATAGCTGAGGGTTTCATAACTGTTGTGTGTTGCAGGTTGTAAGGGGACTAAAACAGCGGATCCTGAGGTTGGAACAGCAGAGTAGAGAGAAGGAGGACACACTGACGTAAGACCTGTCTGTCTGTCTGTCTGTGTGTTTACCTGTCTGTGTGTGTGTTTACCTGTCTGTCTGTCTGTCTGTTTACCTGTTTGTCTGTCTGTGTTTACCTACCTGTCTGTCTGCCTGTGTGTTTACCTGTTTGTCTGTCTGTGTTTACCTACCTGTCTGTCTGCCTGTGTGTTTATCTGTCTGTCTGCCTGTGTGTTTACCTGTTTGTCTGTCTGTGTTTACCTACCTGTCTGTCTGCCTGTGTGTTTACCTACCTGTCTGTCTGCCTGTGTGTTTACCTACCTGTCTGTCTGCCTGTGTGTTTACCTCTGTCTGCCTGTGTGTTTACCTGTTTGTCTGTCTGTGTTTACCTACCTGTCTGTCTGCCTGTGTGTTTACCTACCTGTCTGTTTGCCTGTGTGTTCACCTGTCTGTCTGCCTGTGTGTTTACCTCTGTCTGCCCCCTCTGCCCCTCCAGGACCCTGCAGAGCGAGCTAAGGACGACCAGCATGGCTGAGATGAAGATCACCATGGAGATGTACTACGAGGAGGTAACATCTCTGCTCACAGTTCTGCTGTGGAGACACACACACACACACACCCACACACTGGTTACACACACACTGTAACTGCCCCTGTACATCACTGGATAGAGCATGTGTTAAATGATGACATCATCATTCTATGTCCTTGTGTGTCTGTTTTGTTCTCCAGATCCAGAGGTTGAGGGTTCTGCTGGAGAACGCGGAGCGCAGCAGCCGTGCAGAGAGTAAAGGTTCTCAGAGGCAGAACAGGGTTCTGAGCTCCAGGGTTGTGTGTCTGTCGGAGAAGCTGCAGCAACTGCAACAGGAGAACCTCAGTCTCAGAGAGGAACTCAGCACTGACACTCCTGCTGGAGGAGCCCGAGGTCTCTCACACACACACACACACACACACACACACACACTGCAGCTTCTCTTACTATATAGAGAAGCTGCAGCAACTGCAACAGGAGAACCTCAGTCTCAGAGAGGAACTCAGCACTGACACTCCTGCTGGAGGAGCCCGAGGTCTCTCACACACACACACACACACACACACACACACACACACACACACACTCACACACACACACACACACACACACACACACTCACACACACACACACACTCACACACACACACACACACACTCACACACACTCACACACACACACACACACACACACTCACACACACACACACTCACACACACACACACACACACACACACACACTCACACACACACATACAACACACACACACATATACATGCACTTACACACTAACGCATGCACACAACACACACATGATAAGCATCATCAGCGGTCTCCTTGTTATTAAAGTGTGTGTGTGTTCCTAGGCTACAGAGAGTGGAGCAAACAGCGTCTGTTGAGAAGATTGGTGGAGCAGGAGAAGGTCAGGACATCCTCTCAGTGTGTGTGACTGTGTGTTATCTCAGTATGTGTGTGTGTGTGTGTAAACCTTTGGGGGGTTCCAGCCAATCACAGCGTTCCCCTCTCTCTCCAGAGACTGGAGGAGGGTCGGAGAACCACCCCCTCCACGAGGAGGAGCCAATCAGATCAGACGGTCCAGACTGACCTGCCAATCACGGCCTCAGAGGGGGGGGTTGCCAGGGTAACGGCACCACAGGAAGGGGAGGAGCTTGTCCTCCTCAGGGGGCGTGTCCTCCAGCTGGAGAAGGAGAAGGAGGAGCTTCAGGAGAGACTAACCAATAGAGAGTAAGATGTGAACAAGGTCACGATAGGACATCATAATATTCTAGAACACCCGCTTTAAAGTTTGTATTTATCTTTTTTTATTTTAATAGTAGTGTTGGAGGAGTTCTGAGTGTGAGATGGAGATTGAGCAGTTAGGAGATGGAGAGAGAGAGATGAGAGATGGAAAGACAAACTAACAAAGGAGTGTGAGAAAGAGAGAGAGATAAATATGTCCTCTCTTCCCCCAAGCTAACCCTAACCCTTACCATCCAGATCACTTCTGTACTACACTGAGAGTGTGTGTGTGTTTTGTGTGTGTGTGTGTTGTGTGTGCAGGCATTTGTTTTCATCTCAAATCCAACCAAAGAAGGAGAACACTGAGGAACCCAAGGAGAGGAGAGAGATGGAGGAGGAGAGAGAGGAGGAGGAAGAGAGAGAGGAGGAGGAGGAGAGAGGGATGGAGGAGGAAGAGAGAGAGGAGGAGGAGGAGAGAGGGATGGAGGAGCAGAGAGAGGAGGAGGAGAGAGGGATGGAGGAAGAGAGAGGGATGGAGCAGAGAGAGGAGGAGAGAGGGATGGAGGAGCAGAGAGAGGAGGAGGAGAGAGGGATGGAGGAGCAGAGAGAGGAGGAGGAGAGAGGGATGGAGGAGCAGAGAGAGGAGGAGGAGAGAGGGATGGAGGAGCAGAGAGAGGAGGAGGAGAGAGGGATGGAGGAGCAGAGAGAGGAGGCTGCCAGGGTGCTCCAGAGAAGCTGGCTGAGACACAGAGAGAAGGTGAGAAGATCTACTACTGCTACTATAACAGTACATGACATAATACTACTGACTTCTACTATAACAGTTTATAATATAATTAAACATGTTTATATACATGACTAGCTAGCCAACCATATGAATCTACCTGTAACTAGTTTGTTTGTTTGTTTGTTTGTCCAGGACACAGTGATGCTTCAGTCTGCTATGAGAGCTCACCTGCTCAGACACACACAACTACACACCCAGGTAACACACACACCCACCCAGGTAACACACACACAACTACACACCCAGGTAACACACACACAACTACACACCCAGGTAACACACATACACCCACCCAGGTAACACACACACACACACAGGTAACACACACACAACTACACCAGCTCAGGATCACACACACCCAGGTAACACACACACCCAGGTAACACACACACACAGGTAACACACACACAACTACACTAGCTCAGGATCACACACATCCAGGTAACACACACACACACAGCTACATCTACTCTCTGTTAATCTTTCCTTCTTTCAGAGCGTCCAATCAGAACCCAGTAGTGATGTCATTTCCCCTGTGGAGGAGGAAATGGAGGTTGCCATGACGCTGATCCAGTCTGTGTTCCGGGGACACCTGGCCCGCACCGGGCTGGGAACAGAGAGGTTAGACACACCACACACACACACACACACTGTGCTGGGAACAGAGAGGTTAGACGCACCACACACACACACACACACACTGTGCTGGGAACAGAGAGGTTAGACGCAACACACACACACACACTGTGCTGGGAACAGAGAGGTTAGACACACCACACACACACACACACACACTGTGCTGGGAACAGAGAGGTTAGACGCACCACACACACACACACACACACTGTGCTGGGAACAGAGAGGTTAGACACACACACACCACACACACACACACACACTGTGCTGGGAACAGAGAGGTTAGACACACCACACACACACACACACACACATTGTGCTGGGAACAGAGAGGTTAGACACACCACACACGCACACACATACATACGGGATACACACCACACACACACACACACACTGTGCTGGGAACAGAGAGGTTAGACACACCACACACGCACACACATACATACGGGATACACACCACACACACACACACTGTGCTGGGAACAGAGAGGTTAGACACACCACACACACATGTAGACCTATATACACTCTTACATATTCATTATTTACACACATACACACATATCCGTACAGTATATGCACATATACTCATACAGAAAATACACACACACTCACAATCACACAACTATATAGACAGACACACACAGATATACCTTAATTGCAAAGCAGTGATCAACGTGTGTGTGTATTGTGTGTGTGTGTGTGTGTGTGTGCGTGCGTGCGTGCGTGTGTGTGTGTGTGTGTGTGTAGCTCTACTGTCCCTCCTCAGGGTAATAATGTTCCAGTCCCACTTCCTAGAAGAAACTTCCCAACACCTTCAGGTACCACACACACACACACACACACACACACACAGCACTATTAATACACTAACAACACACTTAAAATATGGTACTTTTAGACTTTGATACTTAGCACGTTTTCACTCTGTGTGTGTGTGTATGGTGTGTGTTTATGGTGTGTGTGTGTGTATGGTGTGTGTGTATGGTGTGTGTGTATGGTGTGTGTGTGTGTATGGTGTGTGTGTGTGTATGGTGTGTGTGTATGGTGTGTGTGTGTGTGTGTGTGTGTGTGTATGGTGTGTGTGTGTTTATGGTGTGTGTGATGAAGAGCATGTGCAGAGAGAGGAAGACCCCTGGCCTGTATCCAACTCACTCTCCTTCAGACTGAAACTCACCCCGGGTAAGATAAGATGTGTGTGTGTGTGTGTATGTATGGTGAGTGTGTATGTGTATGGTGAGTGAGTATGTGTATGTCTCCCTCCTCACTACTTTCCTCGTCTACAGCCCAGCTTGAGGTCCACCACCCTCCCACTGCAGAGGTTGCCACGACGATGGATTCTGATGATTCTGATGACATCATCGTTTCTCCCTCCCGCCCACTGAGACGACGAGAGGAGCTTCTGACTTAGAGTGTGTGTGTGTGTGTATGTGAGACAGGGCGATTCTAATCTAAGATTAGAATTTTTACTCATTCTTTGCCAAAGTGCCTGCCTGTGTGTGTTTGAGGAGTGTATTTGCACATGTGTGTGTTTGTGTGTGTACATGTCTACCTGTGTGTGTGTACATGTTAGACATGAGCGGTGTGTGATAGTCCTGTAGAAGCTATTGTGCTAATGCTACCAGCTGATCTGAGAACTGTCACATGACTTCACGGTCCACTATTCTAGCGCAATAAGACCGAGAGACAGACCGGTACCGAGAGACACGCGAGAGGACAGAAACGGAAAGGAAATTTACATTTAGTCATTTAGCAGACGCTCTTATCCAGAGCGACTTACAGTAAGTACAGGGACATTCCCCCCGAGGCAAGTAGGGTGAAGTGCCTTGCCCAAGGACACAACGTCATTTGACACGGCCGGGAATCGAACCAGCGACCTTCTGGTTACTAGCCCAACTCCCTCACCGCTCAGCCACCTGACTCCCTCTCATGAAATGGTTTTATCTGATCGTGCCTTGATTTGTGTGTTTTCTAAAATGTGATTAACCAATAAAATCCCGTTTCTAATCAGATCACGTGTGTTGTATGAGTTTCTGATGCGTGCGTGTGAGATTACCGAAACGTCCCCGTTACCGTCACACGCCGTGAATGTTCTTATAATGCTGCAGCTTCAACCGGAGCGGGGTGGCAAACGGAT
Organism: Thaleichthys pacificus; assembly: GCA_023658055.1. Lineage (NCBI taxonomy): Eukaryota > Metazoa > Chordata > Actinopteri > Osmeriformes > Osmeridae > Thaleichthys > Thaleichthys pacificus. The sequence goes on from CM042860.1 coordinate 11,718,669, forward strand.
ACCGATTTAAACCCAGGACGTTTATACCTTTCTACTCCCATCACCCTAACCCATGTTACCACTACACCTTTCTACAGAGCAAGCTGTTCATCACTCCAAAACACTGTTTCTCCAGGAGATGGCGATCCTAAGCTATGCGTCTTGGCTCCCTCAACCTCAGCCCTTCTGTCGCGCCCGCACGCACGCCTCCCTCTCTATCCCGCCCTCTCTCACACACACACACACACCACAGTGATCTATTTGCAGAGCGAGCTACCGCAAAGCTCGGTGCTCCGTGATTGTGTTAAACGCAAGGGTTTGTTTCACGCTCTCAACCCGTTAACCTCGAACAATGCTCCAAACAAGTTCACGGCGGTGTGTAATCTACACCGGACGTTAACAACGACGGGTAAACGGTGAAAACGATAATCTTATGATTGCAGGTCAACAAGATTAACCCTTTACACGCCGCCTCGAGGAATTCCGAAAAACCGAGACGGTTATTTGAAGAATGTGAGGACATCTCGACGGTAAGCTTCTTTTAGACGGGCGTTCTGGGTATTCTGGTAGTACGGTACACGGTGGGGGTTGTTATTGAAGTAGAAAGCCGCGGTCTCGCTGTTCAGCTGTGGATCTCGAGGACAATAGGTGAAGTCTACACCCCCGGTACACTCGGGGCTGGCGAACTGCATCCGCTAGGCTCGCGGAGTTACATAGACACACACTCACACACACACTCTCACACACACCCTCACAAAGCAGAGCAAGGTTTGCAACAAGAGATCATCGCCCTGAGCAGAAATAGACATTTCTCTAATTCTTCTCTCCCCCCTTGCCCCCCCCCCCCCCCTTCTCTATCTCTCCATTGTTCATGTCTAGGCACCGCTTTGGTAATGCGGTACTGGCAAACCGGGAATTATCCGTTAATAGCCATTGGAATCACTGAACCGGGGGAATAAGAATGTTGATGGGGAAGCGAACATTCTACTGTCAATCAACCGAATCCGCCTGAACAGATCAATGGAAGCCTGTGCGTCGTTACCGACGGAGAATTAAACAGGGACGCGACAATAACCGTCACTCTGCTCTCATATTCAGTGTTTGACGGGAGAAGCACTGACACTCCGCGCGCTCCTACCCAGACTCTCATGAAACCACAGACACCTTCCACGACCAAGAATCGTGCTCGTGGGCGTTTACCGTGAGAAGAAAGGGTATAGTTGTCCATCAGTGTTGTGAGTCGCGAGGATG
>CM042860.1:11724898-11748948 GCA_023658055.1 Thaleichthys pacificus
TCTCTGCCTCTCCCTGCTTCTCTCTCACAGTCTCACCCTCGCTCTCTCTCTCTCTCGCCCTCTCTCTCTAGGCTGAATGAGAACAGCAATGTTAGTACAATAGAATAAGAAAGGTCTACGAGGTCATAAACCTCTGATTAAACACTCCATAACACACACACACACACACACACAGGGGGCCTCTTCAGCTAATGGTGTAGAATGAAGTGCTTTAATGACAGCCATAAATCCAGCTGTACTAATGTGTCTGGTCAGTTAGTCTATAGAGAACATCACCATTATACACACAACACACTACACACACACTACACTACACACACACTACACACACACATTTTACATTTGATTTTAATTTAGCTGTGTGTGTGCATGTGTGCACTGTATCAGAAGAATCACATTAAGTGCAGTCTGGCTGACCGGCTATTGTTCGGATATTGTTTATGCTTGTGTGTGTGTCTGGTGTGTGTGTTTGGTGTGAGTGCTGTGTGTGTGTGTTTAAACAAAAAGAGATGGACTAATGCACACTTATACCAGCCAATTAGATAACACTTCCTGGTTCCTGTCTCCCCCCCCAGCGCTGGCATCGCCGTGGGTTTCTATGGCAACGGAGAATCGTGCGATGGGGCCAATCGTCTGGCCTACTCCCTTCGTCATGCCAACCGCACTGTGGCAGGGGTGGACAGGCTGGTGAGACACACACTCACACACACACACACACACACACACACACACATGCACAAACGCATAACATGGTAGCATTGTTGTAGGAGACTTTACATCTGTGTGATGTGTGTATGTCTGTATGTATGGTGTGTGTGTGTGTGTGTGTATGGTGTGTGTGTGTGTATGTATGGTGTGTGTGTCTCCCACCAGGTGTCCGAGAGCGCGCTGGCGTTGAACGAGACGGTGGAGGCAGGGCTACTGCAGCTGGAGTCGTCCTATCAGGAGCAGGCAGACTACGTCTCATTGGTCCAGAAGCTGCAGGGTCAGCTGGATGAGCTGCTGAGGCTGCTATTGGCTGTTCCCTTCTGGTCCAACACCCGGGTCTCCCTGGAGACGCTGGCCCGCTCCACCGAGGCCTTCGACTGGTACAGGTAGGACACGCCCCCAGGTAGGACACGCCCCCAGGTAGGACACGCCCCCAGGTAGGACACCCTCCAGGTAGGACACGCCCCCAGGTAGGACACGCCCCCAGGTAGGACACCCTCCAGGTAGGACACGCCCCCAGGTAGGACACCCTCCAGGTACCCCCCCATGTAACACATACATATATAATGATTCCTGCTGCTGCTAGGGTTATAACAGTGATGACTTTATATATGATGTGTGTATATATATATATGATGTGTATATATGATGGGTGTATATATATATATGATGTGTATATATGATGTGTGTATATATATATATGTGTATATATGATGGGTGTATATGATGTGTATAAATATACGGTGTATATATGTGTGTATATTTAAATTATGTGTGTGTGTATATATATATAATGTGTATATATGTGTGTTGCAGATGGCTTGCATACCTGACTCTGCTGCTGTTTGATGTTCTCATCTGTCTGCTGGTGCTCTTTGGGCTCATACGCAACTCTAAAGGCACTCTGATTGGGTAGGTCAGGTCACATGACCCCTCTAAAGGCACTCTGATTGGGTAGGTCAGGTCACATGACCCCTCTAAAGGCACTCTGATTGTGAGGAGGAGAGGTTAGGAGTGAACCAAGAATTGGAGAGAAGGAGAGAGGTGGAGAGAGAGAGAGTTAGTGAGGATACAAACACCATGTTGTGTGACAGAGACTCATGTTCAACAGTGTGTGTGTGTTGTGTGACAGAGACTCATGTTCAACAGTGTGTGTGTGTTGTGTGACAGAGACTCATGTTCAACAGTGTGTGTGTGTTGTGTGACTCTTGTTGTTTTGAGGAGACTACAACCAAACAACAAAGATACACACACACACTCACACTCATCAAACACACACACAAAACACATGCATTTTTATAAACCCCTTTTCTCCCTCCCCCTCCTCCCCCAGGGTGTGTCTGCTGGGAGTGTTGACCCTGACGATCAGCTGGCTCTCTCTGGGGCTGGAGCTGACCACTGCCGCGGTAAGGACCGGGGGGGGGACCGTGGGGGGGGCGGAGGGGGGCGGGGGGGGGGGGGGGGACCGGGGGGGGGGCGGAGGGGGACCGCGGGGGGGGGACGGAGGGGGACGGGGGGGGACCGCGGGGGGGGACGGGGGGCGGTTGAGGTCTTTTTGTGGTTGTTTGATGGTTGTGTGATATCTTTCCTCAGACGGCGAGTGATTTCTGCATTTCCCCAGATACCTATATCACCAGGGTAACCAAGGACAATGCTGTCATCGACCAAGGTGGGAACAAACGAGAGGGATGAGGTGAAGGAAGGATAGATAGAGGGATGGGTGGAGAGATGTGGGGATTGGTGGAGAGATGGGTTCTGTCCTACTGACAGACCAACCTTGATAATGTCACTCACTGTGTGTGTGTGTGTGTGTGTGTGTGTGTGTGTGTGTGTGTGTGTGTGAGTTAGTTAGTGAGTGTGTGTGTGTGGGGGGACCATATCTAGGTCTCCCTCTTCATCTCTCTGCTTCACTTTAGTGTTCTCTCTCTCTCCTGCTCTCTCTCTCTCTCCTGCTCTCTCCTGCTCTCTCTCTCTCTCCTGCTCTCTCCTTCTATATATTTGTCTTCTGTCAGAGTTCATATTTGTTCTCTCTGGCAGTCTGTCAATCATTGGCATTGCCGTGGTTTCAACCCCTTCAATAACTGGAATCGCCATGGTTTCTGCCCTATGCCCCATTTCCATGGTTTCCATCTTTGTGTATATTGCCAGTTCTAATATTAAATATCAACATGATGCATTTACAGATATATTCTGTGTGTGTAATGTAAATATATATTTATACTGTAACATAATCATATGTCAGTGTGCATAAGTATTTTATATATTAACAGACTTGTGTGTGCGCATGTGTGTTTACAGATATCTTGCAGTACTACCTACAGTGCAGCTCTGGTCAGGTCAACCCCTTCCAGCAGGTACATGGGAGTTGTAGTTTTTCATCTATCTTGTAGTTCTCGCTCTCCTTTATGTCTCTTCCTGTTGTGTAATGAAAAATGTTTTGAGATGAAGTGTCTTACAGCTCTTGTAATTGTGGGTGTGTGTATGTGGTGTGGTGTGTGTGTGTGTGTGTGTGTGTGTGGTGTGGTGTGTGTGTGTGTGTTCCAGAGGCTGTCAGGAAGCCACAAGTCGTTGGTGGAGATGCAGGATGATGTGTCAGAACTTCTCAGATCAGCTACCAGAGAATACCCCAGCACCAAGGTGTGTGAGTGTGTGTGAGAAAACATACACTGTATATCCTCTGTGTGTGAATCTGAATGTAACATATGTGCGTGTGTACAACATGTGTGTGTGTGTGTATAACGTGTGTGTGTGTATGTGCAGGGTCACCTCCAGCAGATTCAGACGGTGTTGAACTCCACAGAGGTGGGTCTCCACCAACTGACTGCTCTGCTAGACTGTCGCAGCCTTCACATGGTGAGTGTGTGTGTGTGGGTGTAGATACTGTGTGTGTATATATAACCAGTGTGTATATATAACCTGTGTGTGTGCGCTCCAGGACTATGTCCAGGCGCTGACAGGCGTGTGTTATGACGGGCTGGAGGGGGTGATCTACCTGGTCCTCTTCTCCTTCGTCACCGCCCTCATGTTCTCCTCCATCATCTGCAGCGTGCCTCACACCTGGCCCAGCAAGAGGTACACACACACACACACACACCTGGCCCAGCAAGAGGTACACACACACACACACACCTGGCCCAGCAAGAGGTACACACACACACACACACCTGGCCCAGCAAGAGGTACACACACACACACACACACACCTGGCCCAGCAAGAGGTACACACACACACACACCTGGCCCAGCAAGAGGTACACACACACACACACACACACACACACCTGGCCCAGCAAGAGGTACACACACACACACACACAACTGGCCCAGCAAGAGGTACACACACACACACACACACCTGGCCCAGCAAGAGGTACACACACACACACACACACCTGGCCCAGCAAGAGGTACACACACACACACACACCTGGCCCAGCAAGAGGTACACACACACACACACACACCTGGCCCAGCAAGAGGTACACACACACACACACACCTGGCCCAGCAAGAGGTACACACACACACACACACCTGGCCCAGCAAGAGGTACACACACACACACACCTGGCCCAGCAAGAGGTACACACACACACACCTGGCCCAGCAAGAGGTACACACACACACACACCTGGCCCAGCAAGAGGTACACACACACACACACCTGGCCCAGTAAGAGGTACACACACACACACCTGGCCCAGCAAGAGGTACACACACACACACCTGGCCCAGCAAGAGGTACACACACACACACACCTGGCCCAGTAAGAGGTACACACACACACACCTGGCCCAGTAAGAGGTACACACACACACACACCTGGCCCAGTAAGAGGTACACACACACACACCTGGCCCAGCAAGAGGTACACACACACACACACCTGGCCCAGTAAGAGGTACACACACACACACCTGGCCCAACAAGAAGTATGTACACACACACGTTATATACAAACAGATTATATGCACACACACTCAGAAAGAGAGGCATATGAACACACACACTCACGCAGAGCTCTGTCCACATGCTCGTTGGGACTGTTCGAATCCCCAGTGGAGCTTACATCTCCTGACCTCTGATCTACACACCACTATGACATCAAACACTATGACATCATCATGCATTATGACATCATCATGAAAGTCATGCATGCTATGGTTGCCTGCCTGCCTGCCTGCCTGCCTGTCTGTCTGTCTGTCTATTCACCTGCCTGTCTGCTTGCCTGCCTGCCTGTCTGTCTGTCTGTCTGTCTGCCTGTCTCTGTATTAACCAATCACCACTGTTGTTTTAGAGTCACCATGTCTTTCTGTTTGTCACTTCCTCCCTTGGTCCCGCCCCTTCCTGTCCTGATTTGGAAAGCCCAAGTGTAGAAAACCGTTCCTTAATCACAATCTGAGTCGGCAGATTTGATTCCTGAATCCGAGTCGACAGATTTGATTCCTGAATCTGAGTCGGCAGATTCGATTCCTGAATCTGAATCTCAGATGAAAGGTCTGATGTTGGAGTTGGCTGAGGATTCAGGTGTAACAGTGAAACAGCAGTTACACTGCCCTCTGCTGGCCTGATGTGACATCTACGGTAGAAAGAATAAACTAGTTCTCTGCATAAGGGTTTATTTATTAATTACGTTTTTCTAATAATTTTATTAGAAAATTATAAATATTATTTAAAATCTCGTGTGACTGCCCTCCTCTCCTGTCCTGACTGGAGACCAGCTGGCCAGGGAGTCAGGAGAGACCAGCTGGCCAGGGAGTCAGGAGAGACCAGCTGGCCAGGGAGTCAGGAGAGACCAGCTGGCCAGGGACTCAGGAGAGACCAGCTGGCCAGGGAGTCAGGAGAGACCAGCTGGCCAGGGGGTCAGGAGAGACCAGCTGGCCAGGGGGTCAGGAGAGACCAGCTGGCCAGGGGGTCAGGAGAGACCAGCTGGCCAGGGGTCAGGAGAGACCAGCTGGCCAGGGGGTCAGGAGAGACCAGCTGGCCAGGGGGTCAGGAGAGACCAGCTGGCCAGGGGGTCAGGAGAGACCAGCTGGCCAGGGACTCAGGAGAGTCTGTTCTGTTATTATGATTTTTTTGTTTGTTTAGTTTTTTTTGGCATTCCTTCCTTTTTTTCTTCCTCTCCAATCAGTTTAGCTTCAGTTTCCATGGTGACCTCTAAGATGCATGGTACAAGCGGATCCACAGGTTGTTGCCGTAGAAACTAGAGGACCGTTTTCTGGTCCCTGCCCAGCTTTAGAGGCAGGGATGAGGCAGGGATGAGGCAGGGGGGAGACAGGGATGAGAACCCTCTTCCAACACCTGTTTCACTCTACTTTCTCTCTTGGATCTCCTCCTTCCTTCCCCCACTCTCCCTCTCACCCCTCCCTCTCTCACCTGCTTTCCCTGGCCCCACCCCTCCTCCTCTCCCTGGTCCCGCCTCCTCTCCCTGGCCCCACCCCTCCTCTCCCTGGCCCCGCCCCTCCTCTCCCTGGCCCTGCCCCTCCTCCTCTCCCTGGCCCCGCCCCTCCTCCTCTCCCTGGCCCCACCCCTCCTCCTCTCCCTGGCCACGCCCCTCCTCCTCTCTCTGGCCAATGAAGGATGGATGAGGAGGATGGAGAGGAGGAGTCTGGCGCTTCGCGTGGTCCCCATGACAACCTGTACCGCGTGCACATGCCCAGTCTGTACAGCTGTGGTTCGAGCTACGGCAGCGAAGCCAGCCTCCCAGCCACCGCCCACACTGTCAGCAATGCCCCCGTCACTGAGTACATGTGAGTTAGCATGCACGCTAGCAGCCTCATAGGCTTACAGTTTATACCAGTTGGCACGCACACTAACAGTTAGCGCAAAGCCGCATATGGTTATAGAATGTGAGTTATCACACACGTTAGCAGTTAGCCTGCACACTAGCTGCCCCATAGGGTTGCACTGTATTTTCAGGTAAGAATTAGCAGTTAGCTATGACAGCCAAGCCACTGCTCACAGTGACAGCAAAACTCCCGTCGCTGAATAAATGTGAGTTAGCACGTTAACAGTCCCATAGTGCTAAACTGTATTTCAGTTAGCGGCTATCAGTAACCATGTACACTAGTGGTCCTATAGAGTTACATTGTAATTATCTCTGAATATGGCTATATTGTATGTCAGCTGCCAGTTAGCACGCATGCTAGTGGGCCTGTAGAGGGACACTGCACTGTAATGTCAATTAGCCACTAGCAGTTAGCACGCATTCTAGCACCCCCATAGTGCTACACTGTATTTGAGGTATCCACTAGCAGTTAGCACACATGTTAGCAATAACAAATACGGTAGCTGGATAACTGGAGGGCTTATTGAGGTTACTACACAAGCTTATAGTGATTAGTTATCGTTACTGTTCCATCACAGTGGCCGGTTTTTGGGTAAGCGTTGCCGTAGTGACGACTTAAGTAACTCTGGTTTTGTACTCCAGGAACCAAAGCGCTAACTTTCAGACCCCGCGCTGCGAGAACACCCCTCTCATTGGCAGGGAGTCCCCTCCGCCCTCTGTAAGTGCACACTTTCTAGTACACACCTCTCTGTAAGTGCACACTACCTACACTTCTGTAAGGGGACATTACTTAGTACACACCTCTCTTAAGTGCACATTACCTAGTATGTACACTTCTGAAAAGGCACACTTATCAGTATTACTGTAGTAAACACACAGACAGCTTATATACACACATGCTGGAAGGACAGACATCTACAAGGTCATTCAGGCAGACACAAGGTCATTTAGACATCCACAAGGTCATTAAGGCAGACACAAGGTCATTTAAACATCCACAAGGTCATTCAGGCAGACACCCGGTCCTTTAGACATCTACAAGGTCATTCAGGCAGACACAAGGTCATTTAGACATCCACAAGGTAATTCAGGCAGACAACCCGGTCCTTTAGACATCTACAAGGTCATTCAGGCAGACACAAGGTCATTTAGACATCCACAAGGTCATTCAGGCAGACACCCGGTCCTTTAGACATCTACAAGGTCATTCAGGCAGACACAAGGTCATTTAGACATCCACAAGGTCATTCAGGCAGACACCCGGTCCTTTAGACATCTACAAGGTCATTCAGGCAGACACAAGGTCATTTAGACATCCACAAGGTCATTCAGGCAGACTAGACATCCACAAGGTCATTCAGGCAGACACCGGTCCTTTAGACATCTACAAGGTCATTCAGGCAGACACAAGGTCATTTAGACATCCACACAGGTCATTCAGGCAGACACCCCGGTCCTTTAGAATCTACAAGGTCATTCAGGCAGACACAAGGTCATTTAGACATCCACAAGGTCATTCAGGCAGACACCCGGTCCTTTAGACATCTACAAGGTCATTCAGGCAGGACACAAGGTCATTTAGACATCCACAAGGTCATTCAGGCAGACACCCGGTCCTTTAGACATCTACAAGGTCATTCAGGCAGACACAAGGTCATTTACATTGCATTACATTATTATTTAGCAGACTCTTTTATCCAAAGCGACTTCCAGAGAGAGCTTTACAAAGAGCATAGCACTGATCATAACAACGAGCCCCGAACATTGCGTAGTACATGAAGCATACATTGTGAAACGCAAATAAGTGCCAAAGGGAAGAACCATAAGAGCATGTAGTTAAACAAGTTACAAATTAAACAACATGAACCTCAAAAGTGCAAGAGTTTACCTGTAGAAAAATGTAGACATCTACAAGGTCATTCAGGCAGACACAAGGTAATTTAGACATCCACAAGGTCATTCAGGCAGACACAAGGTCATTTCGGCCAGCTGGAGGTTTGGAACGCTAAACTCGAGTCGGAAGGTTTCTGTGTTCTAACAAGTTTCTAGCCCCGCCTGCAGCTGGGATTGGTCTCCTCCTATTTGTTCAGATGGATGAGTCTGTCGTTTCAACCAATCGGACGTCCTTTCCTAATTCTGAGGCAAGCCCTGGTTAGTCTGGTCCTGGCTGGCTATTTCATCCCCATGCATTGTGGGAAGTGTAGTGTCTCCCAGCGGTCTGTAGATCGTTCCTATTGGTTAGACAGTGCCAGACTACTTCCTGGTTGGCTAATGTCTGTCTACACCTGCACCAGTAAGATGCATCTGGAGAATTGGCCCCTCCCCTTCCAGTTGTTATTTGACTTCTCGCCGTTCCTTATTGGTCAATCCCACGTTGGGCGCCACTATGTGACCAAGGCGATGATTTTGAACAACCCCCGGAAACAGGAAACCTCTGGGTACTTCCCCCTCCCTGCCCCCCCCCACAGCATCTCTGTGTGTGCGTCCTCTGGAAGCATGTGTCACCGTCTATCTGTTCCCCACCCACACACAACCCAGCCACACTAGTTCCCCCCACATTCTGTCCCCCCACATAACTAAACCCAAGTAATCCACACACACACATACCCAAACTACAACTACTCTGTAACCATGGCAATTACACGCCAGCGGTGGACATTTTGGGATGGAACACCAAGACCAGTAAAACCGTCACTTGGAAACCCCTCCTCAGACAATAAACTAACCCGTAGCAACCCCAGACCTGGAGTTACCCGTAGCAACCCCAGACCTGGAGTTACCCGTAGCAACCCCATCCCTGGAGTCTCCCATAGCAACCCCAGACCTGGAGTCTCCCGTAGCAACCCCAGACCTGGAGTTACCCGTAGCAACCCAAGACCTGGAGTTTACCAACAACCACAATCTCCTTCCAACCATGACTCAAACCTTCTAGAAGTCTAATCCAAATCTAATTCTAACCTGTCAAATGATTAATAATCTTTAATCTGTCGTCATAGCAACTGTTTTAATCCACCACCTCCGGCTGTCCAAATGACTTGTGACTGTCCTCCCTTTGTGTGTGTGTGTGACTGTCCTCCCTTTGTGTGTGTGTGTGTGACTGTCCTCCCTTTGTGTGTGTGTGTGACTGTCCTCCCTTTGTGTGTGTGTGTGACTGTCCTCCCTTTGTGTGTGTGTGTGACTGTCCTCCCTTTGTGTGTGTGTGTGACTGTCCTCCCTTTGTGTGTGTGTGTGTGACTGTCCTCCCTTTGTGTGTGTGTGTGTGACTGTCCTCCCTTTGTGTGTGTGTGTGTGACTGTCCTCCCTTTGTGTGTGTGTGTGTGACTGTCCTCCCTTTGTGTGTGTGTGTGACTGTCCTCCCTTTGTGTGTGTGTGTGTGACTGTCCTCCCTTTGTGTGTGTGTGTGACTGTCCTCCCTTTGTGTGTGTGTGTGACTGTCCTCCCTTTGTGTGTGTGTGTGTGACTGTCCTCCCTTTGTGTGTGTGTGTGACTGTCCTCCCTTTGTGTGTGTGTGTGACTGTCCTCCCTTTGTGTGTGTGTGTGTGACTGTCCTCCCTTTGTGTGTGTGTGTGACTGTCCTCCCTTTGTGTGTGTGTGTGTGACTGTCCTCCCTTTGTGTGTGTGTGTGTTTTCTGTTGTCATGGTGTTGCCAACCTTCTGTCCCTAAACCTTTCTTCTCATCATCTCTATCGGTCTCTTTCTTTGACTCTCTACCTCTCTGTTTCATATCTCACCCACTCACTCTCTTCCTCTCTCACTCTCTTCCTCTCTCTCTCCAGTACACCTCTAGTATGAGGGCTAAGTATCTGGCCACAGGCCGACCGGAGCAGAACCGTCGCTCCGTCCCTAATGACCAGCTGGACCCGGCGACCCGACCCCACCCCACTGCCCGGCCCCAGTCCTCTGTACACTAGAACAAGAACCTGCCGGAAACCTCCAGAACCCACCACAACTTTCCAGAACACTCCAGAACTTTCCACAACCCTCCAGAACATTCTAGAACCCACCAGAACTTTCAAGAATCTCCCTGAAGAAGCTTCATACTGCTCCACGGGTGACCCGCCACAACCCTGACCCCCAACCAGGCAACTACAGAACCACTAGCCCTGACCCCTGACCTGAATGGTCCTGTCTTGGTGCTGTTTGTCCCAGCTCCTCTTCCTTCCTGGCCTCCCTTCACTTTTAACTTTAGAGAATAGATGTTATACACAAACACTCTCAGACACACACACACACACAGTCACACGTACACACATGTACACACATGTACCTGTCCTGTAGGTATGTAAATAGTGTGTTATTCTAGTGTGGTTATTATGGTGGTGTGTCTGTAGCTGGAATCAGGGATCTGATGCTGTTGTAACGCTGTATCGCACACACACACACACACATGCATATATATACACACACACACTTGCATATACACACCCACAGCCAGATTCTGTAACCATAAACTCAGTCAGGTTTGTTGCTATGAACAACCTTCTTATAGAATTCTGTACATAGAAACACACACACACACACACACACATACACACACACACACATACACACACATACACACACACCTTGTAACCACGTTGTCTTGCTTTGAACTTATCTGACTTGAATCTTTCTTAATCTGTGCTTTCCTGTGCACACGACATGCGTGCATGAGCGTGTAAATACTGAACGCAATGAGTGAAGTCTGAGATAGAATGCTCTATGACCTTCCGGAATCTGCAACCCTTTCTGCGGACTTCCGGAATGTGTAGATGGACATTCTCTGTCTGTCTGACTGTCTGTCTTACTGTCTGTGCCAAACTAACCATTTCTATTCTGGGAACACTCAAGATACTACCAGCCATTCTCTCTCTCTTTCCTTCTCTCTGTCTCTCTCTCTTTCTCTCTCTTTCTCTATATATATTCCTCGGTCCTTCCATCTCCTGGTGTGTTTTGATTGGTTCTGACATGGAGAGGGGTGGGGGATAGGGGTCATCATGACCTCTCCTCAACCAACCAGCTTTGCTGGCCAAGCACAACCCCTCTGCGGTACGAAAAAGGGAATACACATTCACACGCACATACACACATATTTACACACTCACTCATAGTGAGGATAATACTAGTGGTCGTTTTGTGGTCAGTGTGGTTGCAGTGTAAAGTGTGATAATGTGATACTTTATAATCTGTTACTTTACTGCTGGGTGATATTACACAACCGCTCACATTAACTGCCGAACACACACACACACACTGTATTAACTGTCGCAAGCACACACACACACACTGTATTAACTGCCGAACACACACACACACACACACTGTATTAACTGTCGCAAGCACACACACACATCTACTGACACAGAGACACACTCGTTAATTGCCTCACACACACACAGTATTAACTGATGCAAGCACACACACATTTTTTTTACTGTCACAAGCACAGATCTTCAGCTTGCTACCCATACAGAACTACATATCCCATACAGAACTACATATCCCAGCTCTGTGATGTGACTCTGCATGGGACAGGGCATCATGGGTAATTATGTTGTGAGCTGACCTTGGGGCTTGAACCACCGAGCGACAGTCTCACCTGTCCGTCATCACGTTACCATAGCGATGCTACCTAGTCATGTGGGAGGAAACTGGGAAAAAAAATTACAAACAAAAAAACGACAAACGACAACATGAACTCTAACAGACATCTAACAGAAACCCAACAGCTAGCTCTCTGATGATGATGATGGTGGTGGTGATGGTGACCTATGATTCTCCTGGGATATCATCGTTTGGTGTTTTATACAGACATGGCTGTCCATATGTGTCTACTCAATTGTATCTCTACTGTCTATACTCTACTGCCGAGACAATGCTGTCCATGTATACATGTGGTCCCTTAATGATGACATCACTGAGCCTGGAGTTCGTGTTCTTAACAAGGTATTAAAGCAACTTTAATTGACTTATAAACTGTCTGATCTTTGTTCCAGCTCTCTCTCTCCCGCTACCTCTGTCTCTCCCTCCTAATATGTATATGTATATATATACAAATACATATGTATTTATTACATACAAATTCCATATATTACACACAAAGGAAGCAAAAATGTACACAGTGAAGTATGACATGATGTGTCATATGTCCATATGTGATCACATGTCCATGTTGAGTGTGATGTGTTAAGAAGAACCTTCTCTCACACCACTAGGGAAGCTTCTTATATCCTATCACTCTATCACGCCATCCTCCTGTCATCCCTCCCTCCACCTCTCCCTCCGCCCTTGCTGCTGTTAGAGGAGGGGCACCAGGGAGTCTCTGGGTACAGCAGACAGTGAACTGACCTAAACCTGGAGGGAGGGAGGGATGATAGGAAAGAGGGAGAGAAAGAGAGGGATGAAGGGAGTTACACAATTTATGGAAACTACTGACTATCTCAAAATATGAATCCTCAAAAAACAGACACACACACACACATAAACACACACTCAAGTACATATACACACACATACACACACACATGCTGCCTCATACCTGGTGGGGTCCTCGACCAATGAGAACCCTCCTCTCAAGTTAATGATGTTGGTCTGGCTGTTGGACAAGCTGTAGCTCAGAGTGACCTGAGGACACACCAGATGCATTCACACACGCACACACACTTCATCAACCACCACAGCCTGTGTGTGTGTGTGTGTGTGTGTGTGTGTACCTGCGTGTGTATCTGGGACACCAGTTCGAGGTTCTCCAGATGAGAGTGGAACAGCGGCGAGCGTGTAAGCTCCTCCCCTAGCAACGCCTCCACAATGTAACCAACGGTGCAGTCGTCTGGGAGACGGACCCGCTCAGCAGTCTCCAGGAAACGACCTCCGCTGGAGAGAGAGATGAAGGAGTGTGTACCTAGCCCAGGAGTGTGTGTGTGTGTGTGTGTGTGTACCTAGCCCAGGAGGGATGGTGTGTGCGTGTTTGTGTGTACCTAGCCCAGGGTTTCATCTTCAAGGCGAGTCCTCGACTGAGACAGAACCCCGCCCCTCCCGTAGCAAACCAGAAACGCACTGTTCCCATTGGCCGGTCCGTCCTCCTGGAGGCTCCCATTGGCTGTGCCAGGCTCTCAAAGGCCTGTATTGGCCGGTCGAGGCTGGGGCGTCCTATGTAGAGATGGTGGGCGTGGCTGTAGTGAGACAGCATGTCCACCAGGGGGCGTGTGTTCACGTAGTTGTCATCATCCACATGGCAGAACCACCTACACACACACATACACACACCCACACACAGGGTTAATACAATCTTTGTGGGTGAATAAATGTGTGCGTGTTTTCTGTGTGAGTGAGTACGTGTATGTGTGTGTGTGTCATACTTGCGTCCGGAGAACAGGAAGTGGTCATACTCGGCGGCCATCTTGCAGGACAGGGCCTGGCGATTGTGGGCCGACGAACAATTGGTGTTGATCATGTGACTTCCTGTTGTGGAGGGACCAATAACCAACAACCAATCATATCACACTATCACTATGGTAACATAATTTCCTTTCCAGACAGGAAGCAGGTTGGCAGCGCGTCCAGGGTTGCCATAGAAACACAACCTGCTTCCTGGAGTTATCTGACTTCCTGTCTTGGAGCAGGAACTTCCTGTTTTTACTCAGACTCAGCAGAATCAACTGCCAGCGTGTGTGTATGCATGTGTGTGTATATAGAATAAAAACAAATTCTGATTCTGATATGCATGCGTGTGGGTGTGTGTATGCGTACGTGTGTGAGGGTGTGTGTGTGTGTGTGCGTGCGTGTGGGGGTATCGGGAGTAGAGAACTCACCCATTATTTTTCTGAGCTTCTCATCTTCTCCATCAGTAAATATGAATGTCTGAAAAGACACACACACACACACACACACATATACACACACACACACACACACACACAATGTTCACTTAAGTAAACTTCTCTCAACAGCAAAACAACTGTACACTTTAGAGACAGAGAGATACATGGAGAGAGTGAGGGAGACGGAGGGAAAGAGGGGGGGGAGGGGAGGGGAGGGGAGAGAGAGAGAGAGAGAGAGAGAGAGAGAGAGAGAGAGAGAGAGGAGAGAGAGAGAGAGAGAGAGAGAGAGAGGAGAGAGGAGAGAGAGAGAGAGAGAGAGAGAGAGAGAGAGGAGAGAGAGAGAGAGAGAGGAGAGGGAGGGAGGTGTCTTTCTCTCCAGCTGTGAGTTCTTATCAGTCATGCCTCTCAACCTCCAGTAAGGAGTGAGTGTGTGATAGTTCAGTGTGTGTGTGATTGTGTGTGTGTGTGTATGCTTGAGGAAGGAAGTTACACACACACACCTAGCCTACCTGGCACATGC
This sequence comes from Thaleichthys pacificus, assembly GCA_023658055.1. NCBI lineage: Eukaryota > Metazoa > Chordata > Actinopteri > Osmeriformes > Osmeridae > Thaleichthys > Thaleichthys pacificus. The sequence continues at coordinate 11,739,715 of CM042860.1, forward strand.
TCCTGGAGATCCAGGTGTCCAGTAGCAGACCCAGTCTGCTCCCGTGGTTTTTTACCGTCGTCTTCACTGCGAGGAACACATCCTCCGGTAGGAGCTTCTCCACCGTGCCAGGAGCAGGTCTCTCTCTCGCGGGGCTCGTCACCGCCCGTTTCTCCCGGTTCAGTTTGCCAAAGTATGCCGACAATACATTCAGCTGCTCGGAATTTAACTTCGCAATCGCCCCGCTGTCGGCTGACAAGTTGCTTCTCGTGTCCAAACTCCCGGTCGACACTGCTCCTGATGCGGCGGCGTCACTCAAAGGGCTTCCTCGGATTCTAACGGACACGAAAAGCAGCAGCATCCCGAGACAGGTGACGGTAGCTCTCGTGGGAGCGGCGGCGCACAACCCCATGAAGTTGTTCAACATTCTAGACTCTGTAATAAAATGTAAACGAACGGCGATGCAGTTAAAAAATTCTGTGAGGAAAACTCCAGTCAAACGCTTTCCGCTGTCCTTTCTCAAATAAATGTTGACAGAACGGAGAGCGAACAGGCGCCTCTCCTCCTCCATCTCCCGTTACCGTGTCAGACGGATACCTCAGCCCCGCCGAGGAGACAACCGTGGGCGTGACCGGCCTCTGTTCCAACCACTCCGTTCTCAGGGCTCCCGTGCTGGGCGTGGCGTACAGCGGAGAGGCGCTATCGGTCAGCACTCACACTGGAGGATTAGAAAACAGAACATCTCCGCGTGATGCCCCCCAGAAAGCCGTTAAAATCCCTTTGAACCGTGTGATTGATACAGATATATCCTTTTTTTTGACGTAATTTCACGTTTTTAATTAACAAGCCGCCTGTTGAGTGAGATTCTAAAATGTGAATATGTATGCAAAAAGTTGCATACAACTTAGAAAGAAAGACAGCTGGAACCAAAACAAACGCTTTCTTTTAGAAGTGCCTCGAGCCTAACGGACACCTCTCTTTCCGAGGTTTGTGTGAAAGGAGCATCACTTTAACCCAGTGGCAATTTTAGACCCTTTTTAGGGGTGCTCAAGCACCCCTAAATTTCATCTCAGCACCCCTAAAAAATAATAATACAAAAATATTGTTTATTATCATTTGATGCTGGTAGTTCATGAAGAAAGGGACATTCTTAGTTTTTTCATTCATTCAATATTTTGCATAATAATACATAAATGTATTAATTGTTATCCAGTGAAATTAGGGATTTATTAGCAAGGGGGTTTAGCACTTTTGCAAGGCACTGTATACATGTCACATTCTCATTGGGGCTGAGCACCCCTAAAGGTCTGATCCTAGAATCGCCCCTGCTTTAACCGTAATTATGATTTACTATCATCATGTCTATAAAGGGAACAGACAGAAACTTGACTGAATACATAAGTATGTGTGTTGTGCCACACATGTTTGAGATTCCAGAACTAGTTGTTTACATTCTCATTAGGACAAGAGATGTTTTCACTTACAAATATCTGCACCATATAAAGAGTATTTCTCGAGTCCGACCACATCCTGGAGAGACGAGGCGGGAGGAAGTGTCTCCATGGCAGCTCCTGGAGAGACGAGGCGGGAGGAAGTGTCTCCATGGCAGCTCCTGGAGAGACGAGCGGGAGGAAGTGTCTCCATGGCAGCTCCTGGAGAGACGAGGCGGGAGGAAGTGTCTCCATGGCAGCTGGCGGCTGGCGGTGGCTGAACAGCACAGATGTTGGCGCATGACGGCGGCTCGTGTGTAGTGCTGCCAGACTGCTGTCCACACACACACACACATACTATATACACACACACACATAACACACATTACACACACAAATACACGTTCATGTATGGTACATACACACACACATTATACACACATTATACTAACACACAGATCTGGAAGATAGTATGTGGGATGTCTCCTCTAAAACAAAGGTCTGTTTGTCTTCTTCACATTCAGAGAACACACACACACACTTTTTTCTCATGCACACACACATGCTTTCTCTATTTATTTATTTCTCTCACACACACACACACAGACACACACACACACTCACACACTCCCTGCTGAAGGTCTTGTCTCAGTTTCATCCTCTGTTTCACAGCAGAAATTCCCTCATTCCTCATCCCCCTCTCCTCCCCTCTCCTCCCCCTCCTCCCCCCCCCTCCCCCTCTTCGCTTCCTGCAGCATCCATCAGTAGATAAGTAGGATTCTAATGATCAGAACTCCCATCAGTGTGAGTGTGTATGAGAGTGTGTGAGAGTGGTGTGTGTGAGAGTGTGTGAGAGTGTGTGTGTGATAGTGTGTGAGAGAGTGTGTGTATGAGAGTGTGTGTTGTGTGTGTGTCTGCTACTACATGGGTCAGCATTTTTGTCACAAGGACAGAGAATTAAAAACAAAATCCTTAAACAGAAGAGAAAGGGAGAGTGAGAGAAAGATGGGGAAGAGAGGGTGAGAAGGAGACAGGGCTGGATAGAGAGAGCTGGGAGGGAGAAGAGAGCTGTGTGTGTGAGTCTGTGTGTGAGTGTGTGTGTGAGTGTGTGTGGTGTGGTGAGTCTGTGTGTGTGTGTGAGTCTGGGGTGAGTCTGTGTGTGTGTGTGAGTGTGTGTGTGAGTCTGTGTTGTGTGTGTGTGAGTCTGTGTGTGAGTCTGTGTGTGTGTGTGTGTGGTGAGTCTGTGTGTGTGTGTGAGTCTGTGTGTGAGTCTGTGTGTGTGTGTGAGTCTGTGTGTGAGTCTGTGTGTGAGTCTGTGTGTGTGTGTGAGTGTGTGTGTGAGTCTGTGTGTGTGTGTGAGTGTGTGTGTGAGTGTGTGTGTGAGTCTGTGTGTGTGAGTGTGTGTGTGAGTCTGTGTGTGTGTGTGAGTGTGAGTCTGTGTGTGTGTGAGTCTGTGTGTGTGTGTGAGTGTGTGTGTGAGTGTGTGTGTGAGTGTGTGTGTGAGTGTTCCAACCCCAGGCGTAAGTCTAGACAGTGAAGAGAAAAATCTCTGATCACAAGATCCTTAGACAACACAACCGCACTTCAAAGACTGTGTGTGTGTGTGTGTGCGTGTGTGTGTGTGGTACGTGTGTGGGGGGGGTGACTGTCTGTGATGGGGTGTTGTGTGGTGAATGTGTGGGCACTTGTGGGTGTGGTGTGTGTGTGTGAGAGAGAGTGTGTGAGTGTGTGTGTGTGAGAGAGAAGTGTGTGAGTGTGTGTGTGTGTGAGAGAGAGTGTGTGAGTGTGTGTGTGTGTGAGAGAGAGTGTGTGAGAGAGAGTGTGTGAGTGTGTGTGTTCTAAGAAGCTGCTCTCATAGTCCAACACTTTCCACTGCAAACTGATAAGAACCTAACTCTGCTCATCACAGACATATAAGTACTGTAAACTTACACTACTTACAGTACTTATATGTCTGTGATTGTGTTTGAGTGTGTTTGAGTGTGTTTGAGTGTGTTTGAGTGTGTTTGAGTGTGTTTGAGTGTGTTTGAGAGTGTGTGTCACTCCAGGATATACGACAGGGCTCCTCCCCCCACCTCCCTCCCCTCTCGTCCCCTCCCCTCGTTCCTCTCGTTACCCCCCTCGCTCTCCTCTCGTCCCCCCCGATCCTTCTCCTACTCGTCTCCCCACCATCCCCTCCCTCTCCTCTCGTCATCCCCGCCCTACCCATTCCTCCCTCTTCCTCTCGTCCCCCTCCTTCTCCTCTCGTCCCCTCACCCTCGCCCTCTTCGTCCACTCTCCTCTCGTCCCTCCCCTCTCGTCCCCCTCCCCTCCCACTCCTCTCCTCTCGTCCCCTCCCCTCCCCTCTCTTCCACCCTCTCCCCTCCTCTCCCCTCGTCCCCTCCTCTCCCCTCCCCCCCCTCCCCTCCTCTCCTCTCATCCCCTCCTCTCCTCTCCCCTCCCCCCCCCTCCCCTCCTCTCCTCTCGTCCCCTCCTTCCCCGTCCCCCCCTCCCTCCTGGGACGGTACCGTTGCCTGCTGTAGAAACCACTGGTGTACATAACATTCTAAAGAGTTGTTCAACTGTAACCAGCAGGGGGGGGACATCGTTCTGCAGTTCAGAGAGGAGATGACGATAAGGGTCGAATGGAGGAGAGGGTAAGAGAGGAGGAGGAGAGGGGGAGAGAGGAGGAGGAGGAGAGGGGGAGAGAGGAGGAGGAGAGGAGGAGGAGAGGAGGAGGAGAGGGGGAGAGAGGAGGAGGAGGAGAGGGGGAGAGAGGAGGAGGAGAGGAGGAAGAGAGGAGGAGAGGGGGAGAGAGGAGGAGGAGAGAGGAGGAGGAGAGGGGGAGAGAGGAGGAGGAGAGGCGAGAGAGGAGGAGGACAGGAGGAGAGAGGAGGAGGAGAGGGGGAGAGAGGAGGAGGAGGAGAGGGGGAGAGAGGAGGAGAGGGGGAGAGAGGAGGAGGAGAGAGGAGGAGGAGAGGGGGATGAGAGGAGGAGAAGAGGGGGAGAGATGAGGAGGAGAGGAGGAGGAGAGGGGGAGAGAGGAGAAAGAGAGGGGGAGAGAAGAGGAGGAGGAGAGGAGAGAGGAGGAGAGGGGGAGAGAGGAGGAAGAGAGGGGGAGAGAGGAGGAGGAGAGGAATCTGCTGATACAATTGTGAAGCTAATCTGTCATGATGTCAGTTAAAACTGTAATCATGGTGGACACAGAACATGCATGAATCCTCCATCAGCTCTGTGAATAAGGAAATAGGACATCAATATGCACACACACACACACACACACACACCACACACCACACACACACACACCACACACACACCACACACACACAATGAAACTGTCCTCAGTTAATTTAAAAAAGAGCATGCAAGTATTCTCTACTCAAATGTTTAACAGAAGAGCTGAACTCTAACATTGCAAGTACTGACACACACACACACACACAAATAGTTATAAGACTCATTCTCTATGTCTCTCACTCTCTCTCTGTCCCTCTCTCTCTCTATGTCTCTCACTCTCCCTCTCTCTCTCTGTCCCTCTCTCTCTCTCTGTCCCTCTCTCTCTCTATGTCTCTCACTCTCCTCTCCCTCCTCATGTCTCACTCTCCCTCCTCTCTCTCTGGCCCTCTCTCTCTCTCCGTCCATCTCTCTCTCTATGTCTCTCTCTCTCTCCCTCCGCTCAGACAGCAGAAGCGAGTGAGGAGAGCACTGTCAAAAACATTGATGATGTTAGAGAGAGATGGGGGAGGAAGGGGGAGGAGTGGGGGAGGCTTCTTACAGTAATACAGAGACCAGTGTGGACACCCACACACACACAACACACACACCACACTATCCACACTGTAAAAGGTGTACTACCTGCCAGCACTGCCTGTCTGTCGCCTGTCTGTCTGTTTTAGGATTAGGAGAAATGGGAGGAGATGGAGAGGAGGAGAGGAGGAGAAGGAGAGGAGAGAGATAGGAGGGAGGAGGAGAGGAGGAGAGGGTTGAGAGGAGGCAGGAGGGGAGGTGAGGGGAAGGGGAGGGGGAGGAGGAAGAGGAGAGGGGAGGGAGAGGAGAGGAGGAGAGGAGGAAGAAAAAGATTAAAGTGTGCTGACAGCAGAAAATGAAAAGGCTAGAAACAAGCTGAGGAGAAAGAGAGAGAGAGAGAGAGAGAGGAGAGAGAGAGAGAGAGAGAGAGAGAGAGAGAGAGAGAGAGAGAGAGAGAGAGCAGGGACAGACGCACAAGCACGGAGAGTGAACAGGACTGATGGCGCTAGGATGAAAACTACTTTCAGAAAAAAAACTCACGAGCACAACAGGCCACTTGGAGTAAATGGCTCTGATCACAGGGTAATTGTTCAGCTACATAATCAGAGTGAAAGGTCTCGGTATCGATCTTCCACGTAATGTGTTCTCTGATGTGCTCTGGCGCAATCTAGCCTATTCAACTGGCACGAGCAGCGCGTTCTGACTCCGCGTCATACTGAGCGGCGGAACTTTCTCTCCCACCGGGATATTAGTTTAGAGGATAAGTGGGTTAATGTGGTCTCACCTGGTCTTTATTGATTACCCCTGCCGTCTGCAACGGGATATTCTGCCCGGTCTCTTGCGCATCGCACTCCATCAACCGATTATCGATCATCACTTCCACTGACGTGGAGCTCGAGGTTCGATATCCAGATCCCGGGGACCGGAGTCTGTTCTCATCTTCACCTGCTGCTCTCCGGGAGTAGGAGCGTACAGTAGCTCTTCTGCGTGGGAAACATCCCGGATTCAGGCTACGGGTTAGAATGTTCCGTTAGGACTTCAGGTTTGTTTGTCCTCCCTGAAGGACTGATTTGACACGGAAGAATGAAGGGGTGACAGCTGCTCGAGAAGCCTTTTAACGGTGACGCGGGTGCGCGTTGGCGCGCTAGAGTCTAGGGTTGCACCACATGCTACTAGTTGAGCTCTGGACACACTGTGCGCAGGGCAAAACGAAACATATTTTACATGACTGAGGAGGACCGGGGGCGGGGACTTCTTTGGTTCTTTGACCGGGAGGATTACTGGAAACATGCAAGCTTGTAGAGTCCTAGTGCTTCCCGCTGCTGCAGTCCTCGAGGGACCGTGTCTGTTCCTGCATCATCTTCTCTCACCGTCCTGGCACGAGAGGTTAGAACTGCATTCATCAACGGTCAGTTATGCTTAAGGGAAAAATAATATATTCTGTAATCTCTGCAAAGAAAGAAAGAACATACATTTTCTTGTACACCTTTCAGAGATTAAACAGCCCAGCATTTTATCCCGCTTTTACTTGGGGCTAGCGGCCGGATGTGCTGACGCCTAGAAACAACTTAACATAATGAACATGGAGCCGGGGCTCGTGCTCGGCTCCCACCCTCCCGCGGGTGCGTGCCATCCTCAACCTTACGCTTCAAAAAGGCCAAATGGTCTTTCCCACACATACCGTGTCTGCTGTGTCGCAACACCACATAGTCAAATCCTCAAGTATTTACCGAAAACACTGGTTTTAATAACGGTATGTGACATCGTTCACTTAGACACCGCACTGTCTTATACTCTGGGTTTAAAGTCCTTCCCCGCCCGACACGAGGAGACATTAAGAAGTAAGAACGGGAAAAAGTGCTTTCTGTTTCTCTCTGTTCCAACTCTGGAACATATTTTCCCATTTTTCTATTTGTGGCTTTTGGCCTTCGTTGTTCTTAGAGGAGAGGAAGATGGAGAGAGGTAGAGGGAGAGGACGGAGAGTAAGACAGGGTGATTGAGGGAGGGGTGAGAGAGATGGAGAGGGAGGAGGGATGAGATGGGGAGAGGAAGGGAAGGAGAAAGGGACATAGAGGAGAGGGAGGGAGAGAGGGGGAGGGAGAGAGAGAGAGAGAGAGAGAGAGAGAGAGAGAGAGAGAGAGAGAGAGAGAGGGGGAGGGAGAGAGAGAGAGAGAGAGAGAGAGAGAGAGAGAGAGAGAGAGAGAGAGAGAGAGAGAGGGGAGGTGTCTTGCAGTAATGCTTTCTCTCTGTCAACAGTTTACCTAGAGCCTGAAGTTGGGAGAGAGTGAGAGAGATAGAGAGATAACCTCTGACAACAAAGAGAGAGTGCCCTCCCCTCCTCCCCTTGGGGATGTGGAGGTGTATTAGTGGCTCGTCTCAGATCAGTGACCTGCCAACAGCCTCCCTCCCTGCCTCCCTAACTAAATCTAACCTCTCCTCCCTCCCTCCCTCCTCCTCCTCCCTCCTTCCCTCCTTCCCTCCTTCCCTCCCTGATACAGCAGCTGTTCCTAGATCAAAGCCTGGACCCTGAGGAACCTCACCTGGAAGCTGAAGTTCTACAGGAGAACCGGATCTGAGGAATCTTCCAGATGACTGGCTGTGGACCAGGAAGACAAAACAGGGTCACTATAGTTACCACTCACCCTTCACAGAGGAGGTGATGACATCCATGTCCGTCAGCTCAGAATTCTAGCTTGGATGGAACTCTGGAACTCTGATTTATTGATTAACTGGAACTTTCTGGGAGTATTCTTGGTCTACTTAATCTACTTAATGTAAGTAAATCTAGATGCACAGGAGCTGGACTGGAGACTGATCAACACTTACTTGCCCGATGACACCACCTGTATCCGGACTAGATATTCAGGGAACAGCATGAAAAAGTGGACCCTGCCCAGTTCCTCTCCTTTGGCCTCATCCTCCTCCTTCAGAATTGTTAACCATGGACTACCAAATAGAGGAGGAGGAGCCAATCATCAGCTATCAGTCTCCCCAGTCCTCCCACCGTCTCACCCCCTCTCTCTCCCCCTCCTCCCTCTGCCCTCTCTTTCCTCCCTCCTCCTCTCCTTATTCCCTTCCCCCCTCTTCCTCCCCCCTCCCTCCCCCCCCTCCCTCTTCCCCCCCCCCCCTCTGACCTGGAGAGCCTTCTCCTCTGGACAGTGAGGGAGCCTACCACCGTGGCTCTCTCCGTCATGTACTCTCCCTCTCCTTCTCGCTCGGCATCGTGGGTAACGCCATGTCCCTGCGCGTGGCTGACGGGTCGTCGTGGCAACAGCCGTCTGGCGGGCGCCAGTGCCACGCGGCTCCTCCTGGTGAACCTGGCCGTGTGCGACCTGGCCGTGGTCCTCGTCTTGCATGCCCGTCACCCCTGGGCCAACCAGATCTACGCCCAGTGGGTGTACGGAGACTTCCTGTGCCGGGCGGTGCCGTTCACCCAGGCGGTGTCGGTCTCCGCCAGCGTGCTCACGCTCACGGTCACCAGCATCAACCGCTACGTCAGTGTCCGCTCGCCGCTCCGCGCCCGCACCCTCTTCACCCGGCGCCGTATCCTTGCCATGGTGGGCGTGGTGTGGGCGGTGTCCTGGACCATCTGCTCCCCGCTGGCGGTGCTGGCGCGGAGGGAGGAGGTGGCGCTGGGCTCCCCTGGTGCTGGTGGTGTGTCAGGAGGCGTGGCCGGGCCCCAGGCTGAAGCAGGGCTACAACGTGCTGCTGTTCCTGGCTCTCTACTACTGCCTCCCCGTCTCCCTTCAACCTGGCCATCGTCTTCCTGACCGTCCGCAGGCTGGGGGGCGGGGGGGGCGGGGGGCACGGGGGGGCCCTTCTCAGAGCTGGACCCCCGTAGCCGGGCCCTCCACTGTGCTCGTCTCCCGGGCGCGGGAGGCGGATCGCCCGGGTGGTGGTGGCGCTGGTGCTGCTGTTCGCCGTCTCCTGGCTGCCCCTGTACCTGGCCGACCTCTGGATCGACCGCGAGCGCCAGCGGCCTCCCATACGCGCTCATCTTGGCTGGCTCGTCCCCTGGTCGCTTGCAGCAGTCGTGTGGTGTGTGTGTAGTCGTTGTTGTGTGTGTGTGTGTGTTCGTGGTCGTATGTCTTTCCGT
>CM042860.1:11749048-11756548 GCA_023658055.1 Thaleichthys pacificus
GTCTCTCCTCTCCACTCTCCCTATCGGCTCTCGCACTATATCTCCGCTCTCACTCTCTCACGGCTCTCCATTACACCCATCTCTTCACCTCGATCCCTACGTCTCTGTCTCTCCTGATCTCCCCTCGCTCCTCTATCAATCTAGCTCATCTGGCAATCGTATCCCGCACGAGATGGTCGTCACGATAGTAGCCCGAATTCCCTCTCCTCTCTCTCCCTCTCTCCCTCTCTCCCTCTCTCTCCCTCTCTCTCTCTCTGCCTCTCTCCCTCTCTCTCTCTCCTTCCCTCTCTCTCTCTCCCCTCTCCCTCTCTCTCTGTCTCTCTCTCTGTCTCTCTCTCTCCCTCCTCTCCCTCTCTCTCTCTCTCCCTCTCTCCCTCTCTCCTCTCTCTCTTTCTCCCATCTTTGTCTCAGATGGTAATCTAGTGTTCATTGTAGAGTAACAGGGTCTTTCAGGCTGGTGTCATATGAGATGTGTCTGTAAGGCCGCGCGCCACAGATAAAAAGACAAATAGCAAAGTGATGAAGGAGGGAGGGAGATAAGATTATCAATAGTTATTGCAGATGTATAAAAAGACTCCCATACACAATAGACACCTGCGTCTTTAATAGAATTTGAGGATAATCTTTTTATCACCAACTTGGCACCCGCAGAATTTAGTTAAACAAATCGGACCTATACCACCAGAACAATTCCAATTATTTTCGTGGCTTTAATACATGTTTGATATGCATTACAAGGAAACTTTGTAATTCAAATTTTACGATTTAACAGTTGCGCTTTTTCCATTAATTCTCGACACACAAGTTACAATTTGCATTCCTGGCGTTTATTAAATAAATATGAAAATTCGAACCTACTCAAAAGGGGATGGATTAGCGCGAGCTGAGGAAAACAAGTTTCACTACGGCGCGTTGATAATACAAATTCCTGGTACGTGCTCACTGGACTCCAACAGACTGTAGTAGAGTCTGACTGTCCCTCTCTCCTCTCCCTCCCCTCTCTCTCCCTCTCCCTCCCCTCTCTCTCTCCCCCTCTCCCTCCCCTCTCTCTCCTCCTCTCTCTCCCTCCTCTCTCTCTCCCTCCTCTCTCTCTCCCTCTCTCCCTCTCCCTCCCCTCTCTCTCTCCCTCTCTCCCTCTCCCTCCTCTCTCTCTCCCTCCTCTCTCTCTCTCTCTCAATCCCTCTTGCACTTTTTCGATGTCTCTGTCTTTCCTCTCCTCTTTCCCTTCTCTCTTTCCCTTCTCTCATGCTTACCCTACTATTTCTCTCTCAACCCTGTCCCCTCATCCACCCTTCTCTTCTCTTCTATCCTCTCCCTTAATGAAAGAAAGTGAGAGAAGAGAGAGAAAGACAGATAATTAGAGAGAGAGAGGAGAGAAAGGGAGAGAGAAAGATAGAGAGAAGGAAAGACAGAGGGGCCTCACTCACACCAACTCCGGGAGATGAACTGGGACATGACTGCGCGTGACGCGCTCGGCCATATGGCGGCCCCACGCGCCTGGAGTGCAGACGCTTCTGGCGGTGCCATGGTACCAAGATGTCATCATCATCTCACTCCGTCTGCCTTCTATGCTCAGTCCCGTTTGCCACTACAAACGACAGTAAGAACTACGGCAAACTCATTAGACAATACATGAAGATGAGTAGTTCTTCTTATTGTTTGGCTGTTATATCCACCACAGTGCTGCAGCGCTATGTGTGCACATTCATGTTGTATTTTGTTTCCATCATTTGAAAGGACTCCGGCTGAATATACTCGACCCCTTGTCGAGCATACGACGCATCACGCTAAAATACCTTACGCTTGGAACAGTCCCTCAGTTCCTATGCTGTAAGTCTATTAAGTTAACGTCTTCATTTGAACATTCTCTCGTTCTTCAAGCTGAATGACGCACGGGGATGGCGCGTGTCTTTGTTCTACTCAGACGGGTATTGGACAGACTGAGGCCTTTGGATCTTCCCCTCGCGCTCGCCTAAATGGTACTTGACATTTGACTGTCATCATTCCGCCGGCTGGCACGCGCTTCTTTTCACGCGGAGGCCTCGAATCAGAACGACACGAGCTTCCCATTGGCTAATGCGCTTTATCTGCCTCGCGCCGCAGAGATATGAGCTTTAATAGACCTTAGCGCCTTGTTTTTCTTTTGTTTGCTATTTTTGCTGTCGCTACCTGCATGGTTTTGCCTCTTCAATTTGTATTTTCTATTTTGTACAAAGAAAATAAAAGATTCTCTGAAATGTATTGTAATTTGATGATTATATGGTTGCACGGGCCCAATTTAAAAGTTCTTGTTGTGAAAGTGGTTTTGAGCTGGGCACGGCTCTCTTGCCGTTGGAGCTGTTTCTCATAGAACACGGAGCCGTGACGGTGCTAGGTTACGGCTGCGGCTGTGCAGTAGACCTCAGCCTTAATGTGACATTATGTCATAGTCTGCTCTAAATTAGCGCGTGCGTGTTCGTGTGTTCGTGTATGTGTGTGTGAGTGAGTGTGTGTGTGTAGAGGGTTGGGGGTGATGTTGAGTCGATGCGACACCTCAGGGATGGCACCGGCGAAGGGCAGTCTGCTCGTTTTTCACTCCTTTTTCGTCTAGGAGGTATAGGCGGTGTGAAATAATACCCGCTCATTAGGCGCGCGCCGGAGCCCGGTTAATTCATCCCGGGCTGTCACGGGCTTGTGTACAACCCCGGGTAACGAATAAATCAGAAGCAGAACCAACCGCCCGACCGGCGAGCCCCGCGCCACCAACGCCACTGATTTATCAACCAAATTACTGCGGTCCGTTCGGCCTTAACACTTTACCGAGGAAATCACCCACTAACCCCTGAGCGAACCGATTTATTGAAAAGCTGCACCCCCACCCCCTCCGTGCCCCGCCCCGGCCTTCCTCTCTCCCTCTGTCTCTCTCACCATCTCTCACCGACCGACTTAATTAAAATCTATCCCGTTGGCTCGCCCTGGCATTTATTATCACAACGGGATAATGAAACAAAAGAAACACAGTGAACGAACTCTGCTTTCCGCCGTTACACGCTAGAAACGACCGTCCAGTCACGAGGCAGTGTGTGGGTTTTACCGTCGACTGTTGTCGCCACACAACCAAGCCAAACCTCTAAAGGCAGTTAGGAGCAGAGTTTTAGTCTGTCTCGAGTCTTGTTAGAATTCAGAACACCTTAATAGAACTGGTTTTTATGTGGCTCGTGTCGGACGTGCAAGCTCACAGCTACATTCAGATCACGAGGAACCGTTCTGGAAAACGCTAATGACAAAAGCTGCTAATTTCCTCTCCGCTGCGAGGTAGGGATGAGAGAGAGAGAGAGAGAGAGAGAGAGAGAGAGAGAGAGAGAGAGGAAGAATAGAGAGAGGAAGGCTGGAGAAGAGAGAGAGATTGAGTGTTGCAAATGAGACTCTTGAAATTACGTCTGTAATTAATTGTGCGAATTTGTTTCTATTAAATAAAAATAACACGTATTGAGGAACTTAATTAACATTAATTAAGCCTGATATCCTCATTTGAAAACGGTGTAATAGAAAACACTATTTCACCTCTCTCTCTCTCTCTCTCTCTCTCTCTCTCTCTCTCTCTCTCTCTCTCTCCCGCTCTTTTCCCTCCCCCCCTCCCCCCCTCCTCGCCACTTCCTCCAACTCTGGCAATAGAAGGGTTGTTTGCTGCCGCCGGGCTCCCTCCCCCCCCTCCCCTCCCATCCCCCCCCCCCTCTCCACTTCTTCTGAGAATTGGAAATGAAGGATGGAGGGATGGAGGGAGTGAAGGTGCTAAATTAGCTGGCTGATCCGCGCGCACCATCGCATACACATCCCCCTATTACCGGGGCCCGGCCCGCGCGCCAGCCTTAATATTCCGGGCATGAAGCTCGCGCCTAGATAGCAGATTTATCAAATGGGAAAATGAATGTATGATGATCAGTTAAATTGAAAATCAGCGCGCGGGTGACAGGCCGCGCTGACACCTCCGTAATTAGAAAGAAAAATGACGGCGTCCCGGACGCATAATAAAGCAAAAACAATTTACGCCCCCCCAACCCACGCCCCCACCACCGTAATGATCGCGCGTTCAAATTGAAAATTTCTCCCGGTAGAAATTGAATTCATAAAGTATGATTCATGACCAGGACCGGGGCACAACGGGAGGCCTGCCCGCGCCATGCACAAGATCGATTGATAGTTTGTCTTATAGGATCCTGGTCTTCGTGTATGTGTGCGTGTGTGTGTGTATCTGCAAACTTTATAGGGCGCCAATTAGCATACGTTTTGGCCAATAAGTCCTCGCGTGCTCTCGACTGTTAAACACACACACATCTAGCACCACCGTCCCTGACAGTGCACGTGGCCGACAGAAAGCGTCGGTCTCCACTTTAATTGACAGAGTTTCTTCACACACACACACCCCTCTATCTCTCCCTCTCTCCTTCTTTCCTCTCTCTCTCTCGCTCTCTCTCTCTCTTTCTCTCTCTCTTTCTCTCCCCCCCCCTCTCCCTCTCTCTCCCCCCTCTCTCTTTCTTTCCCTTCACCAGCACCACTGGCTGGGGGGAGGGGGGTACTAATTAATCGCACTCTCTGAAACTAACCGATTATATTTTATGAACCATTTCCTGCTCAAATAAGAATGGAAAATATAAATTTCACAGGGAGCGCGCGGAATGAACGATTAACGTGATTGTTTCGGTGGAAAGGGACATTTCCTCGGGCCTGTGAAAATAATGTCCTTATGAATTAAATAATACCACAATTAGCCTTTATTGATCCCCCTGTCTGCGGATAAACTCTTCAGTCTTTAGCCGTCTCTCTCCCTTTCTCTTTCTCCCGCCCTCCCCCTCCCTCCCCGTCTCTCGGACTCTCTCTCAAACGCATCTATACATGCCCCCCCCCCTCTCTCTCTCTCTCTCTCTCTCTCTCTCTCTCTCTCTCTCTCTCTCTCTCTCTCTCTCTCTCTCGCTCTCTCTCTCTCTCTCTCTCTCTCTCTCTCGCTCTCTCGCTCTCTCTCTCTCTCTCTCTCTCTCTATTCTTTCATTCTTCCTCTCTTCTCCTCTCCTCCCCTATTCTCCTTCTCTCGTCTAATTATTTTTCCTATAAAGCCGCTGCTTCCTACAACGCAAACACTGCAGTCCCTCACAGGAAATTATGTAAATATTATTAGAGGGACTCGGGCGCGAGGAAATTCATTTGCGCCGGCGCACAGCGGACTTAATGCACGCCCCCCTCCTTTCCTCCTCTTCTCAATTTATTTGCAAATATAAAGCTGGCTCGGTGACCGCGAGGGATCCGGGATATTTAGCCGCGCTGTCAACAGAGCCTCCCTGCGCGTCCAGACAGAGTTTTCCAGTCAGAATTGATGGTTTTAATAATTGGGATTTCAATTTCCAGGGAATTGGTTGCGTTTACACTTTATAAACTACAACCCCTACACTCCCAATGAAGAACTTGTTCTATATCTCTATCCTCCTCCCTCCCATTTTCTCTCTTTTCCCAGCTCCTTCTCTTCTGTCCTCTTCTATTCTACTCTTGCTATACCTATTCAACTATTCACCTATTCCTCCCCTCCCCTCCTCTCTTCCCCTCCCCCCTCCTCCTCCCCTCCTCCTCCCCTCCTCTCCTCTCCTCCTCCCCTCCTACTCCCCCCTCCCCCTCCCCCTCCCCCCTCCTCCCCTCCCCCCTCCTCCTCCCCTCCTCCCCTCCCCCTCCTCTCCTCCCCTCCCCCCTCCTCCTCCCCTCCTCCTCTCCTCCCCTCCTCTTCCCCTCCTCCCCTCCTCCTACCCTCCTTCATTCTTGGCAGCAAGCCTGTCCACACCTTACTCCAGACAGTTTTACCAGATATTTTATTTCTCTGAGTCCGCGCAGCATATGTCCTGAAAGGATCTCTCTCCCTCTCCCTCCCCCTCTCCCTTCCTCCCCCTCTCCCTCCCTTCTCTCTCCCTCTCTCTCATTTTATTCTTCCCCGGCTGTGCCAGCCTGCTCCTATCTCCCTCGAGGGACCCGCGCGCCCCTATTAGAACAAATGGTGAGGCGCGGGCGCTTTTGTAGAGAGGCGCTCGCGCCGCGCCTGTCCTATTATGTGCGACACATGATCAATAGGGCGATAACGCCGCGACATCAATATAAGCGACAGGACAATGAGGGATATCATCGAACATCTATCTTAATATAGCGCAACTACAAGCCGCTCCTGACAATGAGACAGCTCATGAAAATTCCGCCCCACGAATCCACCTCACCATCTCCCCTTCCTTTTCTAATATGGGCGTGCACACACACGCGCACACGCACACACACACACACAGACGCTGCAGCTGCTACCGCTACTGGGGCTATTATTTTCCAATTTCAATTTGACACCCCTGCCTTTCATGCTAATTCTATTATTGTAGGAAGTTTATGTGATTCCATATCACTGGAAATCGGTAATGTATAATAACCCTCCGGGCTAAAGAAGGAGAAACCACACCCGGAAACCCGTGGCAGCCGGTGGGAAAATAATTACTTTCATATCAAAACTCTGCAGGAGGCGCGAGGTCCCGTTGCCTGCGGCCGCTAACCTCATTTCAGCGGGGCCGTTCAAATGAATAAATTTGTTAAAGCAATAAACACAAACATCCAGCCGGACTTTAGCACGGTTGACGGAGAAAGGAAATTTATCCTCCGTATACAAAACAACAACCAGCATTGACATCACAGAGCACGCGGTATCTCACTTTGTCTGTCAAGACAGTGATATTAGTAGGCTAAATCGTTTAAACAATAATTTTATTTATCAAAATGTTTACATATATAAATATCTTGAATACTTTCTCAATTTTTTTTACAATGTCTGAGGATTTCTGTTGCTCGGAGAGATGTGTCATTATTCCAGGTTTACAGACAAACCAAACCGCCTTCTCTTCTGCTAATTTAAAAACAAACGTTTATAGAACCCTATGAGGCAGCTTCCGGCTTCATCTGACTATCAGATAAATCCGTTTGAAAAATAGAAGGACTGAGTCTGACATTGTTGTTGATATGTTTAAAACGTGTCTCGCGTGGAGCTTTGGGAATGTTAGAATAGTCTGAGCAGTGCTTCTCGCCTCTCCTGTTTGTGTTGCTCCTCCGCACTGTGTTAGTCCATGTCCACGTCCTCACCATCTGTCACCGGCGCCGCCGCACAGTTGGTGCTGGTCTCAGAGCAGTCGGAGCGGACCGGAGAGGAGCCGCCGGGGGGCTCGCCCTGGCAGCCGCTGGCGTCTGTCTGTGTCTGAGCGGAGAGCGACTCGTCGCCGCTCGAGCTGGACTGGGTGGTTTGAACTGAGACGCTGTGAGCGGGGGGCAGGGGATCCCCCGCGACACCCAACTTCCCCGGGGGCCCTCCCGTCTTCCCGGGCACCCCGTTGCCGACGTGATTGTTGCCATAGTGCTTGTCGTCGTGTGCCTCTGCGTTAGGGTTCCCGAGGGCTGGGGGGGTGGGGGGGGCCGGGGGGGTGGGGGGGGGGCTGCCGCAGCGCAGAGACCCGACCT